>JAGVSN010000059.1:600000-981586 GCA_022651745.1 Parapsyche elsis
GGGCTACCGGTTGGTACCCCCAGTGTGACGTGACGAGGGTTGACCGGTTAGTTCTTTGTGTGACGAGTCTTTGCGCAACGTCATAACCAGGGTTCAACTCGCCCCCGAGTTAAATCCTGGTCGGCGGGGACTTTCGTAGTGTGCCCTCGTATTGTAACGTACTTGTGTAAATACAATTTTGCGAAACCGACTGTAACACTTACACGAGTTTGTGCCTAATGGGCGTAACGCGGTAACTATCGACCTTTATAAATTTAAGGTTTTGAAATTGTATAGCTTTGAGCGTAAAGCTCGTTTTGCATTTGAATTTATGTATCATTCAATATAGATTCATGTATGTTTAACTTGAAAGCTGTTCCTACGCTATACATAATATATATATATAAAGAGCTGTCTGCTTGCTGGTTTGACCGACTGTTAACGTTGAGTCGGATTGGACGCTTTTTGTCGGTTGCAAACACGCGTTGTTCCACAACCGACGTTTATATAAATTATTCTTGTGGTGAAACTTTCAACGTTGATTTTCTACGTATTATTTATTTAAGTGTGAAGCTAATAGTTGTGAGTTTTTATGGTCAAAGTGCTTTGGTTAGTTAGATTTGGCTATAACGAGGAAAGGCAACTAATTAATCGGTCAGTGACTATTCATGAAAATAGTTATACATAGTTATAAAATTTATTCTTTGTAATTTTTTAACAAACGGTCAGTAAATACAATAAATACCGACCGTTTATATATTTATAAAAAATAGATAATTGACCGAAAATCGATATATGTAGTTACTGACCCAATAAATACAATTGAATTAGTATCATTGTCGTTAATCAAAAAATATGCAAATATTATAAACAATCAACTATTTTCTTGTAATATTGAATTTTTTTGATTATATGAGGTTAAAATACTAAAACTGATTTCAATTTACTTTAATTTAGATCAGCGGTAGGGAACCGGCGGTTGCGGAGCCGTATGCGGCTCTTTGTATGAAAACCTGTGACTCTCACTGTCATCCAACGTTTTGCGTAAAACACACAATTTACACAAAATTAGAATTAATCTCATTTTCACAACGTCATGGCTATAAAAAGCTTTACGATCATTTTTCACATTAAAGTTTATAATACATTTTAGTAATAAACTGTCGAACAACAAGAAATATCATGAATTTATTTCGTATTTAATAAATAAGCAACATTTAATTTCATTTTGAATATACCTATACATATGTATGCATAATCCGAAAATATGTTGCGGCTCCCAAACTTACCAGTTTTCCCTAATTTGGCTCAGTTCGAAAAAGATTCTGAAACACTGGTCTAGATAAAAAGGAAACGGTATAAAAAAAAAACAATATCATAATAATGAGCAGCATGGCATATTTGAAGAGAGTATAAATCGGTATAATCGTCTTAAACTTATTTTTTCTACCGCACATGTGTGATGATTAGCACCATAGCTAGATTTTGTCTAATAAGTCGTTGGCAACCTTTTGCATCAAATAAGGTATTACAATAACTATATCATACAAAATTGTCTAATTTTTTAAATGTTAAAATCTATCAAACCAACTAGTCAAAAATAACTAAATTCTTATGAAGTTTTTAATCAGTTTTTTAACCTAGTTTTACACACAATATATGTATGTACATACATTTGGTGAATATAACCGGATGTAAAGAAGAAGAAATAAAACGAACTATGAAACTAGGATGGAGTGCTTTTGCAAGAATGAACATAGTTTTTAAATCCAACATTCGGCTATGCTTAAAAAGAAGGCATACGACCAATGCGTACTGCCAGTTATGACATATGAATGTTACGTAAGATCCAGTGCACACGATAATGAGTGCTCGGTATAACGAGAAGAGATCGTAAGAGGAATACGTGGGTAAGAAGAATGACCAAAGTGGCAGATATAGCGGAACGTATGAAAAAGTTGAAGTGGGATCGCAGATGGACGCGAAAATTACTGGAATGTTACATAATATCCAGTGCACACAAGAATATATCGTAAGAGGAATACATGGTTAGGAAGTGGCAATGGGCTGAACACAGAGTGGATGGCAGAGTGGAATGGTATCCAAGAGGATGTGAAAGAAAGTAAGGTAGACCGAGGGCTGATGAATTCAGAAGAATGTGTGGAATCAAGTGGATGCAGATTGCTCAAGACAGACAGGAATGGAAGAGGATTAGAGAGGCCTTCATCCAGCAGTGGATGGTGAATGGCTGAAAATGATGATATTAATTTAACTAGCGGAAGTCGGTTGATTGTATCAATGAAGGTATCAAACGTGTACCTGTACGGTAATCAGCCCACAATGGCCATAATACGCGGCTTGATATGATGATGTTTTGTATCGTGAATAATTGCTATATTATACATGTATAAAAAGTCAAATACACAGCGATAGGCGATAGCTCAGAGGCTAGAGCGATGATCCGGAGTTTGGCAGATATACGTACATAGCAGTACGGGTGAAAAAGTTGAAGTGGCAATGGGCTGGACACATAGCAAGAAGAATGGATGGCAGATGGACGCGAGAAGTACTGGAATGGTATCCGAGAGGATGTGAAAGAAAGCAAGGTAGACCGAGTGGAGCCCCCCCCCTCTACATATTAAATACCGTGACGAGCGAGCACCCCTCCACATAGAGGAGAGCTCGCGCGTGGCGCAGCTTAAAGTACAGTTTTAAACTCATGAGTCCCTTTGGCAGAGCGTAGTCCCTTAGGCGTCGCTATATACGAAGGTGGGAAAGAGGTGGAGACGCAAAACTCCAATGGGTCAAAGACTGTTGTCCGTCATGTCAGACCGAGTGGAAGATGGGCTGATGAATTGAGAAGAATGTGTGGAGTCAAGTGGATGCAGATTGCTCAAGACAGACAAGAATGGAAGAGGATTGGGGAGGCCTTCATCCAGCAGTGGATGGTGAACGGCTGAAAATGATGATGATGATGTTATGTATGTACATATATGTTTTACACGAAGAGAAAACTACGATGAATTCATTTTTTTCTATCGTGTTATAAGTTAGTAGTGTAAGCCCGTTGAATATCAACGGAGTGGTTTCTCATCACCCGTACTTTACCCGAGTGTTTTTGGGTGGTTGAGTATTGTACATGTGTATTTAATAGTTTTTATAGTTGTTGTATAGATGGCGCTTTATAATTAATTATTTAATTATATGTACATATATATATAATTGTTATTATAAAGCGCCATCTATACAACAACTATAAAAACTATTATATATTCATATAATTTAGCAAAGTCGCGAACACTTGCGAGGGTGACGTCATAGCGTTATCAGCAGACAGACGGATTTCGGCTATTATATATATAATAACATTTCGGAAGACTATAACATACAGTAGGACGCGAGAAATACTGGAAATGGTATCCGAGAGGATGTGAAAGAAAACAAGGTAGACCGAGTGGTACATGGGCTGATGAATTGAGAAAATGTGTGGAGTCAAGTGGATGCAGATTGCTCAAGACAGACAAGAATGGAAGAGGATTGGAGAGGCCTTCATCCAGCAGTGGATGGGGAACTTCTGAAAATGATAATGATACACACATATGTACATACTATTGGGAAAAGCAGTACCAGCATAAGTACACCGACGAAAATCCGCTTTTAATTGGACACGAATAATAATATCAATCGGACGTACGGACGGACATAATTGGCACGCTCGCTTTTATACGTCGAGGGGTCAAATTTGAACCACCCTTTTACGATCGCACAGTTACTGCGAGTGCGAGCGGCTTAATTGTTCCGTCGCTGCAAACTAGAGTTTTATAATGGAATTTTGTAATTGTGCGATAATATAGTCCGTTATATACTCTAAAGTGGACCGTTTTATACATTAAACTAAATTTATCACAACGTATACGGTGCAATACGGTATACTTTCGCGGTGAAATGCAAATTCGAAAATTTATACTCTCACCACACAAAGCTCACCGTTTAATTTCTTACCGAAGTAAAATGTTCAACTGCTCGATACAAATTTGGGTAGTAGATATAGTTTAGTATACTGAGGTTTGTTTGTTTCGGTACTTGTATAATTAATTTAGCTCATTGCGAAACTCCGTCAATTAGCTATCGCTCAATAATGTACACGTTTATATTATGCCTACATAATATACATACATATGTGCGTAAAATGGAATTTTGCGTATTGTTCAATACGCGAGCTTTGCCATACGCAATTTTGACCTTTTAAAATATTAACGATGTTATATGTATGTACATACATACATATACATATGTACAAATTTTGAAATTATTAATCAAATCTTTGAACGATAGCGCAGATTTATTATGTGCATATTTTATAATGCATACGTGTCTGCAGTTAAAATGACAGTTGATATAATCAAATTGTGTGTTGTGACGAATCTTTTGTATTTTGACGTAATTATTCATGATTTTTCGTGCTTAGATAGAAAGCCAAATTGTTACAGCGTAAAAATGAATATATTCAAATTAAATTTAAGCCCAATTAAAACTAGATATTGCTTTAAGGGTTACAATATTACAATATTATGAAGATACCGTATGTTTAAAAGTCCGACAAAAATAATAAACGAAATCTCGTTAAAGAGTAATCGGCCACTTCCGGTTGGCGGATATTGGACAAAATCAAAATATCTCTCTTACACCTTACGTGAAAATAATAGATATGAAATTTCAGCTTGATATACTTGACAGTTTTGGAGTACACAGACGTGATCAAGGGATGATACCCGATACAAATCAGTCAAAATATCGAGGTCGAACTTCCGCATGATCACAATACTATGTATATACTATTAGGATAAAGTATAAGGAAATTGTATAAAAAATAATTTTAAGTCATACATATCGATGGGTTAGCGCACAAAACTTCACGTTAAAAAAGTATTGTATATTTGAGAAGATATTGCCTTATTCAAAAATATAATATGTCCATAGTTTTCGTGCAAAAGAGATGTATGTCACTTACAATATTAAAAAAAAAAAAACTGGACATACAATATACTGTGCATACAATACATACAATATACCCATCGATACTCAAAGTTCAAGGTTAATCAAATTTTTTTAACATTAATAGAAATAAAGTAAAAAAAAAACAATGAATATATCTTACATATGTTCCGAAGCGTCCACTGGCCGACACACTCACAAAAATAATAATATCAACAAAACTGTTACTATCAGTTAAATTTTATTACATTGAAGTTTCGTACACTGTTTGTGTACGTGTACGTATAGAACTTTCAACTGTACTTTTGCCTTTGTGTATTTTACTTTTGTCGTAATTAATGTTGCGTTAGTTTGTTTGGGCCGCGTGTTTGCGCGTTTCGCAAACGAGAAGCTCGTCTCGCGATACCAAAGCGTCCGTCGCGACGCTCAGCGTCACACTGACGACGCCAAAGCTCACGGCCGGAACGGAGCTTTCGGCGCATGCGTCTAAAATTGCTCTTAATCCGGTTGAGTTTGTGTGTGTGTGTGTTAGTGGTATGTACCTATATGTACAGTCTCGGTGCATCGAAATAGGGGTGCAAGAAATCGCAGCTTTCAAAATTGCATCTTCAGAAATTTGGCGAATCCTAGACTTTAATGTCACAAAGCCCACTTTAAAAAAATATACCTTAAATTTTTGATTGATTTCTGTTTTTTGAAAATATCGATGTGCGCTCTGTTGTGAAACTAACTATGATTAACGTTGCAATTCATACTGAAGATCCGCGGTTAGATTCCCGATATGATTGACAGAATCACTTTCAGCCGTTCACCTGCTGGATGAAGGCCTCTGCATCCAGTTGACTCCGCAAATTCTCAGCCTACCTTCCACTCGGTCTACCTTGCTTTCTTTCACATCCTCTCGAATACCATTAGTAATGCTTTATCATGATTTTCAGCAGTTTACCATCCACTGCTGGATGAAGGCCTCGCCAATCCTCCTCCATTCCTGTCTGTCTTGAGCAATCTGCATCCACTTGACTCCACACATTCTTCTCAATTCATCAGCCCATCTTCCGCTCGGTCCACCTTGCTTTCTTTCACATCCTCTCGAATACCATTCCAGTATTACTCGCTGTGTCCACTTAAACTTTTTCACACGTTCCGCTATATCTCTCACTTTGGTCATACTTCTTACCCATGTATTCGTCTTGCGATCTCTTCTTGTTATACCGAGCATACATCTTTCCATGCTTCTCTGTGTGCACTGGATCTTACGTAGCATTCTTGAATTTAGCGTCTAAGTTTCACATCCATACGTCATAACTGGCAATACGCATTGGTTGTGTGTATTCTTTTTTAAGCATAGCGGGTTTTTGAATTTAAAAACAATGTTCATTCTTCCAAAAGCGGTCTATCCTAGTTTTATTCCTTCTTCTTTAGAACTAGCCATATTCATCAATTGTCCTACTTCTTACCCATGTATTCCTCTTACGATCTCTTCTTGTTGTACCAAGCAAACATCTTTCCATGCTTCTCTGTGTGCGCTGGATCTTACGTAGCATTCTTGAATTTAGCATTCAAGTTTCACATCCATTTTTGATATTGTATAACTTCTGGCAAAATTTGAAATTTATTTTGAGACAGCTGTGTGTTAAATTGGCAGCACCCAACATTATTTCTATTTATCAAATCTTTTTCGTTCCTTTTATATTATATATTTCACCGATGAAAGCGACGGGAAACCTTTGGAAAGTACATTCTCCAATGCATTTAACCTGACATAACTCTTCTGTCAAAATTAAAAATGATAAAATTGAATAATAGAAGAATTATATTCGATGTAATTTTTTTATATAAAATATTAAAATCTAATAGATAGTCCTATTATTCATTCGACTATTCACTTAAAAGTACCAGTACGTGGTACCCGTTTGCGATTTTTATTAGATTGCGAAAGTATTTCACGTAATAATTATTACCTCCATTCCCCAATCCCCTGATTGATATGGCAATAAATATATATGAATTTATGGCAATATATACAGATATGGCAATAAATGTTTAGAATTTAATGATTATTTTAACATTAATCTGTCGTCCCCAAGACAATGACTTTTTATTAATTCGACATACATATTTATTTATTTTCTAATTTAATATATTATGTATTTTGTATGTAAAAGCCCTAACACGCGTTTAATAAATAAATTATTAACCTATCCAAACCTAATCTAACCTAACCTAACATTCTTTCTACTTATCAATTAATTTACCTTGTGTTTATTCCTTCTTTTTCTTTACTACGAAAAATGTTGGTCAAAAAGTGATATAGACAAAAAATAAATATAAAAATTGCTCGTTATATCTTGGAAACCATAGCTAATTCACAAGTCTTATTCTTATTTAACCTTACCTACAAATCATTGCATGAATTCTTCGGCTTTTTTGCGAACTTGGTTCACTTTTTCACACCTTTGCTTTGTTGGAGCGATGTAACTATCAGATACGAGGACAAAAGGCACCTTGAAAACTCGACTGGGTACAAAAGATTTTCCACGCTCCATAGATTTATTGCCGAAATTTTCTTCTATTTTTCTGGTCGCACAAAAAGTATTCTAAAATGATTCATATAAATTGCGTCTATCGTACCTTTTTTTCCCTCCTCCTTGTTCTTTTCGCTCTGAATCCTCACTGTTCGAAAGGTCCACGAAACCACCTACAGGATGATTCAAATATTACTTTGAAATGAAAGCGCGCATGTATTTGTGTTTTTGTTTCGCAAAACTCGCACGCAATCCATTCGTAGTCTAAATATTTAAATTTCACCCTGTTGTCTATTTTTTTATACATATTTTTATTTTTATACATAATATATTATTCACAGATAGTAGTTGGATAGTTTATGGTAAATTATTCGAATCATTAATTCATATTTATTGTTGCGAAAGCCGGTCGAAATAAATTTAAAGAAAAACGAAAAGGGCCGGCTTTGATGTTATTTTCGTTAAAACGTCTTAACGACGCGTCGTTTCAACGGAGAAAAACTCGTATATTTTATTTTAACGTTTTCGTATAACTCGAGAGACAGAGAAAGAGAGAGAGACGCTCGTAGAAAACCATTAAATACATATGGAATTCTTTATTGGATCATAATTGAATAAATAATTATGATACCACATAAATTATCTTGGATTTTCATGTCAATATATAAGACTACATTATTATATTATTTAAATTTCTACGACATTCATTCAACTTGTACAATTTTACACACATATATAGCATATGATAATCATATTGTAGAGATAGTTGATAGTTATTTATACCTAGGGCAATTGGTGAATATGACTGGATGTAAAAAAGAAGAATGAAACTAATGAAACTGAGTGCTTTTGGAAGAATGAACATTTTTAAATTCAACATTCCGCTATGCTTAAAAAGAAGGCATACGACCAAAGCGTACGTATGGATGTGTTCAATTCAAGAATGCTACGTAAGATCCAGTGCACACAGAGAAGCATGGAAATATGTATGTTCGGTATGTAGTATGGGTAAGAAGTACATATGAACAAAGTGGGAGATATAGCGGAACGTGTGAAAAAGTTTAAGTGGACACTTTTAAATGGTTTAATATTGAGAAGAATGTGTGGTGTCAAGTGGATGTAGATTGCTCAAGACAGCCAGGAATGGAGGAGGATTGGAGAGGCCTTCATCCAGCAGTGGATGGTGAACGGCTCAAAATGATGGTAAAGCATATCTTTAGTACAAAATCTTTTCTTTTGTTGACGCGCTTTTTTACTTAAACCCTCTTTTTTCATCTACGGCAAACTTTAATTAATATTTTATCAGTTTATTTATAAGAAATATGTAAAATTCAATGATAGTTTTCAATACAATATGTACATACATACATACACACTTTCAAACAGTATAGTGCCCAATAATTTCAATGATTTTATACTATTTATTTATTTAATTATTTATATAATACAGTAGCTTAAGCTAATTATATAATCCTTAACTAAGCACCTGTACAGAGATGTTTTTTTTAAGACTGCCAGGAATCTTTCAATAGTTTTGCAACTTCTAATTCCATCCGGCAGTCTATTATACTCCAAAACACCTCTGTACAAGATGCCTCTCCTATTTCTATTTATTTTAACATTTTTTTAATTAAATTATTTTTATTCCTTAAATTATATTCACATACATCGATTCCTCTCACATTAAATTTACTAAAATATGATGGTAACATATTATTATCTAACTTAAATATTAATACGAACATACAAATCCTCAAAGTATTATTCACATTCAACTATGCCATATAATTTTAACAAATTTTAAGTTTAATATTTTAAAAGGCAAAGTCATTGAAAGTTTTTAATTGTAATTGTTTGATTTAAAACCATATTGTATTTCGAAATTCTAAATTTCGCGCATTTTCGGAGACCGCTAACTCCATCGTCGATTTCGCCTAGATAAATCATCATCTCGTGTGCGAATTTTTCGCATAATTAGCATCTCATCTCCGGCCACCAGTTTTCCGGCTTTCGAGAACACGTGCACGTGTACAAACAAACAGGGATATACAATTAAAAGGCGGCTTTATCTGGCCCGGTACACCTGTCGTCCTCTGAATCTTCGCAGGACCCTCGTCACACAGTACCGTTTATCACAGGACTGTCCCTTCCCTAATAACTGCATGTTAATTCCAATGTTTTGGCGATACAATGACCGAGTCGGCTAGGGTCGTTATCGTCAATAAATTTACCAGATTATATCTTGGAATAATTTATTATTGATGTATTAAACGCGACGCAGATGGTGTCTTGTGATTTTTTTTCAATAATAGCCTTTAATACGATCGCGTGTGATTTATATGCTCAATCACTCATTTAATGCTTTTACGATAGATTCAACACTCAAAACCAATCTACAAATTTCTGCAATTGTCTTTTCTACGCAAAGGTTAAGTTAGTTTAGGTTAAATTTAAAAAAAAATTGCTGTCATTCATTGACTTTGTATAATTTTACACACACATAATAAAGAACATAAGATGTGACTATGCTATGTTAAGTTTTAAAACTTCTATCATACTATGTATATTTATAAATCCTTTATTATGTAGACCTAAATTAGAATTGCAGTTTGCTCAAGACAGACAGGAATGGAAGAAGATTGAAGAGGCCATACTAGTGTAAGCCCGTTGAATATCAACGGAGCGGTTTCTCATCACCCGTACTGAAAAATAATATTAAATTCAATAGTTTTTATAGTTGTTACATAGATGGCGCGTTATAATACAACAACGTTACAATTTAGCAAAGTCGCGAGCCTATTAACAATTAATATTGTCAAATCGTAGCAGGCCCGTCATCACCTCCGTTTGGATCATAGCGTAAGCGCTCACTCTCCTGAACCGGTGATCTCGGGTTCAAATCCCACTCGCGCGTGGACGGTTTGTGTATTTTAATCATTTACCTTGGCGAGCGTTATCAGCAGACAGACAGACACACAGACAGATGGATTTCAGCTATTATATATGTATGTACATATGTAAGTAGGATACTCTGAGACTGTTTGAAACCTTAACTTTAAAAAATACATTGTTTGTTTAGAAAGGGTTCAAAGAAGGATTACAATAATGCCATCTGAACTTTGATCACTACCCTATAACGAAATGTTGAAGAGAATGAGTCTCACCTCTTTGGAGACGAGTAGATTGAGAGGCGTTCTAATAGAGATGTAAAAATAATAAATAATAAATATAAGTGTGCAATGAAAAACCTACTCACATTCAATAAAAACGTTTATCTCTGAGACTCATAAAAGACAAATCTAACAAAATTGTCAGAGACTCATTATTTTCAAATAGGGTGGTTGATGTGTGGAAAGTCTTTAAAAATCATGTCGACAAGTAAATACATAAATATTGTACATATCTATGTTCAAATTTTCTATAAATCAATGAAAATTGTTAATCCGCTTCTTAACCTTAAATGAAGATTGAAAATTGTATGCTAGTGAATCATCCTAGTGAACTTATTATCGTCATTTGACCGTGAAATTCATTTTTGGAGACCATAAAATGTACTTTCGTACACACGTATGTATGTATGTATGTAAAAAATAACTGAATGCTTTCAAAATCAACGTATGTCTCAAAAGTTACACAGAAACATAATCTGTGTTCGCATATTATAGTACAGAGAAGCATTTCTGATGCAAGATGATATTTCCCGTATGTAAATACTAGATAGATAGATAGGTAGTTGGTTCACTTTTGCGTCGAACGGTTCATGTAACACAATTTCCTATACATTGCTTTGAACTGGTAAGTCGACCGCACAACTTGAAGTAAGTTGTTGCATATTGTTCGTGTATAACTTTGTCCAAAGTTGAACCGCGCCCATTTAAACCATGCACTCTCTCCACAATTTATAATAATATACTTTTAGCAATTCTAATCGTAATTTTTTACTGGAATTTGATTAGGCCTAAAATTATTCAACGTGCATTCACGTTTTGGCGATTGGATTACGGGCAAGTAGAGGGTATCATAGTTAGGGATTAAAATTTAATTATTTGCCGGGGAAAATATTTGTATGGTGTGCGCCGGATCTGTTTGCACTTGCATTAGCGTGCCAGGTGCAGTTGTAGAAAGTGCATTTAGTGCATTCAAGAGTACGATATTGCTATCGGTGTCTGAACAAACAAGCCGCTGGCACCGCTGCAGACGAATTTCACATCCAAAAATGATGTTTTTCGTATTTTCTATTTGTCTTTTTGATTTTTAAATAAAGTTTTACTATATAAGCGGTACGTTTTGCGAATAATGCTCTAATGGCAATGCTCGTCAGACTGGAAAGGAAGCCGTTCTCGCGTCCCGGTGGGAATATGCGCAAAAGTAGACTTTACTTTTGAGATTATTTATAAAGGCGACACTTTTCTCTCGGAATTTAGAATTTAAATCAATGTAGCATATGCTCGTATTTTAAGTGTGTGTAATATTCTAAAAATATTACAGACGGTATGAAAAATGAGTCAAAAAATTGGGTTGCCTTTTAAAATGATCACACTGTATAAAATTCATTCGTAAACTGACAAAAACATGATTTTTTATCAGTTGAATGATCTTTTTTTTTTTACTTAAATTCATTTATTAAGTGACATATTTCGGTGCAAAATCTTTATTGTAATTTATAAGGTTCCAATTGTACCATAGAGTTTAAATAAATGTAAATAAAAGTAATAATTATAAAAGCTTATAAACGTTTTTACATCAATTTCAATTTATGTTAATTATTCTTTTCGTTAATAGTATGTATTTGTAAATCAATTGTTTTTTACATTATCCATATCGGATAAAGTATTGTGATAGTGCAAACATTCGACCTTGATATTTTGACTGATTTGTATCAGTTATCATCCCCTGATCGCGTTTTCATGATTTCTGGAAAATGTCTGTGTGTCTGTGTACCTGTGTGTAGAATCCGAATCCTATTACACAGAAACTTCATTTTGTTTTGTTTTCATATTCCGTTCGGTAGTTTGTCCTTTTTAGATAAAATTGTTTGTGTGAAGGATCTTGTGATGTTTTTATTTATAAATATAAGGCTTATTACATCTATTTTGGTACAAGTTTGTTAATATTAATGAGCCAGAAGTGAAAATGTGTCCGTCCAATGTTCGTCCAAATATAATTATTATAGCGACAGTGTCCGAACAAAATCGCGTTAGCATAATGGTATTGTATATTAATTATTATTGCATCGTTCCTATGACCTAAATTAAGGATTTAGTACGTCCAGATTGCCTAGATGGGTCACCGACCTAAGTTATGGCCACGGATGTCCTTAATAGGACAACCGGAAGTCTTGAAATTAATCGAGTAATATCGAAATACGCGAGACGTTGACAAATCACTCGAAGCGGAGAAACTTTTATATGAAATATTTTATACAAAACAACACTTTGGATTCGGATGGAGATTTTTCCACAGGAGATTCCAGAAAAATTCCACTCACTACACGATGATATTTCAATCTGCCGAAGTAAATTCGATAAAGCGTTCCCGTGTAATTCGTTATGAATCTACTAAAAGTGAATGCAACCTGGTTCAAAATAAATTTTACAGGTAGGTCGAATGCATTTGTTAATTCAAAACGGTTTGAGAACCGTTTTGAAATTTTCTATGTACCCATTCCGATTGTGTATATCCTGTTGTATTTAATGGTATTTAATTAAAATTTTTAATCTCACTTAAATTATGATTTTGTAGATGCTTTATATCGCCGCAAGGTTGTAGCGTGGGTCAAAGGAAACTTTTCAAAATTTATTTAGCATGAAATGTTATTATGTCGTTATTTTGTTTTGAGATATTTGTATTGAATTTATGGAACAATCTGTAGTCTACTTTAGTCGGAAATGTGCTGATGAGCGTCTTTAATTTTTCGAAGAAAAAAAATCTCCATTCAAATTGATGATTGATGATCCTTTGCGAGCGCAAAAATAATTTGATGAAGGGGGAGAAAATGTCCATGGGAAAAATCTGTTATTTTTCCTTTCAGTAAAAAAATGTCTTAATTTGATTATCGATTGCCAATTTTCAAAACGTATAGGTATATTATTATATAAAACTAACTATCATTATTAAAACGTAAATACATATGCATATTCAATGTGCGATACTTTTAGTAGGTACATATCTGCTATTCCGTTTTAAAACGTTGAATGAAATTTTCCATAAGTGCATTTCCCATTTCATGAGATATTTTCTCCGTAGGAATTGTAAGCATTTCAGCTTTCGACTCTTCCATATTATATTGAAGCATTTCAGTCTAAGTTGTCCTTCAGATATTCTCAAAGGAAATTATGAAAATTCAAATCCAAAGAATGTAACATTGAAGAATATATATAATTTAACATGTGTACATAGTACATACATACATACATACATACATATGTATATTACTAGATACGAATTTTCTTTTTATTGAAATATAAATACAATATAGTACAGTATACAAAACCTTTTAATTTTTGAACGGATCAAACTATTTCAAACGCAAGTTTTAAGTGTCTGTAAATCGACGCATCTCAAACTGTATTAATCCAAAAACTAGTTAAATTATTTAAACGACTTTTGAAAGCATTTAGTAAACGTACTGCTTAATATAGAACCCTTTATCTGAAAAGTTTGTGAAACACAGTGTCATTAGTGACGGAGCAACAGTACTTAGACAACTCCCAGGTGTCTAAAGACCAGCGGATCTCAATCTTAAATAGACTAGAACAGTGGTCGGGAACCTTTTTAGAGCTAAAAGTCAAATTAGGGTAAAATCTTGCAAAATTGGTTAAGTTTGGGAGCCACAACATATTATTATATGTAAGAATGAACAGTTTTTAAATCCAACATCCCTCTATGCTTAAAAAAGAAGGCATACGACCAATGCGTAGTGCCAGTTATGATGTATGAATGTGAAACGTGGATGCTAAATTCAAGAATGTTACATAAGATCCAGTACACACAAGAAGATATCGTAAGAGGATTACATGGGTAAGTATGACCAAAGTGGCAAATATAGCAGAATGATTTAAAAAGTTGAATTGGCAATGGGCTGTACACGACACACAGTGTAATGGTATCTGAGAGGATGTGAAAGAAAGCAAGATAGACCAAGTGGACGATGGGTTGATGAATTGAGAAGAATGTGTGGAGTTTTATGAAATCTTCATGATATTTCTTAATGTCTGACAGTATATTACTAAAAAGTATTATAGAGTTTAATCTAAAAAAGCTTTTATAGACGTTGTGTTTCACGTGTAACTTTGGTTGACAGCGCGAGCCGCAGGTTTTCATACAAAGAGCCTCATGCGGCTCTGGAGCCACTGGTTCTCAACCCCTGTACTAGAACATATTCGTTACAGTGTATGTGGACTTTTAGAGACTAGAATCAATACTAAGCGCGCATCTAAAACTATTAAATCACACGTATTCAGTAATACGTGTAACACTAGCTTCAGTTTAATTTAATATTTGAAACGTTTAATACTATCTTATTTGATGACCCTTTGTATTTGTATGTTCATTTGTGTGTATGAATACATTCTACGGTATGGTCCCTTGTTGCTAGTGTCCGATGCGATTCACTTATGCACCACTTGCACCAGAATTGCATCAGCCCTTTGTGTTGCACTGAACACCATTTGTGCTCTCCAAAGCTCAACTCAGCCGCCTTTCGTCGAGCTGTTTGAAAATCCTTTTTGCGCAACTTTCTAAAAGGTTTTGCAAAGTCCAAATTAAGCCCAGACATTGTTATGAAAATCGGAACGATGCGAAAACTGCAATAATGCAACGACCGCTCTGCTAGAGAGGAACAGAGAGGTGGATTTAATTAAATTACGCCAGTGTGCCGGTAAATGAGAAAACTGTCTTGCTTGTCGACCGGATCACATCTGACTTAATTGAAAGTTACTGTGTTGTGAATTAAGATTTACATAATTTAAAAAAATCGGGCGTGGCCAACCCATAACTTTATCCATATATTTGAGGAATACAATGAGTAACAAAAACATACTCGTACAAGTCAAAAATCATCGAGTCTTTTTTAAAAGATTCAAAACATTTAAAAGGCCGAAATAAACTAAACTACCAAACACAATAATGATTCATAAGATTATATATATAATAGCCGAAATCCGTCTGTCTGTCTGTCTGTCTGCCGATAACGCTCGCTGAGGAAAACTTGGCAGCACGAGTGGGGTTCGAACCCTCGACCTCAGGCTCGGGAAGAACGTCGTTAGACCAATCTGCTAAAACCAGTTGTCGGTTGGGTCCTTTTTTTTTTAAACATACCGTAACTCGTGATTCTGCTAATAATACATAGATGACACTATAGAAACTTTTTTTTTTTTTTTTTTTTTGATTTTTACAAAATCACTTACAAAATTATAATTATTATATATGTATATAATAATTAATAATTATTATATAAATAGTAAAGTAAAAAAAGAGATAGTTTTTTGAGTGGGTATCGATAGCATTCAATTTGTGGGTATTGCTATATAATACATGGATGGCGCGATAAAAACAATTTTTTTTTTTTTTTTTTTCGATCAATTAGTGGGCATCTCTATTAGAAAAGCGCTTTACGATATTTAAAATTCAGCGGGCGTTGATATTCACCGGGCTTACACTAGTAAATAAATAACATTGAATAATCAACACCCGTTGACAGCAATCAACCAATGTTTATTATTGACATAGAGTGGACTAACATGTAAAACAATATTTATACAATTAAGTGTATCGGGTAAGACAGAAAGACTTTGATGTATATAATATATGATATTTTTACACTGGCTATTTATTATTGTACATATAATAGTATACAACAAACCATTTGCTCAGTCAAGCCAACATGGTTATTATATATATATATATATATATAATAGCCGAAATCCGTCTCTCTGTCTGTCTGTCTGTCTGTCTGCTGATAACGCTCGCTGAGGAAAAATAATTATAAAACCAGAACGAGTGAGGGATCGAATCCAGGACCCCAAGCTCGAGAGGACTCGCACTTATGCTATCCGCTGTCGCCAGTTGTCAATTTAGTCCTTTTTTTTTTAAACATTACCTATACAAGGAATCGTGACTCTGCTTTACCTATAAAAGCGAACGTGACTTTAACAAAATTATAAATATAATAATTAATAATTATAATATAAATAGTAAAGTAAAAAAAAAAATCGATACCGTGCGATCAATTAGTGGGGATTGCTATAATACATAGATGGCGCTATAAAAACTATTATTTTTTTTTTGTCACTTACAACCATGCGATCAATTAGTGGGGATCTCTATTAAAAAGTGCTTTACGATATTTAAAATTCAGCGGGCGTTGATATTCAACGGGCTCACACTAGTTATGTATATCAACGGTCTTTAACCCTTTTCAGTTTGGGAACTATCCGATATGGATAAAGTAAAAATACATTAAAAGTTAAGTTCCACGTTGCTCACGAACTGTCCTATAGTATGCGGTTATAAACGTGAAGTTAATTCGTTTCTATATACATACATACATATGTACATATGTATGTATGTACATACATAGTTACAGTTGAAGAAAATGGGCTTTAAAGGTCTTAGTTAACTCTGACAAATTGTCTCTAGTACCCCCAGTTGAGCTGATAAGCAAAACATTATACAATGAACTTACGAAAAACGATTATTTTATCACTGGGTAGGTGTAATTTATTTGAAAAATTAAAATATCTGCATATTTTATACGTATGTTATCTTAAAATGTGTCAATTGTCACTATGCTGAAATAAAACTATACGTATGTACATATGTATAGTGTGTTGAATAGCGTAAAAAAATTTGTGTGACAATCGGTGGGAAAACTGTGGGAAAAGCGTTCGGAAAATTCCAAACGAAAATGTGGCGAACATTTGACTGCGCTTTTATTTTACGCCATGTTGAATTTTCTATCTATGCATGTATGTATATGTTTATAGTAAAAAAAAGTACTAAATGATGTTCTAAATTTTTGCGCTTTCAGTTTTAGACAAAACCATTTAGAGTTGATAAGGATTTAATAAATTTCCTTGGACCGGAAGTGTGCCAGTGTACTATTTGCGTGTTAGCAAGCCGTATTTCGAAAACTGTAAATCGTTTTATTGCCAAAAATTCATATTTATAGCGAAATACATGAGCGAAATCGATAAAGTTGTATTGTAATAAATTTTCGTCAACGTGAAACGATGTTTTATTACTGCAATACGTTTGATATATTGGATATAAACATTTTCATGTTAAATTATTAATATCTTTTCCACGGCGAATAATTTCAAATTAACGTTAATAAATGATTGAAAATTCAATATAAGCTTTCGAAATTCTTTTGCCCTTCTAGGAAAATCGTAAATTTTCATCTCGCGCTAATAGAAGCACTGTAAAACTTTTACGATATAATAAAATTTAAACTTTAGTTGAAAATATTTACTATACTAGATGTATGTATGTTTGTTTACACGTCATCGACTTCGCTTTGCTCTATACACAATGTGTGTGACAGTTCGTGAATTTCCGCATAACGAAACAATTTCGCCAACGCAATCGACCGATGACGTGCCGTTTCATGAGTTGTTTATCCGTCGTTGTTTTTGCTCCGTTCAGCGACGAGCAGTGGGCACACTTTTTACTGTACAGTTATTATTATTAAGCCATTATAGGTCAGTGCGAAATATTTGTGGTTTGATCACCGTATTGCGAAAGGTTTTCTCGTCAGTGTTTAACCTTAAATATCATCATTTGCAGGATCTGGATATTACTACATAAATTAATTAAAATTTACTAATTTAATCTAACTTAGTTGTGAGAGGGTTTCTACACAGGGCAATGGTTTCACCATTGGCGAGTATCGTTCCCTATTTACTACTCTATGAAAGACGGTAAAATGATTTGTAAATAGTGAAGAGCCAATCAAGATTAACTAGTATAAGATATATGTATGTACATATGTTGAATGAATTGAATTGGATGAATGTAAATGAAACCTTAAAAGTGTGCATGTTAGTATATGTACATATGTATGTATATTTTTAAATAAGATGAGAATTTCTTACCAAAATATTTAAAAGAGGGTATAATAATATACACTAGTGTAAGCCCGTTGAATATCAACGGAGCGTTCTCATCACCCGTACTGAAAAATAATATTAAATTTAATAGTTTTTTTAAGTTGTTGCATCTATGCAACAATGCGCCATCTATGGCGCGTTATAATCGATTAACGTAACAATTTAGCAAAGTCGCGAGCCTATTTTTCATATTAAATAGTCACGTTAAAGTCTGCCTATTATCGTCTGGTTTGGCTCACCGCGTAAGCGCTCTGTTCCGAATAAGCGATACCGGGTTCAAATCCCACTCGTGCGACGTTCTGGTTTTTTTTTAATTATTTACCGATGCGAGCGTTATCAGCAGACAGACACACACACAGACGGAATATGCCTATAATATAATACTAGTGTAAGCCCGTTGAATATCAACGCCCGCTGAATTTTAAATATCGTAAAGCGCTTTTTTAATAGAGATCACCTATCGACATATCGAGCACGGTATCGAATCCAAAATCCCAAATTTTTTTTTTAACTTTACTATTTATATTATAATTATTAATTACAAAAAAAAAATAATAGTTTTTATAGTGCCATCTATGTATTATTAGCAGAGTCACGATCTCTTTTATAGGTTAAGCAGAGTCACGATCCCTTGTATAGGTAATGTTTAAAAATAAAAGGACAAAATTGATCAAGGGCGATAGCGGATAGCATTAGTGCGAGTCCTCTCGAGCCTGGGGTCCTGGGTTCGATCCCCCACTCGTTCTGGTTTTTTTTAATTATTTTTCCTCAGCGAGCGTTATCAGCAGACAGACAGACGGATTTCGGCTATTATATATATAATACATAGTTGTAATACTAGGTGTGAGAATAAGTTCTCAGAAATATAAATAAAATTGATAGATTCCTGGTAGCGTTAAAACAACACCTCTGTATAAGTGCTAGTAGATAATGAGTTTATTTTGTAATTTTAGCTTTAAGTAATATTTGTTTGTAATAATTAGCATAATAATAATTCTTCACCAGAAGAATTATTAAAAAAATTCATTCCATATATAAAGACACTTTAATTAAACCACGCCACTCATAGTTTGTGCAAATGACAGTTTTGCGCGCGTCTCCTCACTTTTCGTATTTTAATCCGCAGCTCCTTTCATCTTCCGAAATCATAGAAAAAAAAAAAAAAAAGAATAATTATACACACAGAAGCTCAGAGCTTTTGTGAATCAAAGAAGATTCTAAAACACCCCTCGGGCGACTATTTTGCTTTTTTTTTATTATTATCATCATCTACTCCCTTTATGGAGGATGGGTCGAGTTCATCAGGCGTGCACTTTGCCTGCATAATGTCGTTGGGGCTCTTTCACAAGTTTGGGGTAGCAAATTGATGAAAGGGGGGTGGTCCGATCAAGAGGGGAAGGGGGGGAGGTAGAGCGATGTGGCATATTCATAAAGCCTTAATTAAGGTTAACTGGATTCAAAGTTTCGCCAGTGGTGGCAAGTTTGCGGCACGCGTGCCCGCCAAGTGTGACCGGTTCGGCGAGCTTTTGTGCTTGTGTTGCGGCTTTCCGCACATTCAAATTTCGCCGAAAGCTCAAGTTTGCAGACGGGAGCTTTCACAGGCGACGTCTGAAAACATCCCCCCCCCCCCCCCTCACTCTCGTGTTCGGTTTGGTTTGGTCTGAGCTGAAAATATGTTTCGTTCGTCGATGACTGGTGTAAAAGTTTCGCGGTGTAAAAGTTTCCTTGTGCGGATTTGTGGCAACAGTGGCCATTTTTTGATGCACACTATAAATATGCTAGTATTGTATATATAATATACATACTAGCTGACCCGGCATGTGTTGAAATGCCCGATCCCGTTCCCGTTCCCGTTCCTAGTACGTTTTCTGACGCGTGAGCAGGCCCGTTCCCAATCTTGTTCCCGTTCCCGTTCCAGATCCCGTTCCCGTTCCCGATCCCATTCCCGTTCCTAATCCCGTTCCTAGTACGTTATCTGACGCGTGAGCAGGCCCGTTCCCGATCCCGTTCCCGTTCCAGATCCCGTTCCCGTTCCCGATCCCGTTCCCGTTCCCGTCCCCGTTCCTAAAACGTTATCTGATGCGTGAGCAGGCCCGTTCCCGTTCCCGTTTTTCCCCACAGGAACCATCCCCGGCATGATCACAATAAGTCCTGAAAGTTTCATCGCGATCGGTTGAGTGGTTTAGGAGCCTATAACAAACAAACAGACAGACATTGATTTTTATATATATAGATAATATTTTGAACAAATTTTACATCTAAAGTACATAGCAGTTACTGAAATTTCGTTTTGCTTTTTTGTTACGTTTTCAAGGTTGCTCAAACCTTTTACTCCAAAAGTTAGTTCAAATAGTGTTAATTGAAACATTTAACTATTACATTATTAACATTATATGTATGTATATGTACATACATATGTACACACATATATGGATGTATGTACAATAGCCCTATTCCATCTGTCTGTCTGTTTTGTGTGTGTGTGTGTGTCTAATAACGCTCGCTGAGGTAAATAATTTAAAAAAACCAGAACTTTGCGCGAGTGGGATTTGAACCCGAAATCACCAGTTCGGGACAGTGAGCGCTTACGCTATGATCCAAACGGAGGCGATGACGAGCCTGCTGCAATTTGACAATATAAATTCTCAAGAAGCACGCGACTTTGCTTAATTGTTACGTTGTTGCATTATAACGCGCCATCTATGCAACAACTATATAAACTATCACCCACGCAAACATCCGTCGATATTCAACGGGCTTACAAACCAGTAATAATATAGCGAGGCAAAACGCTCAGAGCGTTACAAAAAAAGCAGCACACTTACAATTAATTCGAAACCGGAAAAGCTCGATTTTTCAAACAATGGCGTAATATTCAGAATTAAACCATTTTCGCGGCGAACAAAACTATCGCGGTTAATACGTGCGGCTGCACGAAAGCTTAGATACATACATACAATACGTTGTGTATATATGATGACTGGTAAAACTTGCAATTCGCTTACAGCGAGCTCGTAAATGATTACATTGTCTGCAATGCAGCCGCACTATCAAGATTTTCGCTTACAAAGTTAAAGTGAGTTATACGCTTTTTTTGATTTCGAACGCCCCGTTGCGAGAACTTTGCAAATTCAACGCGTCAATTAAAACCGTTCGATTTTTCCCGCTGAAAAAAATTCAGGAGTACAGTACACACGGTGAATAAATAAATTTAAAAGAAGCGGAAAATAGTGTTCCAGTTTGCATTAAAATGTTAGTCCCGTAACGACTGCGAAACAACCGGGACGACTCTCGGGATATCGCCGTCTGCAAATTGAATTTTCCTGTACGTATTATTGTTTTTGCAAGTGGTAAAAGAGGTAAAAGTGGGATGAGAAGGGGTTATAGCCAGTCTACGGCTGATGACGACAATGTTGATAACGCTCTGGTGGAGTTTATTCTGCATCCGAGAATAATCTCCGCATTTGTCTGTGTTTGTGTGCGAGTCTAGAAAAATGTATTCGTTGAAAATGTTATGTTAATTAAACAGTATGACTGTGTTCGGTGACTAAATATGTATGTACAACGTGAACAGTGTTGACTTATGTGCATACGTTGGAAAAAAACATAGTTTTAAAATATAAATAATGAATTGTCACACTGAAACAGTGCCTTCTTTGAAATACTACGAGTGCGTTTTTCAATTGTACACTTTGAACTACATATATGAATGTTAAAAAAATTGTGATAATTTATGATTATAATGTAAGCATTCGTTCAAAGCAATATTCAATATAGTTTACTCATCATAAAAATGCAAAAAAAACTACAGTGTAACTAAAGGAATTTTATATATTGTTCCGGGGTCTAATTTTAAGGTAATAAATAAAAATAAGGAAGTAAATTAAATTTATTTAATATATTCATACATAAGTTTTTTAGTTAAAACTTTTACATTTTATCCATTATGTATTTGACTTAAAAATTCCAGTAAAAAACCATGCAAACTATGTACATACATATGTATATAACCCTCTGTTCGTCACAGATACTTGACAAACGCGAAACGCGTCAAGTAAAAGTCCCTTTAACCCAACCTTCTCCACATTTGTTTGTGAGTGACTTTTCAGACTTTGTTTTGTGAGTGAAATTCGGCCTACTTTTATACACATGCTTGTCAATGCCCGTTGACAATTTCATCTCATGGTTAACATTTCTGTATGTGCCTATAGTGTATTAGTTCAAAATGTAGTAGGTAGTTGAAAAATGTGAGCGCTTCGCATTCCCCGTGCCGTGAGTGTATCCTAGCGTTCCATGGCTACATATATAGGTAAACTCCTACGCTACTATATATATATATATATATCTACTGCTGGATGAAGGCCTCTCCAATGCTCTCCCATTCCTGTCTGTCTTGAGCAATCTGCACCCACTTGACTCCACAAATTCTTCTCAATTCATCAGCTCATCGTCCACTTGCTCTACCTTGCTTGCTTTCACATCCTCTCGGATACCATTCCAGCATTTATCTGCCATCCATTCTTCTCGATATGTGTCCACTGCAACTTTTTCACACGTTCCACTACATCTGCCACTTTGGTCATGCTTCTTACCCATGTATTCCTCGTACGATCTCTTCTTGTTGTACTAAGCATACATCTTTCCATGCTTCTCTGTGTGCACTGGATCTTACGTAACATTCTTGAATTCAGCATCCACGTTTCGCATCCATACGTCATAACTGGCAGTACGCATTGGTCGCATGCCTTATTTTTTAAGCATAGCTGAATGTTGGATTTAAAAACAATGTTCATTCTTCCAAAAGCACTCCTAGTTTCATTCTTCGTTTTGTTTCTTTTTATTTACAACCAATCATATTCATCGTACACTTGCTCTACCTTGCTTTCTTTCACATCCTCTCGGATACCATTCCAGCATTTATCGCGTCCATCTGCCATCCATTCTTCTTGATATGTGTCCATTTCAACTTTTTCACACGTTCCGCTATATCTGCCACTTTGGTCATGCTTCTTACCCACGTATTCCTCGTACGATCTCTTCTCGTTATACCGAGCATACATCTTTCCATACTTCTCTGTGTGCACTGGATCTTGCGTAACATTCTTGAATTCAGCATCGACGTTTCGCATCCATATACGTCATAACTGGCAGTACGCATTGGTCGCATGCCTTTTTTTTTAAGCATAGCAGAATGTTGGATTTAAAAACAATGTTCATTCTTCCAAAAACCACACCATCCTAGGTTCATTCTTCGTTTTGTTTATTTTTCTTTACAACCAGTCATATTCATGGTCCACTTGCTCTACCTTGCTTTCTTTCACATCCTCTCAGATACCATTCCAGCATTTATCGCGTCCATCTTCCATCCATTCTTCTCGATATGTGTCCATTTTAACTTTTTCACACGTTCCGCTATATCTGCCACTTTGGTCATACTTTTCTTGTTTCGCATCCATACGTCATAACTGGCAGTATGCATTGATCGTATCCCTTCTTTTTTATGCATAACGGGATGTTGGATTTAAAAACTATGTTCATTCTTACAAAAACGCTCCATCCCAGTTTCATACCTTCTTCTTTAAATCCAGTCCTAGGTATAAATAACTATCAACTGTGATTTATTTATTAACGTTTAAATATGTTTAGTTTTTGCTAGGGTACAGCTATCTTTTGCTACTTTTTTTAAGGTATAATATATTCAGCAAAGCCATGCTTCTTAAACTTCTATGGTCCCGTCACGCCACTGGCACTGTAGACTTTTTACGAACACCCTGTACGTACGGTGTCAACACGCGACCCCTACACGTTGCACTATCTGCCGTTTTCAGAGTCGAAAATCCGACAAAAACTGATATAGAGGGCGCCACTGGAGTGTGGCCAACTTCAACCCCTTCCCAACCCCTCTCTTTTTGTCACACTCTTCCCTCTCGGCGACTTTTATTGTGACAAAGTAGATTTTATCTGTCATGCCGGCGTGACATACCCAGCATACAGGCCACAACAACAGAATCCGTGCTCGCCTCTTGATCAGGGTGACCGCATTTCGAACGGGACATGTCAATTTCTATAATGGCATTGAACCGCATTGCGAATGGGAACGTTCTTATTTAAAGTCTGTGAGTAAAATACACAACCCAAGCATACATATCGTAGGAAGCTTCGAGCAAAGGGGTGAAATATTACATAATTATATTATATATATAATAGCCGAAATCCGCCTGTCTGTCTGTCTGTCTGCCTGTCTGTCTTCCTGTCTGTCTGCCTGTCTGCTGATAACGCTCGCTGAGGAAAAATTATTAAAAAACCACTAGAACGAGTGGTGGATCGAACCCACGACCTTAGGCTCGAGAGTCATCACGCTAACGTTATACTCTATCGCCCTTGGTCGGTTTAGTCCTTTTTTTTTAAACATATCGTGACTCGGCTTTATTTACAAAAGGGATCGTGATTCTGCTAAAAATACATAGATGGCACTATGGAAACTATTATTTTTTTTTTTTTTTTGATTTTTACAAAATCACTTACAAAATTATAATTATTATAATATAATTTTTTTTGAGTGGGTATCGAAAGCGTTCAATTAGTGGGGATTGCTATAATACATAGATGGTGCTATAAAAACAATTTTTTTATTGTTTTGTTTTTTTCGATCCATTAGTAGGGATCTCTATAAAAAAAGCGCTTTACGATATTTAAAATTCACCGGGCGGTGATATTCAACGGGCTTACACTAGTGCGTATATAATAGCCGAAATCCGTCTGTCTACTGATAACGCTCGCTGAGGAAAAATAATTAAAAAACCAGAATGAGTGGGGGATCGAACCCAGGACCGCAAGCTCGAGAGTAATCACGCTAACGCTATACGCTATACGCTATCACCCTTGGTCAATTTAGTCCTTTTTTTTTTAAACATTACCTATACAAGGGATCGTGACTCTGATTTTCTGCTTATTAATAATTAGAATATAAATAGTAAAGTAAAAAAATATATTTTATCGTTTGGGATTCGATTATATATTGGGATTCGTTGTATTATAACGCGCCATAGATGGTGCATTGTTGCATAAATGCCATATAGACAACTATAAAAACTATTAAATTTAATATATATTTTTCCAGTACGGGTGATGAGAACGCTCCGTTGATATTCAACGGGCTTACACTAGTATAGTTTTTTTTATATATATTTATAATTATAATATAAATTATATATAATTATAATAATAATTATAATATATAATATATAATTATAATAATAATTATAATATATAATTATAATATATATTTATAATATTTTTATATGTTAAATATTTATGTTCCGACTCAGTCTATTTATTGTACTACTGGTAGTACGTAAAGTCTGTGCGAAATTTTTATACTTGCATATACGAAGCGCCTGGTCACCCTACTATCACAGTACGTGTTCCGAATAGAGCTCCATACCGCGTTTTACCAAAAAAAAAAAAAAAAGTTCACTATTCTACGCCATTTTCGTGACAGAAGTGCTTATTTCTAACGTTTCACTACGGACATCGTCTTCAATTGCCAAGATTTATTCCGGATCGTGTTTGCTTACGTTTAAATTTAGTGGTTTTTACAACGCCATCCGGTAATATCCAACACGGTTAAATAAATCTACACAGATCGCTATCGGAATCCGCAGTGTGCAGATAGCAGCCGAAAGGTCAAACAATAAGCTTTCCGAGTGTTTTTAAAATTTGTAAATCTTTCGCAGCGGGATAAACCTCGAAAAACGGTCAACTCAAGTCGTAAAACGGAACTCGAGAGCACGTCGTAAAGATAAAACGCTAGTTGCAGTATTTATAAGGAAACTTGGCCAATATTGGCGGTGTAAAAATCGGTCTCGAAACCAAAACGAAAGGGTCCGCTCGTAAAAGCATATCAATTCATTCGACTGGATCGTAAATCCAGTTATCAATCATCGGATCTAACAAGTTGCTTCAATTTTGCAATGCTTTTGCAACTTATGCTGCGTACACACCGACGAACCGAACAGCGAACGACGAAGGGCGATGGCGAATTGTTATCGTGTGGACCGCTCCACACAATACCTACTACATAAATAGTGTAATGCCCGTTGATAGCATCAACGAGAGTGACACATATGTATGTATGTATACAGAAGGCCGTCAGCGAACTGACCCCCTCACATGGTTAAAAGGTCTAATCATTTATAGATGAGTATCTACTTGTCTGTGACAGAACGAGTGAGACGGTATCAGGAACATCAGAAAGTCGACGCGTCACGCAGGGAAAACCGTCGGCCAATGATAAATAAAATTGTAATCGATTACTAGTTAAAACTTTATTCGTTGTGCTTAATAAGAATATATTAATATATCCATTTAGATGCTTTCATTTCATTTTCATATTTTAAATAAAATATTAGCCGCTAACGCAGACGTATTCGCGAAAAACCCACGGCCGTGTTCGACACAGTCACAAACATTGAATTTTTACATTATCCTAATCGGATAAAGTATTGTGATCGTGCGTAAATTCGACCTCGAGATTTTGACTGTTTTGTATCAGGTATCATCCCCCGATCACGTTTTCATGATTTCTGGAAAATGTCTGTATGTCTGTGTACTTATGTGTGTTTTCTCCAAAACTATCACGTCTATCAAGTTGAAATTTTATATATATTATTTTCACGTAAGGTGTAAGAGACATAAGGAATTTGGTCTGCATCAGTCAATTGGAAGTAGGGTTTTTTTCTTGTAGAAAATTATAAAATTCTGTTACCACAGAATATTTCCGAAACTGCTTCGGCGATCTTGTCAAAATTTTTCACGTTAGCCGTTAGAGATACTGTGATTTTGGTCAACATCTGACTACCGAAAGTGGCAGTTTACTCTTGAACGATTTTTTTTTTTTTATTTAATATTGTAATGTTGTAATCCTGAGAGAAATTTCTAGTTACGAAAAAATAAATCATTAAAATCAGTCAACCGGAAGTAGGTATTTTATTTGTCGAAAAGTTTACCGCAGAATATTTCCGAAACTGCACCGGCGATATCGTCGAAATTTCATATCTATAGTTTTCACGTTAGCCGTAAGATATACTGTAATTTTTGTCAAAATCCCTCATGCAAAAGTGGCAGTTTACTCTTGAACAATTTATTGTTTTTTTTTTTTTTTTTTTTTCGCCCTTTAAATGTGCAGTATTGTCACAATATTTTAAT
Organism: Parapsyche elsis; assembly: GCA_022651745.1. Taxonomy (NCBI): domain Eukaryota; kingdom Metazoa; phylum Arthropoda; class Insecta; order Trichoptera; family Hydropsychidae; genus Parapsyche; species Parapsyche elsis. The sequence continues at coordinate 627,818 of JAGVSN010000059.1, forward strand.
GTTGTTAAAAAAATAATTTCGTTACTCTTTGTATTCCTCAAATATATGGATAAAGTCATGCATTGCCTAAACCCGAATTTTTTCCATTAAAACAGCTGATCCCAGAGGGTACTCCATACGATATATTTACCTTTTTTTCGGCGTTTGATATCAAGTGTTCCCACCTTTAGAAAAAAGATAAGTATGTACAATTGGGTTTTTTGAAAATTGAATACCGATTCTCGCAGGCCAGTCTTCTCATCGAATTAACCCCTTCGCTACATCGTATTTGGGATGCGTAACAGTTTTATGGTTGGCAATCTTCGACCGGTACGTGTCCGGGACGTTCGCTGTCGAGATTCTCGCATTTCCGGTCGCTGTGCGACCATTACCCGACATTTTATTGCGAACGAACCGTGACCGTAATACGACCGATTCGGTATGCGTATACTTTGTATATGTATGCTAGATTGAGTCAACAGTCGGCTGTAATCCGTCGTTAACACTTTGTGGTCCGACAGTGTCGTTTAATTTTGTGATTGTATTGATTTTGGGGGAAAACTACTCGGTTCCACTCGAACCGGTTCAGTTCCGATATGATAATTACACCAATCTATGCAATTTTCAGTCAGCAGTCTGCTGCAATCCACTGTGATGCCGCCTCTTCACTGGTCGCGCGAATGTTCGTGGAATATTCGTGGAATGTTCGTGAAATATTGGCCGTAGTGTTTCGTGCAGCTGCCGCTGCTCGTGCGTCGCGAGTGCGCAACGATCGTATCGCTAGTGGCGCCACTCTGGTGTCAAATAGCAAGCGGCAGCGAACGAAGTGTCGAGTCTCTGCCTACAAAAATGCCAAGCTTCCAAGACATTAGGCAAGGTGACGAACCATTGTATATCAATTTACGAACCCTTCCCCCTCCACATTCAGTGTCGGAAACATGTGGACCAATTCTGTTACTCTAAACTTTGTTGAACTTCTTGAACAAGAACCTGCTATAGAGTACCTATTATTGCTGCTATTGACATTTTTGTAGGCACACTATGCGACACTCATTTCGCTGCCGTTTGCTAGTTGACACCAGAGTGGCGCCACTAGCAACACGATCGTTGCGCTCGCGACGGACGAGCACGGCGAATGCTCCATTTTTGCGGATACGCTCAGAATGTTTACGAAAACGTTGGCCATCGCGCAGAATGTTTATAAAAAACGTTGGCCTTCGCGCGAATGTTTACCTACACCTAGGCGCTCGGCACCGCTCGTCAGCGCTCGTACTATATGAAGAGCCGGCATTAAGACTTTCCAGTCCGATAGTTTCGTTTAATACAGTCAACCCTCCTATAGCGTACACTTCTATAGTGTTTTTTTTTTCTATAGCGTTTCCGGCGGTTTTTTGTATAGCGGTCCCTTCTATAGCGTACATTTAAAAAATGCAATATTTTCAAGGTCAAATTAGAATTTTCATAAATATATTATTAATGTGCATTTAAATATGTATGTGCACTTAGAAAATATTTGTCAGTAGCAAAATAAACTGGACTAAATATGCAAGGTCAATGCTTTGTCGCGCGTGTAGGCACGTGCTATTTTTATCAAACTAAACATATGCAAGGTCATTGGAAAGATAAAAATGGGTAAAATGTTTGATTTGCTTCAAATCGCAAAATACAATTAAAAAAACTTAACCCCAAATTTTTTTTGGGTGCCTAACTTTCTATAGCGTTTTTTCCTATAGCGTGGTCCCGATCTCAACGCTATAGGAGGGTTGACTGTATTCTGGTTGTAATGATTTGGACCGATTCGATTCCCATTGGAAAATGACATTGTTATTATTATAGTTGATAGTTACTTATACCTAGGACAATTGGTGAACTTGATTGTATGTAAAGAAGAAGAAATAAAACGAAGAATGAAACTAGGATGGAGCGCTTTTGGAAGAATGAACATTCCGCTATGCTTAAAAAAGAAGGCATACGACTAATGTGTACTGCCAGTTATGACGTATGGATGTGAAGCTTGGATGCTGAATTCAATAATGTTACGTAAGATACAGTGCACACAGAGAAACCTGAAAAGATGTATGCTCGGTATAACAAGAAGAGATCGCAAGAGGAATACATGGGTAAGACGTATGACCAAAGTGGCAGATACAGTGGAACGTGTGAAAAAGTTGAAGTAACAATGGGCTGGATACATAGTGAGAAAAATGGATGGTAGATGGATGTGAGATGTGCTGGAATGGTATCCGAGAGGATGTGAAAGAAAGCAAGGTGGAGCAAGTGGGCGATGGGCTGATGAATTGAGAAAAATGTGTGGAGTCAGATTGTTCAAGACAGACAGGAATGGAAGAGAATTTGGGGAGGTCTTCATCCAGCAGTGGATAGTGAACGGCTTAAAATGATGATGATTATTATTATTATTAAACAAATTAAGAGTTTGTAGGTGTATTTATGTAAAGTTGCAACAAACAACTATGTACATATCTATGACTTTGAAAATATTAAATTTAAAGTGATTAAATTCAGTTTCAAATGAACTGGTTTGAACTATAAATCAATTTTTTTAATACAAAATAACGAAAATAAACTAACACGTGATCAAAAAGTTAAGCAATGGACGAACCTTAACCGATTCATAAAATATCCATTTTTGCTTCCCGACCGGTTCAATTACATACATACATACAATCCATAAGTATTTCCGTATAAATGGATTTGTTACTCTATAAAATTCGTCCTATATTTAGAGTTATATCCCATCGGAAAATGTACACCGTATAATGTAATAAACGAGGAAAATTGTTCCACGCGAGCGAATGAAATTTAACGTTTGAGCAATGGCATATTTGCCGTTTGATTCGATTTTTCGCATTTCGTATTTGCATAATCAGATGCGAAACGAAAGTGCTAAATTTAGCCGAGCGATCAGTCAAATGTTCAAACACAATAATTACGTTAATCTTCTCAAATCCGACAGTGCAATCATTACTATGCAAAACGAGAGCGAGAGAGCGGCGCCGGCTGTCGGCGTGAACGAGACGGTTGTACAGTTGCTTCAAAGCTTTACTGTTGATCTTAATCAACAGCACACCATACACGCTACAACACATCATCACATCTCGATCTGGCCGCACCAACTCTAGTCGTGAGCTGTTGATTTTTTTCTAGTTGCGTCCGTTGGGATTTAGCCCTAACCACAGCGTATTATGGCCATTTGCCATAGATGAATCCCTTCTTCTTCTGAAGGTGGCATACTTGAATATCAAGCGTTGCTTCTACAATGTTTGAAAACAATTTTACGGTCTCTCCAATTCTCTTCCATTCCCGTCTGTCTTGAGCAATTTGCATCCACTTGACTCCACCCATTCTTCTCAATTAATCAGCCCATCTTCCACTCGGTCTACCTTGCTTTCTTTCACATCCTCTCGGGTACCATTCCAGTATTTCTCGCGTCCATCTGCCATCCATTCTTCTCGCTACGTGTCTAGCCCATTTCCACTTCAACTTCTGCCACTTTGGTAAATTCTTTCCCATGTATTCCTCTTACGATCTCTTCTTCGAGCATACCAACATCTTTCCATGCTTCTCGGTGTGCACTGGATCTTACGTGGCATTCTTGAATTTAGCATCCAAGTTTCACATCCATACGTCACAACTGGCAGCTTTCATAATGAATATGAATATATCGTTTATTTATTATAATTTTTCTATTATTATAAGGTGATATTCAACTTAACTTGGAATGCAAATACAAGTGTAATTAGAATTTCATATTTAGAATGTTACTTTTATGGGAAAAAAATCATGGTAGTGGTCCGCGGGATTCGAGATTTTGAGTTTAGTGGTCCGTGAGGTCCAAAAGGTTGGCGATCGCTGAACTAGAGATGATTTAGTTGGTACGAATAAATTTTTAGGTGAAACCAATTTTGTGGAACCATTTCCACAACTCAGTTAGATAAATTGGCAAATTCTAGAAGGAAACAGCTATGTAATTGGGATTTATGTATTTACTAGTGTAAGCCCGTTAAATATCAACGGAGTGAGCGGTTTCTCATCATCCGCACTGAATAATAATATTATATTTAATAGTTTTTATATTTGTTCCATAGATGGCGCGTTATAACACAACACAACAATTTAGCAAAGTCGCGAACACTTTAAAATTATATATTTGCCAATTATAGCACGTACGTCATCGCCTCCTTTTGGTATATAGTGTAAGCACGGTTCGTCACAACCTGGTGATACCGGGTTCAAATCCCACTCACGCGAAGTTCTGGTTTTTAAATTATTTAAGTCGGCGAGCGTTATCAGCAGATAGACAGACATATAATAGACGGATTTAGCCTATTATATATATATGTACTAGTGTAAGCCCGTTGAATATCAACGGAGCGCTCTCATCACCCGTACTGGAAAATTATATATTAAATTTAATAGTTTTTATAGTTGTTGCATCTATGCAACAATGCGCCATCTATGGCGCGTTATAATACAAAGAATCCCAATATATGTATAATCGAATCCCAACTCTTTAATATTTAATATTTATAATTATATATATGTATAATAATTATAATTTTGTAAAAGTAAAAAAAACAAAAAAAAATTATAGTTTTTATATCACCATCTATATGTAGGTAATGTAGGTAGGTAAGTAGGTATATAGGTAAAGCAGAGTAAAGATCCCTTGTATAAGTAATGTTTAAAAAAAAAAAAGGACTTAGTAAGATAAGCGTTAATAGAGTAAGCGTTAGCGTGATGACTCTTGAGCTTGCGGTCGTGGGTTCGATCCCCCACTCGTTCTGGTAGTTTTTTAATAATTTTTCCTCAGCGAGCGTTATCAGCAGACAGGCAGACAGACAGACAGACAGACAGAAGGATTATATATATATATTCGGCTATTATATACATATATATATATATATATATATAATGTATATAATAATACCCAGATCTTGCCAAAGACAATATTCCAGGTTAAAAAACGGTCGAGACACCTTTGTATAGATACATTAATGTACATATGTACATATGTACATATGTACGTGGGTTGAGCCTTAGACCTTCGCTTAGATACCAACGCTCTAACCACTGAGCTATAGCCAGGACAGATATGTATGTATGTACGCTTTACATACTGTTCCGTTGCGTAGCACAGGCACATTGCTAGTACACAAATGTGTAATTGAGTTTATTTATTTTTTTGATTATTAACGCATAGCAATTAAATCTGAATTTAGTGTCCCACAAGCGGTATCTTCCAGTACGTGTTCGATGCGATCGCTTTTGGCGAGTTGACCCGTTAACGACCGCGTTTTTCGCAACGATAGCGATCTGTCACGCCCACCTCTATAGCGTGTGCAAAATTTCGTGTCTCGTTCCGGAAAAATCCGGAAAGCCCGTAATCGGCGCCGTGCAGGTTTATTTATGCGGTGCAACCGGAGACGCTTTTCAACTTTTCCGATTTTCCACGACGTGTCAACCGTGGAAAAATAACGTTTCGGCGAATCCCAGCCACGCAAATGAACCGGAAACGATAATAGTTCGTCGCGGGGACGATCACACTATTACGGAAATATATCTTACCTAAACTGGTGGGGTGAGGCTCGGAATATATACCGAAAATGGGTCATTTTTCATTCAATTTCAAAGTGATGTATGTAATATATTGTTGGAACGGCGAACCATATCTATGTATGTACGTATCTAGCTAGAGCTCTAATACGTTCAATTCCGTAACATTGTATGTGGGTCAGGAATTATATGGAAAAGTTTTACATTATGATCAGAAATATATGAAAAATATCTAAAGGAATATATTTAAGTTTGTTAAAGTTTGTGAAAATCTTCAATTTTAGCAGTTTTACTGTTGTGTGAAATAGTTGAAGATGGAGTGCTTTGCTTTGGGAAGAACGAAAATTCCGCTATGCTTAAAAAAGAAGGCATATGACCAATGCGTACTGCCAGTTATGACGTATGGATGTGTTCAATTCAATAATGCTACGCAAGATCCAGTGCACACAGAGGAGTATCGTGGCAGTTATAGCAGAGCGTTAACAAGATTAAACAATTTAATATTAAATAATTTATTGCTCGTAAAATACATACATATATGTTGCTTTTGGAAGAATGAACGTAGTTTTATAAATCCAACATTCCGCTATGATTAAAAAATAAGGCATACGACCAATGCGTACTGCCAGTTATGACGTATGGATGTGAAGCGTTGATGCTAAATTCAATAATGTTAATAAGATCCAGTGCACACGGAGAAGCACATGGAAAGATGTATGCTCGATATACGAATAAGAGATCGTAAGAGGAATACATGGGTTAGAAGTATGACCAAGATGGAAGATATAGCGTGTGAAAAAGTTAAAGTGGACACATAGCGAGAAATACTGGAATGGTATCAAAGAGGATGTGAAAGAAAGCAAGGTAGACAGAGTGGAAGATGGGCTGATGAATTGAAAAGAATGTGTGTATTCAAGTGGATGCAGATTGCTCAAGACAGACAGTAATGGAAGAGGATTGGAGAGGCCTTCATCCAGCAGTGGAAGGTGAACGGCTGAAAATGATGATGATGATGAACTACAATACGTAACTGAAATTGCTCATCTTAGCTCATGCTTAAAATGAATGTTATCACAATCAATTTTTGCACTTTGCAGATTTCAAATCTTACTCAATAATTGTCCAGATCGTATGAGATGTCAAATACATATATTTAAGATTATATTCCAACTGTTGTTATTATTTTATACAATCTGATTATTTTCTCAAAACCTTAAATACGATTGTGTCCTTATCACATAATATGCTAAAATCTAACTATTTATATGTTGTATTCAAATGTGAAACATATGTATGTATGTATGTAGATATATCGCATTTTATATATTTCGATGCACTCAACATGAATAATATGATATTTTATTCACAACGTCTGTTTGTCCCTGGGAATGCTACACGTGTTTTTTTTACTTTATCCATATGTACATATATACCTATACAGGTTTTTGATCTTCGAACTATACCATTTGGAAAATTGCAAGTTGCGAAGAAAAATGAATAAAACTATTCGGTCATTTCAAAGAAAAGAACATTTCGTTGCCCAATCTTGTCCAAAATATAGAATACATTTTCAGCATACCAGGCACATCTGCACCGGTTGAAAGGATTTTTTCAATAATGAATAACATATGGTCTGAAGAAAGAGGTAAAATGGTTTTATCAACTGTAAAAGCTTTATTGCGCTGCAAAGTTAATTGTGAACTAAATTGTAGTGAATTTTTTGACGCGATTAAAAATAACAAAGAATTTTTAAAGAAAGTTCACGCTAGTGATAAATATTGTTAACTTTTTTTTTATAATAAGTTATGTTCAATTAAGAGTAATTAAAAATTATTACTAAATAATTTTTTTTTTTGTCAACCAGTTCATTACTTAGTCTTTTTGAATTGTAAATACTTAGCTGAATATACTTCTCTCAATCTAAAATCACATAAAAGTGGCTCACTAACTACTTCAAGAAAACTCTCGAGGGTGTCCCGGTTTGAAAAGAAAATTTTATGGTAAGTGTACCTATACTTAGTGTAGATAAAGTATTGTTGTCATGCAAAACTTTGTCATCGAGAGTTTTTCATTGAAAATTGAAATTACTATTTGATTTCCCCGTAACCATTGCAACCGCTATTTTAACCAACTGATACACATCAATACTCCAATTTAAAATATTCAATCAATCGTAATAATTCTTCAATCAAATCAATATCTGTACTATCACACGAACAACGCATTTCGTCACACTTGAAGAAACAACACGGCGCAATTCAATCAAATCAATCAGTTATTAACACATATCAAGTGTCAACTTTGCGCCATTATACTCGTTTGACGTTTCAATAAATTAACACACACGTACGTATGTATGTACATACTTACATACGTACCTATACGAGAGTTGTGGTTTTCGACATGAAATTGCCCAGTAAACTAACCCCACAACCCCCTCACATCCTTCCCTATTCACTTTCGACATGAATACTTGAGTGGCGTTAGTATATCGTGTGTGTTTATATCGCATATTGTGCGAATATGACGAGGCTCTTATTAACATTCGATCGCATGGCGCGTAAAATCGAGCCAACAACAAACACACACACACACACACACACGAATAGTTTGACATCTTAATGACACACATACACGTTCATACGTGTGAAAATACAGTAGTGCTCGTTTCTATATACACAGTGGCCAATAAAAAACCAGTGTTATTTAAAAAAAAACTTATATCTAACTTATAACGCCTACGTCATAGATATAAAATATCACAGATGTGTATGCCATTCTAAACAAATTTGAAGAAAGCGTCAGAAGCAACGGGGTGTGCGGGGGGTCTAAAGTGCGGGGAATTCTCACAAAAAAGAATTCAAGCAAAATGCATGCAAGGAGTGCATTTTGCATGTCCTTTTTGTATGTCATTTTTCGGGCGCTAAGGCCAATCTATGTTACTCTACATATATGGCCTACGTTGATGAAATTTCAAATTGTCTTATTTTTAATCTTCTTGCGTTTATTTTGGCGTTAGTTATACAGTTGATGGTTATTTATACCTAGTGCAATTGGTGAATATGACTGGATGTAAAGAAGAATAAATAAAACGAAGAATGAAACTAGGATGTAGTGCTTTTGGAAGAATGAACATAGTTAGTAAGTCCAACATTCCGCTATGTTTAAAAAAAGGCATGCGACCAATGCGTACTGCCAGTTATGACGTATGGATGTGACAATTGGCTGCTAAATTCAAGAATGGTACGTGAGATCCAATGCACACAGAGAAGCTCGGTATAACAAGAAGATATCGTAAGAGGAGTACATGGGTAAGAAGCATGACCAAAGTGGTAGATTTATTTATAAAAATAAATAAAAGATATATAAAGATATAGCGGAATGTGTGAAAAAGTTTAAGTGGACACAAAGCGACAAGAATGGATGGCAGATGGACGCGTGAATTACTGTACCTAATGGAATCCGAGAGGATGTGAAAGAAAGCAAGGTAGACCGAGTGGAAGATGGGCTGATGAATTGAGAAGAAGAATTGAAAGTCAAGTGGGTGCAGATTTCTCACGATAGACAGGAATGGAAGACGATTGGAGAGGCTTTCCATCCAGCAGTAGACGGTGAACGGCTGAAAATAATGATGATGATGATGATATGTATATGTAAAATGTAATAGATGCGGCTTTATTTATTGACAAATCAACGGTGTTATAGTTTTTAATTCATGTGAGAAAGCTCGGTAAAAATAGGGCTATAGGGTACCGATTTGGTTAGGTTTTGCCAGCTATATGGTTAAATTGCTAAATTCAAGAATGTTACGCAAGATCCAGTGCACGCAGAGAAGCATGGAAAGATGTATGCTTGGTATAACGTAAGAAGATATCGCAAAAGAAATACGTGGGTAATAAGCATGACCAAGGTGGCAGATATAGCGGAACGTGTCAAAAAGTTTAAGTGGACACATAGCGAGAAGAATGGATGGCAGATGTACGCGAGAAATACAGTAATTGTATCCGAGAGGATGTGTGGAGTCAACTGGATGCAGATTGCTCAAGACAGACAGGAATGGAAGAGGATTGGAAAGACCTTCATCCAGCCGTGGATGAAGGGCTGAAAATGGTAATGATGAATTAGATTATTATGAACTTTATTCACAACCGTATCACTATCAGTTTCAGAACAATTTGCTGTCGTTAATTTTTATTTACTTATTGTTCTCTATTTTCAATTTATATAATAACTTTGCACCAATGTCCCTACTAATAACCGGTGACTGGAGGGCCTCCACTCTGAGTGTCACCCCTTCAGACTGGACTACCCCCGGTTAGCCTCATTAACTTTTTTTTATTATTTTTACTGCCGTTCAGCCATCACGAGTGATTGAGACCCATGATCCTCGTGCGCGTTAAAAAAATAATTACTTGCAAATGCTATCTCCGTTAGAGTGACCTCTTTTGGGCACTACAGAGGAGAAGGGGTGTGTGGTGGAGGCGAATCTCCTGGGATCATGGCTATCAGTTTCAGAGATATATAATTTTTAAAACGAGCACTGGTTTTTCAATGGCCATTGTGTATATCTACATAATATAAACAACGTCGGTGGGATTTAGTCGTTGTGCACACGAAGGAATTCGCACTATTTTGTAATGAAAATTCACTGTATAGGGGTGTGGGTGGGGTTGGTTCACTAACTAGGGGTGTCTTCTTCTCCTTGTTTACAGGGGTGGCTCGTTCGTGCCAAGCGAGACGTGTGGTAATTTTAGTGCTAGTGCATTTCTAGAACAATGTAGTCGAGATTACGACGAATCCGTGGGACGGTTTAGTCTGATTCGACTATGTGTGCTCGCGAACACGTCTAATTATGTTGTATGTAGGGGGTAAAGAAAGCGTTGCGATGAATAGGGTTAAATTATTTAATTTGAATGTATAATGGGGTTAGCTTTTTATTGTTTTTAGGATTTGGATGAATGTTTCTAGTTGTTAAAAGTTCAAAGAAAATTATTGTTTTATTGTGCTAATTAAAATTACCTATATAATTTGACTGTTTTTAATGTCCCGTGTTTGTGTTCGGATACAATTATTTATTAATCGTTGTAGAATTCAAATTTAAATACATTAGATGGAACGATGAAACTTTCGGAATACATTTTGGAGTCTTTCTTTATAAGGTGCATTAATTTATTCAGCGGTTCTCAATTATTATTTGTCATACTAAGTGTTTTGTTCGTACTATTATTTATTATTATTATTATTTCGCCACCTCTATTTGTTTGCTATTTACAATTGGAATACAATTACTTGTCTATTCTAAATAATACAAATAAAATTTTCAAGCATCATTGCTTAAATTGATTTAACTTCGACTTTAACTAAAAACATAATTTTTTTCTAAAACAACTATCGTTTGAAAATACATCAAATTATTAAGGCATTATATTATATGTATATGTATGTATGTATATAATAGCCCTATTCCGTTTGTGTGTCTGTCTGCTGATAACGCTTACTGAGGTAAATGATCAAAAAAACACGAAACGTCGAGTGGGATTTGAACCCGAGATCACCAGTTCGGAAGAGGGTGCGCTTACGCATTCATCCAAACTGGGTAATGACGGGACAATTTGACAATAATAATCCTCTAAAGGTTCGCGACTTTGATAAATTGTTACATTGTTGTATTATAACGCGCCATCTATGCAAAAACTAAAAAAAATTTAATTTTATTTTTCAGTACGGGTGATGAGAAACCGCTCCGTTGATATTCAACGGGCTTACACTAGTGCTTACATATATAAAGTTGGATATTTTTTTTAAATTTAATAAAAATCACCATTTCAATTTATGTACATAGCTTTAGCTTGATTTCGTATTTAGCATAAATTTGTTATTCAATGTACATACATACATACATTTATGTTTCCATAAAAAAACTCACATGTCGATTGTTCTATATATTGTAACTATTGTTTATTTTACATTACTATTGTGATCGTGCGACAATTTGACCTCGTGATTTTGACTGTATATCCTCTAATCAAATTTCCATGATTTTTGGATAATGTGCGAGACACAGACATGTGTTAAATCGCTATATCTATTTCAAATACATAAATCCTATCATACCGAAACTTCACATTTATGAGCTTGGTACAAATCTTTACAATTCGTTAGATTTTCAAATTTTCTTACTTTTCCTTGTAAGTCGCCTCATTTTTTTAAAATAATAAACAATTTATTCAATCTTTATAGTTGCACGTTGATACTGTAGGATGTGTAGAACGACCTGAATCTAAATTTTCAACAAATAATCCATTGGTTAGGTGGATAGTGTGTTATCGAACGATTACGCCCGGGCCGGTCGAGATAACGAGACTCGCTGACGCCAAAACTTTGATTTATTTATCGCGAACAATTCCTAAGGCTGGCCCTCCACTATCACACTATATTTCCTGGGGGTTTCCGAGCTCGAAACGTTTGAGAATCGCCGACTAGGCCGGATCTATCGACGGCGATATCCGGCCTCTCTAATAGCCGGTCGCAAAACACGATAGATATCGCAGATTATTCCGGCGCTTTAGGTAGCCGATAGATTGCCCGGATAATAAACGAGGGGTTATGCATGTATTTACATACTATCGTGGGCTATTTTGTATCTTTGTGTATTTATGTATGTACATGGATTGTGTCGAAACTTCACATGCGAACGACATGCCGATGAAAAAGTTGTATACAGTTTGAGGGTCAACGCGTATGGACGTTGAAGTTTCAATATATAATAATAAAGCATTAAATTACGTCATTTAAATTCTAGTCTGATAGATTAGATTGCACAACTATTTATTTATTTATTTAAGGTAGCCTAAAAAGCTAATTACAAACAAACATTAGTTAAAGCTAAAATTTACAAAATAAACTTATGATCTACTAGCACTTGTACAGGGGTGCTATTTTAAGGCTACCAGGAATCTATCAATTTTATTTATATTTCTGAGAACTTCTGGCAGGCCATTATATTCAACAACACCCCTATACAAGATACTTAATTTTAAATTCTTAACTATTAACTTATTCTTACCTACCCCTAGTATTATGACTATGTATGTACATATATTATACCCTCTTATTAAATATTTTGGTAATAAATTATTTTCTAATTTAAAAATATACATATATGTTACTAGCATGCACATTTTTAAGGTTTCATTTACATTCATCCAATTCAATTGATTCAATATATAACATCTTATGCTAGTTAATGTATTGACAGTTAAAATACTCTGCAGAGCTCTATTTTGTAGTTTTTGCAACCTATCTTTAATTATCATAAATGATAGAATCCCTTAAGATTCGCGAATACGTCATTTCCATATTGCAAATTAATCATAAATCGTATTTTTGCTCTGTATTACATATTACTGTACGGATCTTGTGCTATATACGTAAAATTTTTGGCAATATAAGATGTATGTAATAATTTTATATGAAAAGTCGTAAGTGTTATCGAAGAAAACGCTTAAATTACGTTTATTCAACTACGTGATAGTTTGTTTCAATAAAATGTTATCAAAAATTGAGTGAAATCAATTAAAAAGTGATACAAGACAAGTTGTCAATGGTTAACAAAACCCTTTTCAATCTTTAAACAATTGTAAATCTATTGATTTCATCCAAGTTATGTAAATAATCATTAGACATGGACAGACAAATTTTATTCAAATTTAAATAATAATATCAGAAGCGCTCAAATACTATGTGACTTTCGTGCATATAGTTTATACATTTTAAACATAAACCATAGTAAATTTTATCAATGTTGGGATAAGCGAGCAAAAGTGCATCGAATTTGTTTCATAGTTTACACATTCTTTTTAAACTGCCGAAACCTAACCAAAAACAATGCAGCATTAATTTATTAATTAATTCACAAACACTCAATATAATCACAAATATATAATACATAGTAATTTATCAACAATTAAACGTATCGCCGAAAATTAACAGCGGAACAAACTTTAAGCGGTCAAAAGGCAAAGTAGTCTAGTGGTCGCAGCGTCGAACACTCCTGACCCTTATCCCAGTTCGAAACTTGATAATTAATTGCCAACGATTATAGGAGCCTCGTGCCGACTTTACAACTCACTAATTAAACCTCGAATTTCAATTTCGACACCCGCAAAATTATCTATATTTTTCACAGGTGGAAATTTATCGTGGAAAAGCGCGCGTGCCGAGACGCACGTGCGATTCCCAATGCCCAGGATCAACACATATTCGTTTTTATTAAATTCGTGATATCCTCGAGGGCTTTACTACCCTCCATTCTCTTTCTCTCAGGTAGTTGGCGACCCCTGTGCGGGTGACGTGCGTGCCGCGGGCAAAGGGTTAAAATTGGCCGATCGCGATAGAAACACTCATACCATGTGTATGTATGTACATACGTACATACATACTTTCCAGCTACGAAATTGATACTTTGAGTAAGGTCAAGTTTACATGACTCTTTCATATACCTACAACTTATCTGCGGCTTGTTTCTAAAGGGGTCAATGTCAAATTGTCTTTATATAAATGACTAATTTCGTACAAGCGTTGGCTAGATTGTAATTGTTCAAATGGCAATATTCATACAATACTAACCGAAATATTGTACAAGATGGATCAAATACAACACATACATATGAGTCGCCTAGTTCCAAATCCCGATAAGTCCACAATATATAAAAAACGAGGATAAAATATTTTCTGGTTCTAAGAATGTATTCAAACGATGCCTTATACTTGAATTATTCCAAATACCGCCAAGTGCGCCGTAGAAAAATATTGAAAATCAGTGTTAGTTCCAAAAACTGACAATTGCACTATGATAAAAGCTGATAAAAGCCATATTTAGAAACAAACAACGATAAGTCCATGTTTCTAATCTCAATATTTTGTTTAATATCAACAAAATTAAGTTTAAATGAGTTTTAAACGCCATCAAGCAAATAAGTCTGTAGCAGAAAAACCGCGTTTGCGAACAAGTGAGTTTTATGGACTTATCGGGATTTGGAACTAGGCGACTCATACGTACTTCAATGGGAAAATTATTAACAACTTATTATAATATTAAATATTTTAAATGAAAACAAGTTACATATTATAACAAAACCCCACTTTTCACAATATTAAATTATTTTAATTAAAAAAGTGAAGCAAGTCCCACTATAAAATAATAATTAGTTTGAACGTTTAATAATGAACGTGGATTTTGATGATTTTTTTTTAGTTCAGTGTAAAGTGATCATATGTTAAGTAAAGGGTTTCAATGTTCAATCACATAATTATTATACAAGTAGAGTTACAACGTATAAACGTGAGCTTTTAGATCAGCGGACGGGAACCGGCGGCTACGGAGCCGCATGCAGCTCTTTGTATGAAAACCTGCAGCTCTCGCTGTCATCCAAAAAATATGAAACACAAAACGTTGACACACAATTTCCAAAAAAATCAAAATATAATCTGATTTCCATAACTTTATAGCTTTAAAATCGTATTTCAGATTAAACTTTTTAACATTTTAGTAATGAACTTGCACACAGAGAAGCGTGGAAAGATGTATGCTCGGTATAACAAGAAGTGATCGCAAGAGGAATACACGGGTAAGAAGTATGACCAAAGTGGCAGATATAGCAGTAAGTGTGAAAAAGTTTAAGTGGACACAAAGCGACAAGAATGGGTGGCAGATGGACGCGAGAAATACTGGAATGATATCCGAGAGGATGTGAAAGAAAGCAAGGTAGACTGAGTGGAAGATCAGCTGATGAATTGAGAAGAATGTGTGGAGTCAAGTGGATGCAGATTGCTCAAGACAGACAGGAATGGAAGAGGATTGAAAAGGCCTTCATCCAGCAGTGGGTGGTGAATGGCTGAAAATGATGACGATGATGATATATATATACTTAGATTTACATAAATCTAAGTATATGTATGTACCGTGAGTGTATGCGAGCACTCTGCGGTTATCCAGCCGGCCAGGCAGGCAGGCAGTAATTAGTGCATTTGGCACCCTTTGAGTCTTGGAGGATTGGAAAGAGGATCGGAGCGGCCTTCATCCATCAGTAGTTGGTGAACGGCTGAAAATGATGATGATGAGTAATAAACTCTCGAACATTAAGAAATATCACGAACTTATTACAGCTATCATTTAATTAATTTTGAAAATAATAAGTTCCAAACTAACCAATTTTGCAAGGTGTTCCCTAATTTGGCTCTAAGCTCGGAAAGGGTTTCCGACCACTGTTTTAGATCAATAGAAAACTACATCGATTACGATAAAGGAGCTTTTAAACATAGTACCGGAAAAATTCAATTTTAAAATCACATATTGTTAAGAGGCGAGCACTTTCAACCCCATCTTCTCCCATACCTCCTTCAAACACGTATGTATATAGGGTGATTCGAGTGGATTTTTTCCCTCTCTTTCTCGCTCTTTTTAAATTGATTCTCCCTGCATAATCCAGTGGGCTTTTATTAGTTAACTATAAATTTTGCAGCAAAACTCTCTCTCACTCACACAGACTTGGAATCGTTCGGTGAATCGTTTTTTTTTTTTTTCTTTCTCTCTCTCGCTCTTCTGGTTTTTATCCCATTAACAGGGCAACATTATAAATAGGGACTTGCTCTTGGACCCATTGTAAAGGTCGTCGGCGAAATGTGCTGTGAGCGTTGCCCTCGAGAGCCCTACAAAACGGAGGGTTTCGAGTGGCCCCGACAACGGGCAATTTACTCGATTTTGAACAAAAGCGCCATTTTATTATTCGTTTTGCACGCGGCGAAACACGCTTAAAACTGCGCAAATTATCAACTGAAACTCTTAATGATTGTTTTAAATTTTTTTAACGAATTTTTAAGCATCGCAACTTGGTGTAAACGAGCCGCAAAGTCACCCGCTAGCTGACAGTTAGTAGGCGCGTACAATATTTAACTCACTGACATTGCGACAAAGAATATATTACTTTTTTAATGAAAATTTTGACTACTTTAATACCATAGCTTTGTGTTCTAATCAAAATTGATATCATCATTTTCAGCCGTTCAACATTCACTGCTGGATGAAGGCCTCTCTAATCCTCTTCCATTCCTGTCTGTCTTGAGCAATTTGCATCCAGTTGACTCCACACATTCTCTCGGATACCATTCCAGTATTTCTCGCGTCCATCATGTGTCCAGCCAATTGCCACTTCAACTTTTTCACACGTTCCGCTATATCTCGTCTTGTTATCCTAAGCATACATCTTTCCATACTTGCGTAACATTCTTGAATTTAGCATCCACGTTTCACATCCATACGTCATAACTGGCAGTACGCATTTGTCGTATGCCTTATTTTTTAAGCATAGCGGAATGTTGGATTTAAAAAAAAAGTAATAAATCAAGCGATTCATAGTAATATAAACAAAATGGAAATATAATACAAAATTCCCTTGCGCTATAAGATTTAATACTATTTATTCAATAACTAACAAAGTTGAATTTTATTTGACGACTCTTGATGAGTAACGATAGTAAACTTTTCATTAAACTAGTTATCAAAAGTGGATATTTAATTTTTATAGCATATTCAACAAGTTGAAAGTAAATCACAGTACTTGTCATTTTAATTTAGAAGCTTTGGGGAAACTCATCCTTAATCGTAAAATATTAACTCTTTGAACTCGGAATTAATTTTGACATTTTTCAATTTCCAAACGATGAAAGTCAATTACAAAAATAAAATATGTTTAACCTCTTGGGACAAAAAATAACTATAAATCCGTAAAACACATATTCTCGGCATTGTATAAGATGAAAAACCATTAGATGAATCTTTCGAATCAGTGATTTTGATTTTTTTTTAAATTTGTTTCTTGAATAAATTATTTGAGAATTTGTACCGTTCGACCAGGGTAAGCAACTTTACGAGACAAAATCTGAACATGGGTTAAACTTGATTTGAAAATCATAATTACCTTTCTTCATAAAATTTTAAAACGTTAAAAAATTATTTTCTTAATAAATAATGATTTTACATATTTATCATTGATGATAAAAAATCTTCCCCACACTGTCGCCAAAATAACGAGTCATTCTCAAAAAATTTTTTCCAATTGTTCAAAAAATTTTTTTCAAATAATATATTTTCACTTTTGATGAAATTTGGAGATGAAAAATTGCATCAGGGATATTTAAGAAGTTTTATAAAATAAAGAGAATGTTTGAGAATCTATGCATAATACAAAAATTAATTTTTTTAACTTCTGTCAAGTCACCATTTTTACTTAAAAAGAAATTACGCATTTGGAAAGCTAATGTTTGAGAATCACTGGCGTGAAATAAAAATTCCAAAACTGGATCAGCTGTTCTCCAAGATATACTAATTGGATTCGCAAAAAAAATAGTGGTTTCAGTCAGTTTTCATTTAAAAAATGAATGTCGAGCTATGCTCGATATACAAGTTCAAAGAGTTTTAAATACTAGCGTAAGCCCGTTGAATATCAACGAACGTGTTTGACGTTATTATTGATTACGTGACAATTTAGCAAAGTCGCGCACCTACTAAGGATTAATATTTTCAAATTATAGGAGACCCATCACCGGTGTTGGGTGAATGCGTTAGCGCTAACTCACCCAACCTGGCTATCGCGGCTTCAAATCCCACTCGCGACGTTTGTGTTTTTTCAATTAAATTTGAATTAGCGTTATCAGACGGACAGGACAGACAGACGGAATTAGGCTGTATGTCTGTGTGTGTGTGTGTGTGTGTGTGTGTGTGTGTGTCTGTCTGCTGATAACGCTCGTCGAGGTAAATAATTAAAAAACTAGAACGTCGCGCGAGTGGGATTTGAACCCAAAATCACCGGTTCGGAGCATTGAGAGCTTACGCTATGATCCAAACGAGCCTGCTATAATTTGACAATATAAATTTTAAATAGGTTCGCAACTTTGCTAAATTTTTACGTTGTTGTATTAAAACGCGCCATCTATGCAACAACTATAAAAACTATTAAATACACATACACTCACCACACAAACACTCACAGTACGGGTGATGAGAAACCACTCCGTTGATATTCAACGGGCTTACACTAATTGTACATATATGTATATAATAGCCGCAAGCCAATGTATTAATTATCGTTTATAATAGACAGAATATTGCTATGTATTATCTAAATATATTTCACGATCAGTTACATAAGCCAATGATAATAATTTTATATTCAAATGGCGTATTGGTAATTTAAATAGTTTTTAACATTTGATTTTGCTTTTATTCAAAACCAGACAAGTGGATATGTCAAAATCGTGCATAAAATGCCCATAAATCAAAATACATTCAAAAGTCAGGGGTGGCCAAAGTCAGAGTCGTCATTTTTCGAAAGGACTACTCGTCGGACGCTCGCAGGGGCCACCGAACTTTTTGACGGTTAATTAATAAAACTTGTTTTTTGACGAGGGATTTTCCCCATCCTTTTTCTCCTACCCCTGTCCCTCATTCCCCCGCGAACCCCATCCCCTCTCCTCACACCATGCGAATTTGTCGGGGCGAGTTAACGAAGAGTTACGACGCGCGGCCGCTAATAAAAGTTTTCGACGCTTTCAATTTGGCCCGGGGACCCCCCCTCATATGTATAAATTAATTTTTAGCAGATTAGGGTCGCTCTCGCGGGATTATGGCCACGCGTTCATCTGCGTTACGGCCAAATTTGAAATCATTTATTTTTTGGGACGCCACTGGACTCGAACACTTTTCATACAAAACAACAAATATTTTACGGGGAAATTTGTGATATATGTCTTTTCGTTCGATGTTTTTTACGCTGTCATATTATATGTACATATATATGTATAATAGCCGAAATCCGTCTGTATGTCTGTCTGTCTGTTGATAACGCTCGCTGAGGAAAAATTATTAAAAAACCGGAAAGAGTGGGGGATCGAATCCAGGACCCCAGGCTAGAGAAAACTCGCACTAATGCTATTCGCTATCGCCCTTGGTCAATTTAGTCTTTTTTTTTTTTAAACATTACCTATACAAGGGATCCCGACTGCATAGAGGACGCTATAAAAACTATTATTTTTTTTTTGTCACTTACAACCGTGCAATCAATTAGTGGGGATCTCTATTAAAAAAGCGATTTACGTAATTTAAAATTCAGCGGGCGTTGATATTCAACGGGCTTACACTAGTATGTATAAAATAGCCCTATTCCGTCTGTCTGTCTGTATGTGTGTGTGTGTGTGTGTGTGTCTACTGATAACGCTCACCGGGGTAAATAATTGAAAAACCAGAACGTCGCGCGAGTGGGATTTGAACCCGTGATCACCGGTTCGGGGCAGTGAGCGCTTACGCTATGATCCAAACGGAGGTGATGACGGGCCTGCTGCAATTTGACAATATAAATTGTGAATAGGCTCGTGACTTTGCTAAATTCACCATCCACTACTGGATGAAGGCCTCTCCAATCCCCTTCCATTCTTGTTTGTCTTGAGCAATCTGCATCCACTTGACTACACACATTCGTCTCAATTCATCAGCCCATCAACCACTCGGTCTACCTTGCTTTCTTTCACATCCTCTCGGATACCATTCCAGTATTTCACGCGTCCATCTGCCATCCATTCTTGTCGCTTTGTGTCCACTTAAACTTTTTCACACTTACTTTTTACTTTTTCACACTTTCCGCTATATCTGCCACCTTGGTTAAACTTCTTGCCCATGTATTCCTCTTACGATCTTTTATTGTTATACTAAGCATAAATCTTTCCATGATGCTCTGTGTACACTGGATCTTGCGTAGCATTCTTGAATTGAACACATCCATACGTCATAACTGGCAGTACGCGTTGGTTGTATGCCTTATTTTTTAAACACAGTGTAACGTTGGATTTAAAAACTACGTTCATTCTTCCAAAAGCAACATATGTATAGGTATATATGTACGAGCAATAAATTATTTAATATTAATTGTTAACGCTCTGCTATATCTGCCACTTGTATTCTTCTTACGATACTTCTCTGTGTGCACTGGATCCTGCGTAGCATTCTTGAATTGAGCACATTGGTCGTATGCCTTCTTCTTTAAGCACAGCGGATGGTTGAATTTAAAAACTATGTTTATGTTCAAAAGCACTCCATGCTAGTTTATTTCTTCTTCTTTACATCCTCACATTCACCAATTGTGACTATCACCAATTCACCAATCAACTATCTCTACAATATGATTATCTAAAATAAGTAAATTAAAGATAGAATGCAAATATTGCAAAATAGAGCTATGCGAGGTATTTTGAATGTGAATAGATTAACTAGTGTAAGAAATATGTTGAAAGAATTGAATTGGATGAATGTAAGTGAAACGTTAAAAGTGTGCATGTTAGTATATATTTTTAAGTTACATAGATAAGAGTCTATTACCAAAATATTTTGATAACTATTTACATAATAAGAGGATTTAATATACATAATTATAATACTAGGAGTAAGAATAAGTCAATAGTTAAGAATTTAAAATTAAGTAGATCTAGGAGAAGTATCTTGTACAGGGGTGTGGTTGAATATATGTATGTACATATGTATGAACATAATGGACTGCCAGATGGTCTGAGACAAATAAACCAAGTGGACAAATTCCTGGCAGCATTTGGAGAAACCATAACTACTGTTGGTGAGCATAAATTTGCCTCTCGCTCAGACGTATTGCTTTGTCCCTCCCCTCGGAAAACATTTCGAAATACGACCACTGGCAGTGGTAGCAGTAGCGCCACTGTCGTCATTTAGTTCGCGCGCGCGATCTGTCAAAATATTAATAACCAATGCACACATAGATATGTACATATTTTAACACCAATCAAACTTATTTTATTAATCAATCTGCATACAAAGGATATTAATTCTGCAAAAATGGATTAGCAATTCTTCAATCTCGATCTAGCATTGAATTAAAAGTGATTCAAAATAACAGTTACACATAATGGTGTTTATATTTAAGAATCACGGTACTCTTATTTTTTTAAATGTTTGTGCTCTTTTTAGTGTTCATAAATAGACGTTCTGGGCAAATATGACGGCATAGAAACGAGACGATATAATGGCAAAAACAACGCAGAGGAGGTTTGCGAGGTTATGTGTAGAATGACAGATGACTGTTGTGTGTCATTTTGGGCGGGCGATAGCAGCGCCACTCGCCACTGCTACCACTGCCAGTGGTCGTATTTCGAAATGTTTCCGAGGGGAGGGACAAAGCAATACGTCTGAGCGAGAGGCAAATTTGTGCTCACCAACCGTAGTTATGGTTTCTCCAAATGCTTCCTGGCAGCCTTAAAACGGCACCTCTGTACAAGTACTAATAGATAGATAAGTTTATTTTGTAATTTTAGCTTTAAGATACTTTTTGTTTGTAATTAGCTTTTTGAGCTACTCTAAATCTATATACATATATAAAAATCAATGTCTGTCTGTCTGTCTCTTATAGGCTCCTAAACCACTCAACCGATCGCGATGAAACTTTCAGGACTTATTGTGATCATGCCGGGGAAGGTTCCTGTGAAATCGGGATAAAACGGGAACGGGAACGGGCCTGCTCACGCGTCAGATAACGTACTAGGAACGGGAACGGGAACGGGATCGGAAACGGGACCGGGATCTGGAACAGGGGAAAACCGGGAACGGGAACAGGAACGGGCCTGCTCACGCGTCAGATAACGTACTAGGAACGGGAACGGGATCGGGACCGGGATCGGGAACAGGACCTGGAACGGAAACGGAACGGAACGGAACGGTATCGGGCATTGCAACGTATGCCGGGTCAGCTAGTAAATAAATAAATAAATAAATCTACTGTGCCTAAATAATGTTTTAAAGTATACAACACACATTAATATACTGTGACATTCAATTCAAACGGCACTGTTGATACTTATTTCGAACGTACCTACGAATTTCGCAAATTCTCAACTTCATATTTTCGCGCACGATAAATCCTACCAGACTGTACAATAAATTCGACCCGTCGAATTTTCCTACCATAAGTCCGGAAAAGTGTACATATAAGCGCTGATCTAAGTTGAAAATTGCTACGTAGTGTAACGAAATAGAGTGCGGGCGACATTGATCGCCAACTGTCGCAGTCCTGATTTATATACGTACACACGGCACTTTGACAAAGTAAACAGTTGGCGATTTCTGTGTGCAATGCACACGGACGAATCTGGAAAGTTTCCTCCGAAACGGTGAACTTTTTCCCGTCAGTTCCGCATCCGGCCCGCGCTACATTCGATTTCGGAAAAAGCTTTGCCAACTCGGCTCATTCCCGTTCTCTCTATCACTTTCTTTCCATTTCTCTCTCACTCTATCGCTATGTGGAAGTGCAGATGTGAAACTAGTGCCGCAACTTTTCATCGGTGATTTTGTAACCAAATATTTACATGTGGAAACTTTTCAATTTGCTTACGTGATTAGGGCTTGCGCCATTACGCGCCATGAACTCTACATATGTATTTTTCACTTTGAAGAGAATTATGATATTTTATTTTAAGATCAGTGACACCGGAACGTATACGGACCTTTTAACATCGAGTAAAGTATTAAATACTAGCAGTTTAATAAGATTTCACTAGAAAATAAATTAATCGCTTGGGACTACTATTATAGACATTGTCGTTTGTCGTTCTAATAAATGTTGCTGAAAAATCTGGGTACACATTTTTTCTTTGACACTTTTGCTCGTAGGGGCATAAATAAAGTATTAAACTTTGAAGAACTAATTATTTTACGATGAAATAAAATAAACACTTTTATTTCGCAACTTTGGTCAAAAAAAGTTTACCTTTAGTATGATGAATAAATGGAACATGTTTATTGCTTTATCCATATCGAATAATGTATTGCGATCGTGCGGAAATTCGAACTCGAGACATTGACTGGTTTCAGTCAGTTTTCATCTAAAAAATGAAGTCAAAGTAAATGTCGAGCTATGCTCGATATACGAGTTCAAAGAGTTTAAAATACTAGCGTAAGCCCGTTGAATATCAACGAACGTGTTTGACGTAATTATTGATTACGTGACAATTTAGCAAAGTCGCGCACCTACTAAGGATTAATATTTTCATATTATAAGAGGCCCATCACCGGTGTTGGATGAATGCGTTAGCGCTAACTCACCCAACCTGGCTATCACGGGTTCAAATCCCACTCGCGACGTTCGCGTTTTTTCAATTAAATTTTGGGACTACTATAAATAGACATTGTCGTTTGTCGTTTAAAAAAATGATTGCTGAAAAATCTGGGTACACATTTTTTCTTTGACACTTTTGCCCGTAGGGGGGCATAAATAAAGTATTAAACTTTGAAGAACTAATTATTTTACGATGAAATAAAATAAACACTTTTATTTCGCAATTTTGGTCAAAAAAGTTTACCTTTAGTATGATGAATAAATGGAACGTGTTCATTGCTTTATCTACGTATATCGGATAATGTGTTGCGATCGTGCGAAAATTCGACCTTGGGATTTTAACTGACTCCCGTAACTATCAAGTCTATCAAGCTGAAATTTCATATCTATTATTTTATTGTAAGGTGTAAGAGATGTTATGATTTGTTTTGTGGCAGTTTACTATTGAACGATTTTTTGTTGTTTTTTTTCGGCCTTTTAAATAATTAGAATATTCATAATATTATAATTTTGAAATCAATATGTTAATAACAATCTGTGAAAAAAAATCGTCAAAATCGCTCAACCCGAAGTGTGATTTTTTTCTTATAAAAGTCAAAAATCCTGTTATTTTTCTTTGCGCACGCACGGTCTTTTACCTTTTTCAGTTTTTGATTATTCTTCATATTCCTCAAATAAATGGATAATGTCGTGGGTCGGCCACACCCAATTTTTTTTATAATTATTGAGCTTTGTGTTCATCACCCTAAAACACCAAAACTTTTTATACAATTTTTTTTAATTTACATACATACATACATATAGTATCATACACATTTAAGAACATAGTATTGGAATCTATGAAACCAAATCGCTCTTGCTATATTTTTGTCAATTCCACAAATGATAGTTTTGAAATAAACATATCTATAAATAAATATCAATGTCTGTCTGTCTGTCTGTCTCTTATAGGCCACTCAACCGATCGCGATGACACTTGCAGGACTCATTGTGATCATACCGGGGATGGTTCCTGTGAAAAAAAATCGGGGAAACACGGGAACGGTCAGATAACGTACTAGGAACGGAAACGGGAAAGGGATCGGGAACGAGAACGGGATCTGGAACGGGGAACGGATCGGGCATTGCAACGCATGCCGGATCAGCTAGTATTATATGTATATATTTTTACCTCATCCTAATCGGATAAAGTATTGTGATCGTGGGAAAATTCGTCCTTGAGATTTTGACTGATTTGTATCAGGTGTCCATCCCCTGATCACTTTTTAATGATTTCTGGTAAATGTCTGTATGCCTGTGTAAGTCTGTATACCTGTGTGTAAAATCGCTACTAACTCAAACACCGTTTATCCTATTAAAGTGAAACATCATACATATATTTACATGTTTTTACCGGCCATTACAATCCATTAGGCTTTCAAAATTTTTCATCAACCGGAAGTGATACTTCCCTTGGAAAACCACTCATTTCTTACGTACATGACCTTTAGCAGCTTAACTCAATTTTTTTGCAAAGTCAACATATTTAGGTATGTACATATGTACATATGTAGTCTACTTTTGAAAAAAAGCTGAAGTATTTATTTTTTATTTATTTAAAATACATGGGCAGGCGGCATAGCCGATGGAGTCCAGGGGTCTGACATAATTTATACATTTATAATTTATACATTTATACAATTCTTAATTATTTATATTTGAAGGATTACAAAAATCCATTTGTGTTCAAAAACTTATCGAGATGATTTTTAAATAGATTTGTATTTTCGGAAGTAACTAGCTGATTTGGTAGACGGTTCCAAACTTCGACCACTCTATTTGAAAAAAATGAGTCTCTGACAATTTTGTTCGATTTGTCTTTTAGTAATTTCCGTGTATGGCCTCTGAGATGTGCGTTTTTATTGAAAGTAAGGAGGTTATGCATTGGGCATTTATATTTATTATTTATTATTTTGTAGACTTCTATTAGATCGCCTCTCAATCTTCTCGTCTCCAAAGATGTGAGACTCATTTTCTTCAACCTTTCATCATAGGATAGTGATCGAAGTTCAGATGGCATTTTTGTTATCCTTCTTTGAACCCTCTCTAAACATACAATGTCTTTTTTAAAGTTAGGGTTCCAAACATTAACAGCAAATTCTAGTTTAGGTCTAACATACAATTTATAAATTTTTGACAGTAACTGGATACTAAATGTCTTAAATACACGTTTGATAATATATCATCATCATCATTTTCAGCCGTTCACCATCCACTGCTGGATGAAGGCCTCTCCAATCCTCTTCCATTCCTGTCTGTCTTGAGCAATCTGCATCCACTTGACTCCACACATTCTTCTCAATTCATCACTCTTCCCCTCGGTCTACCTTGCTTTCTTTCGGATCCTCTCGGATACCATTCCAGTACTTCTCGCGTCCATCTGCCATCCATTCTTCTCGCTATGTGTCCAGCCCATTGCCACTTCATTGTTTATGTTTTTTCACCCGTACTGCTATATCTGCTATATCTGCCACTTTGGTCATACTTCTCACCCATGCATTTCTTTTGCGATCTCTTCTTGTTATGCCAAGCATACATCTTTCCATGCTTCTCTGTGTGCACTGGATCTTTCGTAGCATTATTGAATTTAGCGTCCAAGTTTCACACCCATACGTCATGACTGGCAGTACGCATTGGTCGTACGCCTTCTTTTTTAAGCATGATAATATATATAAAAGAATAACACTTATTTACCAAGGAGTTTATATGAGTAGACCATTTAAGGTCTTTAGTGATAACAACACCCAGGTCCATTTGAGATGCAACTTTTGGGACACTTACATTATTAATTAGATAACAGATTTGGGGGTTTGATCGGCCTAGGTGTAAAACAGACCACTTATTAACATTCAAAGACAACAGCCATGTTTGGCACCATCTATTTATAGAGTTTAGGTCATCCCGTAAACTGTTTGTACCCGGAGAGACGGGACTAAAAAGTTTAATGTCATCAGCAAATATGGAATTGTTAGATTTAATTTCACTCACAATGTCACACGTATAAATTAAGAATAGCAATGGGCCCAATACGGAACCTTGTGGAACACCACTGAGTACCGGCATTGTATCTGACAAACTGTCGCCGATACGAACGGTGAAACTTCGTAATCTAAGAAAACTGCCAATCCAATTTAGTAATTTTCCTCTAACACCAAAGTGGTCGAGTTTCTTCATAAGACGTTCAATGGGTACTCTGTCAAATGCTTTTTCGAAATCAAGGTAAATTACATCAACTGGTATATTGTTGTCCAGATTTAGAAGTAGTGAATAGATTGTCTTTCGCACTCGAAACTCAGACCTCGGTCAAAGAAACGATTATCCACCAGCTCGGAGTTTAAAAAAGTATTCATCCGGAAAAGCCCGTCAGATATGACAATGTCCGGTCGTTTCACAACAGGGTGGGGGGGTTGGGTAGTGAAAAAAGCTCTCGAGGGTGAGTTTTTAATCGGCGAGCTTTTAATTGTAGAAGAAGAAGAAGGAGAAGAAGAACCCGGAGCATGATCGTGCGCTAGAGTCGAAGCTTTGTCAACTTTTAATTGCGACACTGTGCGCTACGCAAAAAGGGAAACCTTAGCAATTTTCGCAAGCGTCTCCAAACTAAACTTTCGACCGGAAGCGATTAATAAAGCGCTGTTTGTGCCCGACGACACACTCGGTTCATTTTCCACCATTTGCAAAGTTACATCGTTTGTTCTAAACTAAATAGTAGATTCTGCGTGCTCTACATACATACATACGTCAGCGGTCGCCAACCTTTCGGACCTCGCGGGCCACTAAACTGAAAATCTCGAATCCCGCGGACCACTACCATGATTTTTTCCAGTAATTATTCTAAATATGAAATTACACTTGTATTTGCACTCCAAGTTAAGTTGGATAGAAAAATTATAATAAATAAACGATAAATTCATATTCATTATGAAAGCTGCCAGTTGTGACGTATGGATGTGAAACTTGGATGCTAAATTCAAGAATGCCACGTAAGATCCAGTGCACACAGAGAAGCATGGAAATATGTAGGTATGCTCGAAGAAGAGATCGCAAGAGGAATACATGGGAAAGAAGTTACCAAAGTGGCAGAATTTGAAGTGGAAATGGGCTAGACACGTAGCGAGAAGAATGGATGGCAGATGGACGCGAGAAATGCTGGAATGGTACCCGAGAGGATGTGAAAGAAAGCAAGGTAGACCAAGTGGATGATGGGTTGATAAATTGAGAAGAATGGGTGGAATCAAGTGGATGCAGATTGCTCAAGACAGACGGGAATGGAAGAGAATTGGAGAGGCCTTTATCCAGCAGTAGATGGTGACGGCTTAAAATGATCGCTGCTCGAGTTAATTCACTACGACATGACAGACCGTAAAATTGTTGTCAAATATGGTATTTTAACTTGTATTTGCACTCCAAGTTATTTGCAAAAAGTTGGATATCACCTTATAATGATAGAAAAATTATAATAAATGAACGATATATTCATTATTCATTGTGAAAACTGCCGGCTATGACGTATAGATGTGAAACTTGGATGCTAAATTTAAAATACTACGTAAGATCCAGTGCACACAGAGAAGCATTGAAAGATGTACATATGCTTGGTATAACAAGAAGAGATCGTAAAAGGAATATATGGGTAAGAAGTATGACCAAAGTGGCAGAAATAGCAGAACGTGTGAAAAGGTTGAAGTGGCAACGGGCTGGACACATGATGTTATCCGAGAGGATGTGAAAGAAAGCAAGGTAGACCGAATGGAAGATGGGCTGATGAATTGGGAAGAATGTGTGTAGTCAAGATTGTTGATGGTTATTTATACCTAGAGCAATTGGTGAATGTGACTGGATCTAAAGAAGAAAGAATTAAACTAGGATGGCGAGCTTTTGGAACAATGAACATAGTTTTGAAATCCAACAAATGCTTAAAAAAGATGGCTTGGTATAACAAGAAGAGATCGTTAGAGGAATTCATGGGTAAGAAGCATGACCAAAGTGGTAGATATAGCGGAACGTGTGAAAAAGTTGAAATGGACACATAGCCAGACGAATAGATGGCAGATTGACGCGAGAAATATTAGAATGGTATCTGCGAGGATGTGAAAGAAAGCAAGGTATACCGAGTGGACGATGGGCTGAAGAAGTGTGAAGAATATGTTAAGTCAAATGGATGCGGATTTCTCAAGACAGACAGGAATGGAAGAGGATTGGAGAGGCCTTCATCCAGCAGTGGATGGTGAACGACTGAATATGATGATGGATTATGAAAAGTGCGGATCACCACCGGTTGGCGACCGCTGCTCTACGTAGTTGTGATTACGTTGCACTTTTTGAAACCGAATCGTTCGCGATAGTCGTAATGACTTTGATGTCGAAAATTCTACTGTATGTTCACAGGTGACACGTGCTAATATTATTACAATTCACAACTGTTTCAATTATACAAAATTCTACATTATAATAATATGTGTTCACAAGTGTAACAAGTGAACTAATCTATTCTATTCATTGACGTTAATGTGTATCGGGTACAAACAAACACACCTTTATCAATATTTTCACACTACATGTAATCGCAAAATGTATATTAAATGTCAATCCAGGTGTGATCTCTCTCGTAAGTATCAAAAATTAATTGAACATCTGTGTAAATAAAATTGAGCTCGCATAAATTCCCACATAATTTGACTAGTTGGGCGTTAGCTTTGCAAAGATATTTCATGTAATCCTGCTGTCAATCTCTCAGTCTAACTGGTCTGTCCCTTTCTACATCAAATTGTCTGTGAGTCTTTCCGTCAATTTGTTTGTTTTTATAATACATTACTACCTCATTTGACTATTTGGGTAAACATTGCAGAGATACATCACACGATCCTCTTAGACTTATAGGGCCTGTTTCTGCATGCATTTCGTTCTGTCTTTTTTTCTGCCTATGTCATTCCTCTCTTTTTATATATCGCTTTGTTTTTGTTTATATTTGTCAATCTGGCCATAAGTCTTTCTGTCTTTTTGTTTGTTCTTTATATATTTGTTTTATTTATTGAGACCAAACTTATAGTACCAGTACTTCTTATAATAGTGATTGCAACAGGACACTTTTCACGTAACTTTGATACAATTATTAGTTTAGAGTTTTTCAAACTGTGGGTCCCCCATTGGTGGGTCGCAAATTTTTTAAACGTTGCAAATATTGAGAATAGAACAAGTCGTCTTTCCATAGATTTTATAACTTCATAGAATTTATGAAAGGGTCATTCGTATGACACTGGAGTACATAGTTTCTCTATCATTATTTAACATTGTCAATAAAGATATTTTAAAATAATTAAAAGTCGAAATATTGTCACAATTCACTTCTCAATCCCAAAGCTTTGATTTTTTTTTCCAGTGCAGAAATTTGAAACAGAAAAGAAACGCATTTGGATAAAAAATTCATTTGGTTTTGAAAACCCTGAATCAGTAATTGAGTTAAACTTTGATCCTGAAGAAGAGGTTGAATTTCTACACCTTATTAGTTCATTTACACTGAAGTATGTTTTTCAGCAATGAAATTTGTCATCATTTTGGATTAAAGTTAAAGGAGAATTTCCACTTTTAGCTAAAAAAGCAATCTTTATACTCCAACTTATTTGTGTGAACTAGGATTGTCCACTTTATCTCAATTAAAAACTATTTTCATCCATAAATATGTATGTGTCAATAGTTAATAAAGGAACATAATGGACAGAGTTTGTGTTTGATACATTATTATATAGGCATACTGGGTCGCAATACAAAATGCAATTCTTGCAGTGGGTCGTAGTAAAATAATTTTGAAAAATACTGACTTAAAGGATCGATAGATTTTGGATTTAAATATCATACTCGACGTGCTACGTACAAAGCTGTTGGAGTAAAGCCAGTGTCTTGAGCTGAGACACTGCAGTAGAGGAAAGTTTTGGTACTAAAAATAGGCTTGAATTCAGAAACACACATACCACATGCCACGTTGCCAAATAAAAGAACACAGTGGACAGAGTTTGTGTTTGATATTTTATTATGCAGGCATACTGGGTCGCAATACAAAATGCAGTTCTTGTATTGAGGTTTAGACGGTTCCAACTAGTGACTGATCAAGTACTGTGCGTCAAAATTTATTTATTTGCCATTACGAGAAACACAATATATCACCGTCATTAAAAAAACGAATCGCTACAGTAATAGTCAAACTTTATGATGTAAGCCGTACAAGATTTAGTTTATTTTTCTATTGTATATTGAAAAGATAACTACAGTGGAACCCCGTTGCATCGTTCTCGCTTGTATTGTTTTTTCGCATACATCGCTATTTTTTCATAGTCCCGGCCAAACACCCATAAGAACAGTGTTAAATAATCTCGCTTGCATCGTTCTCCTATATATCGTTATTCTGTATCAATCGTCTAAATATTACGGTCCCGTCACAAATTTTACCATGATAGATCGTTTTTTTTTTCTTTGTCACACGTGCGAGAACCCAGTCTAGACCAAAAGTCGGAAGCACCCCATTTTTTCTCGAAATTTCTAAACAGTTACACTGTAGATTGCAATCTACACCAAAATGGTGGAAGCAGGTATGTAGTTGTGCCTGACATTCCAATGAAAAAAACGGTACAAGTACCTTTTTTTTTGTTTACTCTACCATTTCCGAATTTATTTGTACCTGATACCTAATTGCGTCCGATGTTTTAAGAACATTAAAACACAACGTAAAATACCACGCCAACAAGAACGCATAGATGATCACAAACATTTTTATGGTTTTCTCGAGGACAATCGAGTCATTATGTAATCCAGCCAATGACACCAGCGAAGAAGAAGACGATGAAGATAATGAATGAATTTTCCGACATTCGGAGAAGCATTGATAGCATTCGATAAAGTGAAATAATTTTTGTATTCATATGAGATAGACGAATCTTTTGTGAAAATAGTGAGCGAATTTGGGAGGTCATTGCTTGAATTAAAATGCAAGAGGCAACTTACTATGAAAGACTTCTTTGTAAAAAAAAGAATGTTCTGATGATTATGTGTAATTAATACGTGTCCATAGATATGTATGTACATAATACGTGTAATTATTGATTATTTCTGATGATTTTATTAGTTTTTTTTTTAATTTTACAAAACACTTTTTATTTTATTTATGTATTATGTATTTATTTATTTATTTGAATAAAGTAGCTTAAAAATCTAATTACAAACAAAAAATATCTTAAAGCTAATGTATAATATATTATGTATGTATAATATGTTTATGTATTAAAATTTTCTGATAATTAAACAATTTTTTTTTAAATGTTACAAAACGCGTTTTTTTTCCATTATCGTTTAAGTCGTTTTTCTGCATACATCGTTTTTTTTTACGGTCCCTTGAAAAACGATGCATAGGGGTTCCACTGTATTACGATTTCAATGATTCAGTTATGCGATGCCGTAACTAGAATCCCAAATGGTGAGCCCGTTTAGAAGCAAATCGCGGAAACTAGATGAATGCTCGAGTGGTGTTTCGACGTCGACCGCAATTGGGACCGGATAAACTGCTTCCGACGACTTTTCCGCTTATCCGGTTAGCGTGGAATATAACGGCGTTAATTTCGGGATCTGTCTCTCTCTATCTCTCTCTCCATTTAGGGAACCTACCTACATAGTTCTGAGGAAACTCGAGTTGCGCTCAATTACCGCACAACTCGCACTGATGACATACAAGTGAACTCGAGAATATCGAGACGGTCGGTTTTCCCTCGTCGGAAAAGCCGATTTTCCTTTGATCGACCATCAACGCAATCAGCAGCCAGCTCGGATGACGATAATTTTTAATGGTTGCATTGTGATAATGAACGTTGTGACGGTTCGCGTCACTTACGCATCGTTGAATATTGAAGCGAGCTTGTGATTTCAAATATACATACTATGTACCTACTAGGTAACATATGAGTCGCCTAGTTCCAAATCCCGATAAGTCCACAATATATAAAAAACGAGGATAAAATATTTTCTGGTTCTAAGAATGTATTCAAACGATGCCTTATACTTGAATTATTCCAAATACCGCCAAGTGCGCCGTAAAAAAATATTGAAAATCAGTGTTAGTTCCAAAAACCGACAATTGCACTATGATAAAAGCTGATAAAAGCCATATTTAGAAACAAACAACGATAAGTCCATGTTTCTAATCTCAATATTTTGTTTAATATCAACAAAATTAAGTTTAAATGAGTTTAAACACCATCAAGCAAATGAGTCTGTAGCAGAAAAACCGCGTTTGCGAACAAGTGAGTTTTATGGACTTATCGGGATTTGGAACTAGGCGACTCATATGTACACCAGTTGAATCGTTTGTTAATAAAATTCAGTTTACGCGGTCAGTGTTTTTCCTTTATCCTAATCGGATAAAGTATTGTGATCGTGCGAAAATTCGACCTCGAGATTGTGACTGATTTGGATCAAGTATCATCCCCTGATCACTTTTTCATGATTTCTGGAAAATGTCTGTATGCCTGTATGTCTGTGTACTTATGCGTGTGTGTGTCTGTATGTGTGTTTTCTCCGAAACCATCAAGTCTATCAAGCTGAAATTTCATATCTATTATTTTGACGTAAGGTATAAGAGCCATAAAGAATTTAGTTAACATCAGTCAACCGGAAGTAGGGTTTTTTTCTTGTAGAAAATTCTAAAATTCCTTTACCACAAAATATTTCCGAAACGGCTCGAGCGATTTTGTCGAAATTTAATGTCTATAGTTTTCACGTTAGCCGTAAGAGATACTGTGATTTTCGTCAAAATCCCTACTGCTGAAATGGCAGTTTATTTTTTTAAGTCAATTTATTGAATTGTATTAGCGCTCTAAAGATCACGTCTCAATAAAAGTGCTGCACTGATGCCTGTTTATGTATGTACATACATATAGTATGTATGTACACAATGTGTTATTCAATATGATTGTAATTAAATTAGGAAATAATGAATTTTTGTAGCAATGAGAAGTCATCTAAATCAGTGGTCGAGAAACGGTGGCTCCGGAGCCGCATGCGGCTCTTTGTATGAAAACCTGCGGCTCTCATCCAACGTTTTGCGTAAAATAAAAAATGTTGACACACAGTTTACGCAAGATCAAAATGAATCCCATTTCCCCGACGTCGTGGCTATAAAATGCTTTAAGATCGTTTTTCAGATTAAAATGTATCATAATTTTTAGTAATAAACTGTATATAATAATTTTGAATGTATAATAAGAAAATAATATGTTGCAGCTCTAAATCTCTAAAGCTCCTAAATCTACCAATTTTGTAAGATTTTCCCTAATTTGGCTCTCAGCTCGAAAAGGTTCCCGACCACTGATCTAAATGATTGATTACTATCTGGTATAAGATTTTCGGATATCTACATATATAATCAAAATTAAATTAAATTTTACTCATTTATGAAATCCATAGCAGTAAGAAATAAGTTCGTGATATTTCTTAATGTTCGACAGTTTATTACTAAAAAGTATTATTGAAAAAAGATTTAATGCTTTTTATTGTCATGAAGTTTAGGTATGTAGAAATTCATTTTGATTATGTGTAAATTGTGTGTCAACGTTTTGTGATTTGCGCAAAAGTTTTCATACAAAGAGCCGCATGCGGCTGCGGAGCCACCGGTTCCCGACCACTGCTTTAAGAGTGTTTGACTATAGTAAGTAATTTTATTCCATCATTGGATATTTTTATATTTTCATTGAAAACCTGACAAAATAATGGCATAGTTACCTCAATCGGTACACTTGTTTAGTTTTAGTGCAAATTTCATCTGAAAAATGATATAAGAATATATTAAAATGAAATTTGTAATAGGGAAACAATATTTGAAGAATAATTATTTGTCTTGCCACATCTAACTTAAATACTTTTGCGCTGATAGTATAATAGCGTAATCCTTATACATATGTACATATATACACATACCTATGAAATCGCAAACAAGCATATTTTCCACTTATTCAATATTCATATACGGAGAAATTTGTTTGATCGCACGGAATTTTTTACATTTGTAATTTACCGTGGTGGATTCCAGGCTCGCAAGCGAGAGATCCAATATGAAAATTACACATGGTAAAAAAAAAAGCTCTCAGCTTATATTATCTACCTAGATATACCTAATATTTTATACACCGGTTTTCCAATATTCGTATCCGAATTTCCCTTAGGGCCAGCTCCGATAGTTCAGCGCCGTGCGCACTACACTAGACTAGGGAAAAATTGTACGATGAGTGCACGTATATAAAAGGTGTGGTCAAACTTCGGCTCACGAGCCGGGCCACGTTAATGAACATGAATAATGAATCATGTAAAAATTCATGTTTGAGAACCTTTGTTGGAAAATTTGTCTTTTAAAGAAAATTTTAACCTGCGACGCATTTTTTAACGTTTAATACCCAATGTAGCAATTTGAAGGCCATCTTGAAAAGTTTCCGTAAATAAACGTGTTCTCTTGTATAAAACTTTTGCCTGCGGTGCACTTTTGAGGAAAAGTCTTTTAAGCAGATATTTAGACTGATTTTAAAACGAACAAAAAAACCAAGCGACTTTATTGAACTGACACTAAATCAAAGCCAAATCACGTATAAACTAAAAATAATACTGATCCATTTTAAAAATTACACAAAACCAAAACCATAGTTTCTAAAATATAAAAACAACGAGGTCGAATTTTCAAACGATCACAATACTTTAGCATATGTATATGGATGAAATAAAAGAACAATAACAATATACTACCAAAATGCTAGTTGTGAAAATTCCTAAAACCTAAGCTAGTATGGTTTGACATATTGGGTGTTTGTATTCAAATAGCAATCAATATTGAGAAATAGAAAGAAAATTCAATAATTATCGTAATTGGCAAGATCTGGACATTACTAAATTACATACAAATCTTTTCAATTTACAGAATTTGTCAATTTATTTAACAATTGCGAAACGGCTGCACCAAAAATTTGAACTGTCAATTATTCTACATTAACCATTTATTGTCATTTATAGTCATTGAAAAATGCGCACACGAAAATAGCGGACAGGGAAAAAAGCGGACACGGAAGAAAGCGCACACAGAAAAATGCGCACAGGAAAAAGAACGCACATAGAAATCCGCATTTATTAATGAAAACTAATTTCTGTTACATGTGTGAATTGAATTTGTTAATATATGTATACAGTAAAAATATAAATATAAATATAAAAAACTGTATACATTAATAATACATATATTCTCATTATGTTTGCGGAGAAAATAAAAATAAAGTAGGTACTATTAAAAAAAATATTTTACTACACTAGAAATATTCAAATTTTTAAAGCTGACAAACACAGGAAAAGATAATAGTAATTTAAATGGGAGTATTTTTCTATGTGCGCATTTCGCTGTGTGGTTTTTTCGTGTTTAATCTGAGCATCATTGTCATTGTGTCCTTAAACCACTTGGCTAATTTTCCCAACACGAAAAATTCTAGCTTTACCATAAAAACCATGTCTGATTTAAGCTCTCTGAATTCTTACTTTCGTAAAGGTTAGCCACCCCTGGTACATAAAACACAGTAGGTGTGGCAAGTGTTTGCCCTGAGTCGCTTTGGAAATTATTCTGATTGAATTGGCGACGTATGCAGAAGCCGGTCTGCATCAAACAGTGATTGAATAAGATGCAATCAGGGGAAGCTGCGCTAGCCCTTTGAACGGCCCTGTGCTCTCCTGAAACCTTTGACAGCTCGGGATACAAGGGTGTTCGTTCCTGGTGCTGCTCGCTTGCAAAGACGATAATA
The DNA here is from genome assembly GCA_022651745.1 of Parapsyche elsis. Lineage (NCBI taxonomy): Eukaryota > Metazoa > Arthropoda > Insecta > Trichoptera > Hydropsychidae > Parapsyche > Parapsyche elsis. The sequence continues at coordinate 664,401 of JAGVSN010000059.1, forward strand.
TACAAATGCCGTATTCAATTTATGCTCAGACACGTTTCTAGATTCTCCAAGTAACCAACAGTTAACCGTTTGCAGGCTGGGAATGGCGATTAGCGCATATGACTTCTCCCCTGTCTCGATCCACAACTAGAAATCAATGAAATCGGTCAGGGTAAAGTGCTGCCACCAGGTTGTTAAAATGAATAATCACCCGAAGATAAATAGATTACTACTTGTCTAATGTGTTTAATAAAACGATGAAATTATAACACACTCTGGTGTATAATATAATTAAAGAAAACACAGGTGTACATACATATATGGATAAAAGGATAAAAGGATACACTCTCTTGTATGATTGATATATTTGTATATAAATAAAATATCACCCTTAATAAGATATTATATATTAACCGAATGAGACAACTGGAGGTTGTCAATTCGTCAATTTATCAGCCCATTGTCCACTCGGTCTACCATGCTTTCTTTCACATCCTCTTGGATACCATTCCAGTATTTCTCGCTATGAGTCCACTTCAACTTTTTCACACGTTCCGTTATATATGCCACCTTAGTCATGCTTCTTACCCATGCATTCCTCTTTCGATTCCTATTACGTTTGTGTGGGTGAGTATATATGTACGTACATATGCATGAGAGCGATCCGCGGTTATCCGGACAGGCATACTACCGCTACTATGTATATACAGTAGTATAACTTGACAAATAAATTTATTTCAATTAATAAGAAAAATAATATAAAATTTAATAGTTGTTATAGTTGTTGCATATACATTTGTTGCATTGCATATATGGACATGCGAATCTACTTAGGATTTATGTGTTTAAATATAGTAGAACTCGCATTATCGGCGTTGGATCATAGCGTAATCACTCACTTTTCCAACTTGATGATCTCGAGTTCAAATCCCGCTAGCGCGACGTTCTTGTTTTTTAATTATTTACCTCAGCGAGCGTTATCAGCAGACAGACAGACAGACCCTAAAGACCGAATAGCCCTATTACGTATGTCTGTCTGTCTGTGTGTGTGTCTGTCTGCTGATAACGCTCGCCGGGGTAAATAATTAAAAAACCAGAACTTCGCGCGAGTGGGATTTGAGCCCGTGATCATTAATTCGGGACGGTGAGCGCTTACGCCGTGATCCAAACGGAGGTGATGACGGGCCTCTGCTGCAATTTTTATAATGACATAGGACTGGTTAAATTGGACAGATCGTAAGTGAAATGGTCTCTCACAAATAAACGTTACTCGCGTATTTCACAATATGTATGGATCAAGTATTGAGATATGTATTTACATAGATACTTAAGGTGCCTGTAAACGATCAACATATTCACGGCAATGTATTGCCGGCAAACATTGCCTGTAATATTACTGCAATAATATGGTGATGGGGGCCGGAAATATAGTCGTGTTTTCCGACACTATTGTTCCACTATTCCTGGTATGCCAGTGTGTTGGCGAGTATTGCTGGCGATGATCTCGCTTCGTATACGAAAATATACGGCCATATATGTTTCTTTCCCGCTCTCTCACACATGCAGGTTTCTGTCATCATCATCATCGAGCCACACATATTACGCATGTGATGCTGAAAATGTTGCTGGATGGTTGACGAGCAATATTGCTGAAAAATGTTGATCGTTTACAGGCACATTACCAGACTTAAAGTAAAAAGCTCTAATACTAGTAATAATGCAACTCGAAGCTTGTACTGCCATTTTCAAAGTTATGTTAATTTATAACACATCATCATATATGTATATAATCGAACCCTGTTCCATCTGTCTGTCTGGCTGTGTGTGTGTGTGATATTATTTTTCAGTACGGGTGATGAGAACGCTCCGTTGATATTCAACGGGCTTACACTAGTATATATATATATATATATATATATATATATATATATAATAGCCCTATTCCGTCTGTCTGTCTCAGTGTGTGTCTGTCGGCTGATAACGCTCGCCGAGGTAAATAATTGAAGAACCAGAACGTCGCGCGAGCGGGATTTGAACCCGATATCACCAGTTCGGAATAGGGAGCGCTTGCGCATTCAACCAAACTAGATAATAACGGGCCTGCTACAATTTGACAATATAAATTCTTAATAGGCTCGCGACTTTGCTAAATTGTTACGTGTTGTATTATAACGCGCCATCTATGCAACAACTATAAAAACTATGAAATACAACGGGCTTACACTAGTGATGATATAATATTGAGAAAGCCCACATATATGTGTGTGTACATATAGTTCATTTTATAATATTGAAATTTGCCGTACACAGAAGCAGAACCCAAGAGTATATGCAACAACTATAAAAACTATTAAATGCACATATACTCACCACACAAACATTCGTTGATATTCAACGGGCTTACACTAGTGATGATATAATATTAAAAAAGCCCGCGTATATGTGTGTGTACATATAGTTAATTTTATAATATTGAAATTTGCCATACACAGAAGCAGAACCCAAGAGGTATGTATGTATGTAAATATATTGCGTACCGCGAGAGAGTGCTGATTAATGTATGTTAACACGCCTCGTGAAAAATCCACACGTTGAACTTTGGCAGAGTTTTCATGATTTATCACCGACGATTTCGGATGAAATTTGATTGTATGAACGTTTAAAATATTGCAAAGATTATTGTGCGTAAAAATACGTCGAGAAAAATTGGAAAACGGGGTCGTAATCGAACGTCGAAAGTATCCGTTGACGCTCTTCAAAAAGGGAAAGTGTTGATTAAATTTCCCCGATAATTCAATTAAGGGGTGGGTCAGCCAAACTTGTGATAAATCAATTAAAAGTTTTCTTGGTAACGATAGCACTTTCTAACTTTTGACTTGTTGTATTCAGACAACTTTTTTTCACGATCATTTTTCACCCTTTCTCAGATCCCTTTTACCTTTTTTTTTTATATGTATGTACCTAATATAATATCCCGTAGTCGTTATAATGTATAAGGATTTTGCTGTGTTGGTGAATAGAATTATACGATATCGCAAAATCGGCAAAATAAGTTCGACATGCGAAAAAAAAAAAAAAAAAAAAAAAAAAAATAGCTGTAAGCAAGTTGGACAAACTTCGAAGAGGTTTCGGATTAAAGAGACTCGCGGTATAGGGGCTGGAAAACTTCACAACTTAGATCCGATGAAAGTACGTATCCTCTTTTAAAACGAAATACGTAGCTTTCTGCAGTCCCGTCCGGTGATAAAAGTGAACCAATTCCAATGCAGGACAAATTCAATTTACATAATCACAAATATACTACGAGTAATTTTTTTTTATATTTTTCGGCCGGTTTGGTCAAAATCCGGCAACCAGAAGTGGCAGTTTCGTTTCTTATATTCTTCGGCCGTTTAAATATTTAGTTTCTTCATAATATTGTTATATTATAATCCTTAAATATCTAGTTGAAAAAAAATAAGTCAACAGGAAGTTGTTTTTTTTTCTCGAAGAAAAGTCAAAAATCTTGTTACCACGAAATATTTCCGAAACTACTACTAGTCAATCAAGTTCATATCTATATTTTTCACATAAGGCGTAGAGATACTATGATTTTGATCAAAATCCGCCAACCGGAAGTGGCAGTTCGCAACGGTTCGTGTGTTTGAATCATTTACCGAGGCGAGCGTTATCAGCAGACAGACAAAGGGATTTAGGCTATATTATCTATATATATAAAAATCAATGTCTGTCTGTCTGTCTGTCTGTCTGTTTGTCTCTTATAGGCTCCTAAACCACTCAACCGATCGCGACGAAACTTTCAGGACTTATGGTGATCATGCCGGGGATGGTTCCTGTGAAAAAAAATCGGGAAAAAACAGGAACAGGAACGGGATTGGGATCGGGATCTGGATCTGGAACAGGAACAGGAACAGGAACGGGATCGGGACCGGGATCGGGATCGGGAACGGGCCTGCTCACGCGTCGTCAGATAACGTACTAGGAACAGGAACGGGAATGGGATCGGGAACAGGATCGGGAACGGGATCTGGAATCAGGAAAAAACAGGAACAGGATCTGAAACGGAAACAGGAACGGGAACAAGATCGGGAACAGGCCTGCTCTCGCGTCAGAAAACGTACTAGGAACGGGCACGGGAACGGGATCGTGCATTGCAACGCATGCCGGGTCAGCTAGTATATAATAAAATTAGAATTTTTGTAGCAAATGTTTGCGCGCACACCGTGATTTCATATTATGATGTGATTGTGTGTATATGGATTCGTTCGTTGCTCGCTATGTTCGGGCAATATTCTCCGATACAAGAGCATATTTTGATTTTTGACTTTTCAAAAAGAAATTCGTTATTTTTTGCATTCCTCAAATATATGAATAAAGTTGACTACACCCGATTTTTAATTTCGTATCTCCGAATTTAGTCAAAAGGTCAAGCTTGGGTCAAACAGTGTGTGTCGAAGTGATTACTATGAGTTGAATTGTCGGTAAAGCAAGACGCTTATGCTTAAAAGAGAAGGCATACAACCAATGCGTACTGCCAGTTATGATGTATGGATGTGAAACTTGGACGCTAAATTCAAGAATGCTACGAAAGATCCAGTGCACACAGAGAAGCATGGAAAGATGAATGCTTGGAATAACAAGAAGAGATCGCAAAATAAATACATGGGTAAGAAGTATGACCAAAGTGGCAGATATAGCAGCAGGGTGAAAAAGTTGAAGTGGCAATGGGCTGGACACAGCAAGAAGAATGGATGGCAGATGGACGCGAGAAGTACTGGAATGGTATCCGAGAGGATGTGAAAGAAAGCAAGGTAGACCGAGTGGAAGATGGGCTGATGAATTGAGAAGAATGTGTGTAGTCAAGTGGATGTTGATTGCTCAAGACAGACAAGAATGGAAGAGGATTGGAGAGGACTTCATCCAGCAGTGGATGGTAAACGGCTGAAAATGATGAAATGATGATGACAACTACATACATAAATATAAATTTAAAAAAACTTGTTCAACATTTGCTGTGTGATTTCAGAATGCATCGATTTGGCAGACTCGGTGTTTTCGTGTTTGCCTCGTAGTTCAGTAATTGGTGAATCCAAAATTCGAAAGGACACATGCAAGCACACGGCTGTTGAGGTGATAGCTGGGAGTTTTGCAAAGCCTGGCGAATTTCCACATGAGGCAACTCTGGGTTACGACAATATAGAAAAGGAAAGAATTGACTGGGACTGCGGTGGTACGCTGATTAGTGAACAGTGGGTCATGACAGCTGGACACTGCTTGTACAACAAATTTGCTAGGTGAAATTTTCACATTTTTCCATTACATACGCTTTTTTCGTACCATATAATGTTAACATCACATATTTTTTATTGCAGGGATTATGTCAAATATGTGAGATTAGGCGGTGGAGACCTAAATCTTGCACCGAAACCTGAATTTTTATTCAATATCACGGAAGTAAAGAGGCATCCTGATTACAGGAGCACCAGATTTTATAATGACATAGGACTGGTTAAATTGGACAGATCGTAAGTGAAATGGTCTCTCACAAATAAACGTTACTCGCGTATTTCACAATATGTATGGATCAAGTATTGAAATATTTACATAGATATGTACTTAAGGTGCCTGTAAGCGATCAACATATTCACGGCAATGTATTGCCGGCAAACATTGCCTGTAATATTACTGCAATAATATGGTGATGTGGGCCGGAAATATAGTCGTGTTTCCCGACACTATTCTTCCACTATTCTCGCGGATCTCGCTTGGAATACGAAAATATACGGCAATATAATTATGTTTCTTTCCCGCTCTCTCACACATGCAGGTTTCTGTCATCATCATCATCGAGCCACACATATTACGCATGTGATGCTAATGTTGCTGGATGGTTGACGAGCAATATTGCAGAAAAATGTTGATCGTTTACAGGCACATTACCAGACCTAAAGTAAAAAGCTCTAATACTAGTAATAATGCAACTCGAAGCTTGTACTGCCATTTTCAAAGTTATGTTAATTTATAACACATCATCATATATGTATATAATCGAACCCTGTTCCATCTGTCTGTCTGGCTGTGTGTGTGTGTGTGATATTATTTTTCATTACGGGTGATGAGAACGCTCCGTTGATATTTAACGGGCTTACACTAGTATATATATGTATACTAGTGTAAGCTCGTTGAATATCAACGCCCGCTGAATTTTAAATATCGTAAAGCGCTTTTTTAATAGAGATCCCTACTAATTGATCGAAAAAACAAAAACAATAAAAAATTGTTTTTATAGCACCATCTATGTATTATAGCAATCCCCACAAATTGAACGCTTTCGATACCCGCTCAAAAAAATTATAATTTTGTAAGTGATTTTGTAAAAATCAAAAAACAAAAAAAAATAATAGTTTCCATAGTGCCATCTATGTATTTTTAGCAGAATCACGATCCCTTTTGTAAATAAAGCCGAGTCACGATATGTTTAAAAAAAAAGGACTAAACCGACCAAGGGCGATAGAGTACAGCGTTAGCGTGATGACTCTCGAGCCTAAGGTCGTGGGTTCGATCCCCCACTCGTTCTAGTGGTTTTTTAATAATTTTTCCTCAGCGAGCGTTATCAGCAGACAAGCAAACAGACAGACAGACAGACAGACGGATTTCGGCTATTATATACATATATAATACAAGTTTAAATTAAATCATGTTTGTAATTTATAGTAAATTTTTCTCAGTAGTAATTTTTTAGTAAGTAATTTTTTTCTCAGAAATATCTCTTTTATTGTTCTGCATTTGAATTTTATTTAAATTCGATGTTCTTTGCCAGTTTTGGTGGAAAAAATAAGTTTTCCGAATTGCAATTATTGTACAATATTTTTTTGTGCAAGATTTTAATAAATGCACGTATTATAATATACATACATACATAGGAGTACAACAGAAATAAATAAATAAAATATATAATTATAAGTAAAAAAAAAAAATTTTTTTGAGTGGGTATCGAAAGCGTTCAATTAGTGGGGATTGCTATAATACATAGATGGTGCTATAAAAATAATTTTTTTTTTTTTTTTTTTTTCGATCAATAAGTAGGGATCTCTATTAAAAAAGCGCTTTACGATATTTAAAATTCAGCGGGCGTTGATATTCAACGGGCTTACACTAGTATATGTATAATAGCCGAAATCCGTCTGTATGTCTGTCTGTCTGCTGATAACGCTCGCCGAGGTAAATAATTGAAAAAACCGAAACGTCGTATTCCCCTGTATTGTATATATTCCCCCTTTCCCCACTTTAATTTCAAATTAGAAGAAAATTGCATAATGCGTATGTATTGGGATGTCTGTGGTCAATTCGAAAGCTTTACTGATCAAGACGAGATGGCGACATGGCATAAATTAAATGTAACGTTGATTTAATTTTTTTTTAATGACTTCTTGATACTGGGTGACAAAAGAAAAATCATGAAAGTTTTCTTTACGACGCTGATGATTTTCGCTATTTTGACATTGACACGTTCCAATCTACAATATATGTATGTCAAATTAATAAATTACTGAATGAAAATGAGGGAAATACACGGATGACAATTAACCCCTTCTTATATACATTGACCTTAAATATGATCTAAGCATATTTTTATTATCCGACAACCTATGTACATTTTCCTTATATGTTATAATATTTTTGCATTGAATTAATAATGGCCATTTGCCGTTATCAATGTCTAATGATGTTTTTCTTCTTCACATATGAAATAAATCGCGATTTGTAAGCGTTGGTTGACAATTAAACTCTTATTTGAATCAATTTCAAAATATTGTTTTTAACTGAAAATATAAATAACGATGTATCCATATTATGATAGATGGCTAGCAATTACTGTACTGTAAAAATTTGACTGCTCAGATTAATCAGTTTATTAAATTGTATTAAATGAAGTGTCTTTGTGTGTATACCGATTAAATTTTTTTCTAAACTGTATAAAATTTAAATTGTTGCAAAATGGTTTAAAAATGACATTTATTTCGCCGTAAAGTAACAAAACTTATTATTAATCGATAGACCAATCAATTTATTTATCATTATTGCAAAATTGGTGTCAAACCAGTGTTCCTCAATATGAATATCTCGCATATATTTATTAAAAATCTTTTTCGGAATTGATAATTTAATTTAAGCGATTCGGTAGTATATGTATGTATGTATATTCATAATTGGATCACAATCGAGACAAATCCGAAGACTCCAAATCTAGAAGATGTAAATGGAACTAAAATTACAACACAGATAAAAAGTTTGAATGAGCAAAAGCCTCAAAAGCTTGTAGGGCACACATGTATATTACTTATATGTATGTACATATATAGATTATCCATTATTTAATTTTAACAGGTTCCATTTGCACGTTGAAAGAAGGCAAACTGAGAGCTTGCAAAAAGTTAAAAAGATATATAATAATTGTCCATTTTTTAAACGCTCATATCTCATAAAAGAGAAGCCAACCAATTTGACGAGTTGTGAAGTGTTTAGAAAATGGAGAATTGAAAGATTATGATGATTATGAAAAAATCAAAGAATCGAATCGACATTGACCGTAATGTTGAAACTAAAATAATTTTTTTTTTAAATGAAATTCAAGATAAGAAAATGTATTAAAAAGAATCATACTTAATATCAATAATCACAACATCATTGTATATGCCACGGAAAAGAAAACTTTTGATTACTAATTATACAAAATTGAATAAAGAAGATAAAATCACTAACGAAGTAAATTATTATTTAATAATAATATATACATAAATATAAATAATAATAAATAAATAATAATAATAATAAAAGAGTCAAACGTGAATTTGAAAATTCACCTTTGTACTATTCAATAAAAACGATCAGGAATCGAGTTCTCTGTCTCATATCGTTTTGGTATCGTATAAAATGTTTAAAAATAAATACACACATATGTAATTTTATATTTCAGTTAAAGAAAATAACGTAATGATAAAACACTGTGCAGCAAAAAATCACGTTTTTGAGTTGCCCGAATGAGCGGTCAACCAAAAATTATTACTACATAATTATGACCCACTGAATCCGAATATGATAATGAATTTGACGAGTTTATTTTTTTAAGTACTTACATATCTACATACATATCGTACGTACGCGATCATAACGTCGTGGCGAACTCCTTTACACACTCATAATCGCGGACTCGGATTCGAATTCAGTGGGTCAAACTTAGTAAAGATTTAACAATCTCCGCTCTGCGTTTAAAAAAACGTGATTTTTCGTTGCCCAGTATTATTGATTATTGAATTGTCGGTGAAGCAAGACGCACTCTGATCAACAAGTAACTAACTGATCGGCAAAGCATGGCGATCGGTAGCAGAAACTTTTCCCTAATCAGTGTTGTCTTCATGGTATCGAGCCTTGTGCGCTGAGGTAATTAAAAAAACTAGTCAAAACATTTGGACGTGTCATTAGTAAAAATCTTGTATCTACATATATGTATGTTTCTATGAATAAAAAGTCGTATCGCAACATTTGCAACACCTGCTGGATGATAGTAATTACCTCTGCAAAGCCTGGTGTTGGTTAGTCAAATGGCAATGACATGTATTAGGAACAAACGAGACAGATACGAATTCAATTTTATAGATAGATCTGATAACAGTTCATAATATTATTAACAGCGGTTTTAGAAATTCAATAATTTTTCAGTGTTTCCAGCGACAGCAAACCTAACGACTAATAGTAACAACTCTACATCTGAGTTAAGGTATTTATAAATAACCTTCTTGTACTAGACAATTTATTATACCGGCGTATTTCTATAAGTCACCTGTGAGCAACTTATCATAATAGGATTATTTTATTAATAAATTTGAAATAAATATTTTATTTCAGGGGAAACTCTTGCATTTTACCATACTTTCCAGAAAGAGGCAATATTATAAAGTCAATGGAAAGGTGAAAAATCCAGGCACTCGAACAGACGAATACTCTGTTTTGATTTACGAATGCGAAAAGAATTACTTTCCCATTCCAGTGGACTTAGTTCTTTGCCAAAACGGTGAATGGTCAGATGTCATCGATTGTGTCGGTGAGTTTTTATTTTTATACATTTTACTTGCAGTAATCTGGTGTTAATTGCTATACATATGTATGTTTAACCTTCTTCAGGTTAAGAAAACAAAAACAACCTTATTATCTGATGAGAGAAAATAGCACAAGACAAAATAAATATCGTATCAGTTTTAAAACAGCTATAACGCTATTACCAATATATGTACATATATATTTTTAATTTATAATAATAGCAATCCTTTATCGCTCTGAATGTTTACACTGTTTTTATTCTCAAATTTTACCAGCAGTTTTCGAATTCTGGTAAAATTAAACACTTTTCTATTAAAATATATGTACATAGATAAGCGTAGAGGTTGTGATTGAGAAATCTCGTCTCGAGAATTCTCGAGAAATTTTGAATAATTTTTAATCTCGTTTCTCGAGAATATATTATTATGAAATTTAGAGATTCTCGTTTCTCGAGAATATATTATTATGAAATTAGAGATTCTCTTTTCTCGAGAATGTTTTATTATGAAATATCGAGATTCTTTTTTCTCAAGAAATCGTTTATGAGAATCTCGAGAATATACATACATATGTACGTAATTGAGGCGTTGCGGATACGAAGTGCGAACCCAACATCAGGTCATTTTTTTTTACCATTCCTTCCTTCTGCCTTCTTAGAATACACTGGTGGGTTTTTTTTTGTAGTTCAAATTTGAAACGGACTTACCGAAAGTAGTTATCAGCGTGGAAGATCGAACAATAAGTACGCACGCGTTATTCCCAGAGAAATTCCAGGCAAATTTTGAGAGCGAATTACCCAAGGTAGAAGGCGAATACCCAAAATACTTTTGACGAGTTTACTTAAAGGGTTGATTTTGTTAAAGATATCAGTTTGTCGTTTGACTTCAGCCAGATTCGTTCATATTCTCCTTCTTTTCCTTCTTCGTCTTCGCGACTGTGAACTGCAGATTTTAGACTACGACATTTTAAACGAATTTTTCAAAGGTAAGTCTTAACTTAACCATATTTATATGTATAGGTATATATATATATATATATATATGTATATTTTACCAATATGTACTTGCAAAAAACCCGCGTGTACTATTGTTTCCAGTATTGTGTGGTGCACTCTCACTTTCACTCTCAGTCACACAGATCGATTTACTATATTTTGAGTAACTTTTTATTCTTGAGAATTCTCGAGAATCTCGAGAAACCAAAAAGAAAATCTCTATTTCTCGAGATTCAAATATTCCGAGAAAATGAGATTCTTGAATCTCGAGATTTAAATATTCCGCAAAAATGAGATTCTCGAATCTCGAGAATCAAAAAATGTCGAGAAATCACAACCTCTAGATAAGCGTGACCCGTATTTACTTATGGTGGCCATTCACGATCGGTTAATACGTGCACATTGGACATATAACCGAACATTAATTGTAATTTTCTTCTAATTTGCAGCATGCACAATTGTCATATTATCATATTAGGTTTATCGTATTAGGTTTCTACTCACTCTTTGGTTGAGTAGAAACCTTCACTTGATCAAGACGAGATGGCAACGTGGCACCAATCTAATTTATTTTTATAATAATAGTTTTATTGTGATATTGATGTCAAATATATGTATCTCAATATTATATTTATTAAAATAAGTGGACACTTTTAGGAAATCATATTTCAATGATTCAGTACAAACATTTACATTGTACAGATACCGTTAATTTGGAATTTAGTGATACTTGCAAAACTTAGTATTATAAGCAAAACAATTATGTATTTCCTCCAATATTTGATTGCTTATACTCAATTCTTCCATCAATGACCTTCATTTCACATTTAGTGTGCGAATATCCACCAGGAGCCATTACCGTGAACAGAACCGGGCAAAAAGCATGGGACAGTGAGTGGATAGCTGATATATGTACATACATACAACTACATACCTACTACATAACTATAAATAAAAACACCTTTTCAACACTTGTGTTTTCAGAATGCATCGATTTGGCAGACTCGGTGTTTCCGTGTTTGCCTCGTAGTTCAGTAATTGGTGCACCCATAGCTCGAAAGGACACATGCAAGCACTTGGCTGTCGAATTAATACTTGGGGGTACTGTTGCAAGACCTGAAGAATTTCCGTATCATGCAGATCTCGGTTACAACAACACAGACACGGGAAAAATCGCCTGGGACAGCTTTGGCACGCTGATTAGTGAACAGTGGGTCATGACAGTTGCAAACAGCGTATACAACAAACGTATAAGGTGAAATTTTCACATTTTCAATTATATTCGCTTTATTCGTAACATATTATGTTAACAGAAGAAATGATAGAAGATTAGAAATAGTTAATAGTTTTAAATATTTAGGAGTAATACTTGATCATAAGTTGGACTTTAAATTACACGGGGATATGATTATAAAAAAAGTAGCGAAGAAAGTAGGATTATTATGTAGATTATGAAAAATACTAAGAAAAAATACAAAGATATTAGTATATAATGCAATAGTCCGTCCTCATTTTATGTATTGTGGCTCTTTTTTAAATTTAGTAAATAAGTCAATTAAAGATAGAATGCAAATATTGCAAAATAGAGCTATGCGAAGTATTTTTAATGTGAATAGATTAACTAGTGTAAGAAATATGTTGAAAGAATTGAATTGGATGAATGTAAGTGAAACGTTAAAAGTGTGCATGTTAGTATATATTTTTAAGTTAGATAAGAGTCTGTAACCAAAGTATTTTGATAACTATTTAATATACACAGTTATAATACTAGGGGTAAGAATGAGTTAATAGTTAAGAATTTAAAATGAAGTAGATCTAGAAGAAGTATCTTGTACAGGGGTGTGGTTGAATATAATGGACTGCCAGATAGTCTGAGACAAATAAATCAAGTTTACAAATTCCTGGCAGCCTTAAAACGGCACCTCTGTACATGTACTAATAGATAGATAAGTTTATTTTGTAATTTTAGCTTTAAGATACTTTTTGTTTGTTTTTTAAGCTACTTTTTAAATAAAATAAAAACAGCACACAATTTTTATTGCAGGGATGATGTCAAATATGTGAGATTAGGCGGTGAAGACCTGAATCCTGCACCGAAATCTGAATTTGTATTCAATATAATGGAAATAAAAAAGCATCCCGATTACACAGGCATCAGAAACTATAATGACATAGCACTGCTTAAATTGGACAGATCGTAAGTGAAATTGTCTACATCCAAGTACATGATAAAGCACAGTACACTATCTAAAGGTTGATTTAGACCAGGCTAGTAGGTAGGAGAGTAGCATGCAGGACGCCACGGTGTGTGCGATACAAATTAAAAGACGAGCGAAATTTTCTATATTTTCCTAGCGAAATTCGCTAGGTTTTCATACACGATTTCGCTTTGGTGTGCTCAGACCTTAACGCGACTAAAAAGTGTGACGCGTGTAAAAAGTCCGGATTGGTCGGGGTTCGATCATCAATGCTACTCTCTTAACTACTAGCCTGGTCTAAATCAGTCTTAATAACCACAAATTCCCAAAGGCGATGCCTAAAAAATAACAAAGTTATATAATTTTTTTACTTTTATTGATCATTTTTAGCACTTTACTTGGACATTCATTTTTGCATATTTTACAAGCATCCGCATCGATGCTTTAATAGAAAAGTTGACAGCTCAAACAATATTTAGCTCTGTCCTTTTCTAAGCCCCGCCTCTGGGAATATATGGTTACTAGCTGATGTACTCTGTGATATAATTAATCGCTTTTGGTATTTTTAGCATTAAATATACTGAACGAATTCGTCCTGCCTGCCTACATGTTGGTAATCAAATAAACGACAACAAGGCTATATTTACTGTTAGGGGAACAGGAGACAAAGGAATCGATCGCTATAAATTACTCAAAGTATTCCAACAAGCTATTATGAATACATTTTATATATTTTATGTATCGGTTACTTTGACAGTGGTCCGAGTCACCGAACTGAAAAAAATGGTGATGCGATTTAGTTGTTGATTATTTCAAAACAAGAAATAAATGACAAAAACCACTTTTATAATAATGAGATGAACCGTTATTTTCATAATGTACTAACGATTATTTTCAGATGGTTGTAGATAAATCTACATATGAAAAATGTAGTGAGTTTTACCCCCCCAGTAGGAAATCTCCCGATGGAATCAGAAATGAGACTCAAATATGCTATAGAATCAGTATACCAGTCAGGCCAGACATTTGTTGGGTATGTTTGCGCACTTACATTATTTTAATGCGATTGAATTTATAACTGTATTAATTTACAGGGCGATGCCGGTACTCCTCTTCAAATATACAATGGAATTACATCAACGGGAAGAACTTGTGAAATCGACGAACTGGTCATTTACACGAGAGTTTCAGCTTACGTGCCATGGATTGAGAGTGTAGTGTGGCCTAATTGAGACTTTTGATAAATTTACTAAGCTAATATTTTAAAAAATAAAGCAGCTTCTTTTGCACAGCTTTCAGTCAAAGCTCTCTCTATCTCTCTGTCTTGGCTGAAAATTAATTTTAGCTAGTGTTCCTCACATACGCACTATATTGCTAGGGTTTCTCGGATTCGTCATGCACGTAGAGCACTACTTATTATGAATAATAATCCGGCTGAAACTAATTACCATTCGTCGAGACGCGGCTGAAAGTTTGATATGCGAGGCTTTTTAATGAAAACAAACGAAAGTTCGCTATCTGAAGCCAACGTGTGGCGAATATTATCTATATTATGGTGATTTGATGCAAACTTCTGTTGCAATTTCAAATCAAAGCTCTGTGTGCATTCGTTAAGCTTGAAACTCGCATGTACGGCCTATTCAAAAGGTGTACCAGTTTAATTTCGCATAGTGGAACCGGTGATTGTTATTGTACTCGATGCTATAAAGTCGAGATTAATAATCACAAACAATCCTTATACTAATACAAACAATACAGTGCATAAAACCTGCTTTTCGTTTTCTTTGAACATTTAACAATATAAGATTACATATTAAATTGAATATTTTTTACATTCTTCAATAAAAATAGGTTTTGATTATTTAAACGTCCTATATTTTGATGCAACAGATATTCAAAATAGGGTAAAAAAGTTCTAATTTTCATTTGTCGTCCACTTGGAGTATAACGCTTATCTAAAAAAAAGTAATTGATTTTTTATTGTACATAAATTGAGTACTTTCTAATATGCGATAAGTTTCATAATGTTCATTATCTAGAATTGCCATTATTACAAGTTTTTTTTGAAATTTCTTATTAATCAAAATATACATCAGTGAATAATCGTATGTATGTATGTATGTACATACATATATTAAAACGAGTACAATATTGAAAAAAAATGACCATGTAGAATTGTAAAACAAGCAAAAAATTTAAGAATTCGTAATTTGAAAACCAATTGATGCATTTTCAATGACCGCTACTGTGTACTATCATATATGTATATAATAGCCCTATTCCGTCTGTCTGTGTCTGTCTGCTGATTGGGTAAATGATTTAAAGCTCGCTTCGGTAAATGATTTAATGACACGAACTGTCGCGCGCCAGTGGGATTTGAACCCGAGATCACCAGTTCGATATAGGGTGCGCCTACGCATTCAAACAAACGGAGACGATGACGTACGTGCTATAATCGGCCAATATTAATTATTTAAGTGTTCGCGACTTTGCTAAATTGTTACGTTTTTGTATTATAAAGTGCACCGCCAGTAACATATCATAACGTAGTTGAAAATCACTTGCCGCTCGAATTAGTACGTTAAGATAAAATAAAAAAAAATTGAAATAGAAAACCAATCCTTATAAACGTGGTGAAATAAAAAAACTTGCCAAATAAATGATAAATAACACGAGAAAAAAATATATAAAAAAAATAGATAATTAATTAATAAAGCTAGATAATTAATTATACGTATTTTAAAGTAATAAAAATCACAATCAATAAAAAAAATATCTGACTATTGATTTCAATACTCACTTTGACCACAGCGATACTATATTTTGAGTTATAGACCGCAAAAGCCAAAAAAATGGATATTTTTTACATTTTTTAAATCGCAAATATCTCATAAACGAGAGCATATCAACAAAAATCATTATAGGATTCGAATTTAATGGGTCAAACTTAGTAAAGATTGACTGATATCCGCTCTGGGTATTTTTTTTTGTTGCTCAGTGTAATTTAATGTTATTTTATTTCTAAGCTCATTACTTTATTATGTCAAGTTTGAAGTATGCAATACTATAAATTGTATAAATTGGATAGCCGCGGATCGCTCGCAAACATACAGCACGTACATTATATACTCACCCACACAAACACTCACAGTACGGGTGATGAGAAACCGCTCCGTTGATATTCAACGGGCTTACACTAGTGTACCCCACTTAACGTAACTGACAAAACAACAATATCGAGATAAATGAACATGAAAGTTTTATTCTAAATTTGTGTTTTTCTTCATATATTACTGATTTATTTTAACTTTTTTTTAGTGCATGAGGTTATTTTCTATTGTGTTTTGAAAATTCCAAGGAAAAAAAAAAAAAAAAAAATGAATACTTTAGTAGTTACGTCACTTTATTATTCATTATTAATGTATACATATGACTATTCCAAACTTCAACCAATCTATTTGAAAAGAATGAATCTCTAACAATCTTATTTGATTTTTATTGTCGGAGTCTAAGAGTATGACCTCTTACATATGTAGATGAGGGTTCTCATTGAACATAATGAGTTTGGTCATTTCACATGAATAATGATTATTTATCATTTTGAATACTTCAATTAAATCACCTCTTAATCTCCTCGTCTCCAATGTGGAGAGATTCAGTCCTTTCAATCTTTCATGATATAATATTGGATACGTTACTTGTGTACGTATTGGCGATACTATTTCTCTGCGCATGCAGATACGTTAAATTTGGATAAAAGATACATTAATTTTGAAATGAAAAATCGCAAGAATAAACTCCCATAACCCTTAAAACACATCTAACTCATTTTCGTCATTTTTGTCAGTTACGTTAAGTGGGCTTAGGACGGCAGAACATACCAAAATTTTCTCAGTAAACCTCGTCAAAACACGAAAGTCTCACACTACATCGAAGCAATTTTTTTTCGATTTTCCACACGCTAGTAATTCAAACACCTGTTCATCACTCCCAATCGTTAAAGTTACAAAACAAACAATCGAAAGCGGAGTGGGGGATGTAAATCTAGCTACCATCCCTTACCTATATAACCCCTTTTCCACCCCTAAATCCACGCT
The DNA here is from genome assembly GCA_022651745.1 of Parapsyche elsis. Classification (NCBI taxonomy): domain Eukaryota; kingdom Metazoa; phylum Arthropoda; class Insecta; order Trichoptera; family Hydropsychidae; genus Parapsyche; species Parapsyche elsis. Next base: position 681,767 of record JAGVSN010000059.1, read on the forward strand.
CGGGACACCTGATACAAAAACAATACTGAAAAACCGCGCAAATCCCAGGCAATCGAAAGAGCTTCACGCTATTTTTTTTTTTTTTTACTTAACCCCTCAACCCCCCAATTACGAGGGGTGGTTCTACGACGTAGAACTCGCCGTAGCGTAAAATAGAGTCGCAGTGGAAAAGAAGAGCGCGTTATCTGTAAATGAGCATAAAATTTTACGACGGCTTTATCCCCGTACGCCGAAAATTTACGATCCGAATATTACAATATTGCCAGGAGTGCTCCCTCCTCGTTCCTTCTTCCGCGAAATATAATATAATAAACTTATCTAGACAGGTCCAAGACCTATGTGTGCGTTATAATAATACTAAGCCATGTGCGTGTATATGTATGTGTGTGGATAGAGAAAAATCCACCATATTGTCTCGGCGATAAATTTAATGTGATTGTCGTAAAATTCGCGTTCGAATCGAGCGTAAAATGAAACCGGAACCGTAAAGTCGGGATAATATTCGACTAGGAACTACTCTTTGCCCTTTTACGCTAAGAGAATAATGGGTTAAGCTTTTAAACTTCTAAATCTATGTATGTATGTGTGTACTAGTGTAAGCCCGTTGAATATCAACGGACGCGCTTGACGTAATCGATTACGTAACAATTTAGCAAAGTCGCGAACCTACTGAGGATTAAAATCGCCTGTGTTGGGTGAACGCGTTAGCGCTAACTCACCCAACTCACCCAAATACCGCTCGCAACGTTCGTGTTTATTTCAGCCTTTACCGAGGCGAGCGTTATCAGCAGACGGACAGACAGACAGACAGATGGATTTCGGCTATTATATATATATATACATATATATACATATATGTACAGTATACTTGTGTGAGTCCGTTGAATATCGACGGAGCGGTTTCTCATCACCCGTACTGAAAAATAATATTAAATTTAATAGTTTTTATAGTTGTTGCGTAGATGGCGCGTTATAATACAACAGCGTAACAATTTAGCAAAGTCGCTAACCGTTTGAGAATTAATATTGTCATATTAATTCTCATAATAATAAGAATTATATCATTAGAAATAGTGATATCCATAGTTATTCTAAGGATAAGTCTTCTAAGACCATAGATGCATTCTTGAAAAGTGTGAGGAGACACCTCTGTGAGAGATAGTAGTTATGTATAAGTATAGTGTATAATGTGTAATTGATTTATGTAGTTGTTATAAATATGTAATAGATGTAAGTTAAATTAGCTAATTAGCTATTATAATATAAAATAAATATTGTTTCAGGCTCGTCATTACCCAGTTTGGTTGAATGCGTAAGCGCACCCTCTTCCGAACTGGTGATCACGAGTTTAAATCCCTCTCGTGCGCGATGTTCTGGTTTATTAATTATTTACCTCGGCGAGCGTTATCAGCAGACAGATAGACAGACAGACGGACAGATGGACAGTCACACAGATGGAATACGTAGTATCATGTATCTAATGCGTTATTTTAACTTTTCGATTGAATACATTGACAATCAATGAGTGCTTAGTGCATACATATGTACATATGTATGTACATATGTGTGGACTAGAAATGCGGAAGCTAAAGGTTAATGGATACAAATGGAGTATGACGAACATACTACTTATGTAAGTAACTAAATATGTACATATCATCATCATCATCATTTTCAGTCGTTCACCACTTACTGCTGGATGAAGGCATCTCCAATCCTCTTCCATTCCTATGTCTTGAGTAATCTGCATCCATTTGACTCCATACGTTCTTTTACAATTCATCAGCCCATCGTCCACTCGTCTGCACTGCTTTCTTTCACATCCTCTCGGATACTATTCTACATAGTATCTCTAACTATTTATTCTTCTCACGTTCCACTTTATCTACGACTTTGTTCATGCTTCTTACCCATGTATTCCTCTTACGATCTCTTCTTGTAATACCGAGCATACATCTTTCCATGCCTCTCTGTATGCACTGAGATTCTTGAATTTAGCATCCACGTTTCACATCCATACGTCATAACTGGCATAACCTTATTTTTTAAGCATAGCGGGATTTTAAAAATATGTTCATTCATTCAAAAGCGCTGCATCTTAGTTTCATTCTTCTTTTTACATCCAGTAACTACATATGTATATTTCAATTTAAAACAAATTTTCAATAGATTGAACGCGCATTGTGCTTTCGTAAAAAATGTTAATTTGTAAAAGTTTCACTTTTGATCAAGAAAGAGAAGCACATGGGAAAAGTTCCACTATTAGGCAGTGCGATTTCCGAAAACTTTTCACAACAAATGCGAAACCTTTCAGACAGCAAATTGTAAATTTTTCCATTAATATTTAATACGCAAACAATTGAAACTCTTACATGTTTGGAAACACCACACGCCTACTTCCACAAAACGATAGCTCAAACCCCATGTTTGGATATTTTCCGTTAAAAAAAATGCAAAAGCAACGTAAAATGAACGGCACTCTACAGACTAAGTGAAATATGACCCTTGAAGGATTAACCGCACCCAAATGTTAATTACAACTCGGCTACGGCCATTTATCATCCCAGAAAATTGTTACATTACTCGACGCAAAGAAAGACGCGAAAAAGCGAAACGCGAATACGCGAAGCGAGCGTCACTCACGATGACAAATTGCAGCGAAACTAATTCGCACACAACACCTGACGACAGCGCGTTAACTAAAAGACAACTACTAATACCTTCGTTCACTGTCCCTCGACACTCTTACATCTCGTTTGAATTTACTATAGACTTAAAAATATACTACTTTAAACTTTTATTCGAGAGTCCCACCGTCGAGTCTTGAGTTTTGTTGAATTGAAATTAGTCACGTAAACTTGCTACTTGCCAGTACTCTGCTCTGTACACTTTTGTCCGATGAAAAGCGAGTGCAGTTTTATAAATCGTCGAGCCGGTTTTACGAGTTTCGTAGAGTTTGAATCGATTTCGACAGTCTGATAAAACATTTTATGTATTTTAAAGTTTTATCGTACTACAAAGCTTTAGTTGGCTTGTTGTTCGTATACGTCCATTCCAGGAAAAGAACACTGCATATAAAATAAGCCTTATATATCTAATGTAAGCCCGTTGAATCAACGCTCCGTTGAATCTCAACGGAGCGTTGACTCATCACCCGTACTGAAAAATAATATTAAATTTAATAGCTTTTATAGTTGTTGCATAGATGGCGCGTTATAATAACAATGTAACAGTTTAGCAAAGTGGCGAGCCTATTTTTTATTATATAAATAGTCAAGTTGACGCCTGCCTATTATATTCTGGTTTGGCACACCGCGTAAGTGTTCCGAATTTAATTATTAACATCGGCGAGCGTTATCAGCAGACAGACAGACACAGACAAACAGACGGAATAGGGCTATTATATATATAACTAGCTGACCCGGCATGCGTTGCAATGCCCGATACTGTTTCCGTTCCAGATTCCGATCCCGTTCTCGTTCCCGTTCCCGTTCCCGTTCCCGATCCCGTTCCCGTTCCTAGTACGTTATCTGACGCGTGAGCAGGCCCGTTCCTGTTCCCGTTCCCGATTTTTTTCCGATTCCAGATCCCGTTCCCGATCCTGATCCGTTCCCGATCCGTTCCCGTTCCTAGTACGTTATCTGACGCGTGAGCAGGCCCGTTCCCGTTCCCGTTTTATCCCGATTTTTTTTCACAAGAACCATCCTCGGCATGATCACAAAAAGTCCTGAAAGTTTCATCGTGATCGGTTGAGTGGTTTAGGAGCCTATAAGAGACAGACAGACATTCATTTTTATATACATATATAGATGATCTTGACGTGAATCTGAGCTTATACAATTGCCAAAGTATTTCTCTTATAAAATTTAATATCGTCACACTTCACAACGAAGAGCCTTTAGGTTAAAAAAAAAAAAAAAAAATAAAGTAAAAAAGAGCGGGTAAAAATGATTTAAAGCCAAACTCGGCATTGAATATCGATCGATTCGTACAACGGCAGGTGAAAATCCTATCAGTTTGAATACTAATTGCATTATAGGAGGTGTGGGGTGGAAAAAGGGGGTTGGAAAAACTCGTGACGACTCATCCGTAAAACCCAATTAATCTTTTATCGAAAACTGTCGCGAAAATTTTCACGCCGACCTTTTCCGCGAATGGGAAATTTACTTTGACGTCTGTTTTTTTTATTATTTTTGAAATACTTTCTACCGTTGCAATACCTTAAGGAACACATTTATTTATCATATAATTGTGTTTTTATAATATATATATGTATATATGTATGTATATTATATTTTGTGTTTAAACCTGTTTAAATAAATAAATTAATTAATATTTTGATATAGTAATATACGATAAAAATAGAGTGAAAAGACTACACACTTTCTTTACGTCAGAGTGAAAACATATCATCATCATTTTCTGACGGTCACCATCCACTGCTGGATGAAAGCCTTCACAATCCTCTTCCATTCCTGTCGGTCTTGAACAATCTGCATCCACTTGACTCCACACATTCTTCTCAATTCATCAGCTCATCTTCCATTCGGTCTACCTTGCTTTCTTTCACATCCTCTCGGATACCATGCCAGTATTTCTCGCGTCCATCTGCTATCCATTCTTTTCGATATGTGTCTATTTCAAGTTTTCACACGTTTCGCTATATCTGCCACTTTGATCATACTTCTTACCCATGTATTCCTCTTACGACCTCTTCTTGTTATACCAGGCAAACATCTTTCCATGCTTCTCTGTGTGCACTGGATCTAGCGTAACATTCTTGAATTTAGCATCCAAGTTTCACATCCATACGTCATAACTGGCAGTACGCATTGGTCGTATGCCTTCTTTATTAACCATAGCAGAATGTTGGATTTAAAAACTATGTTCATTATTCCAAAAGCACTCCATCCTAGTTTCATTCTTCGTTATATTTCTTCTTCTTTACATTCGGTCATATTCATTAAGTGTCCTAGGTATAAATAACTATCTCTACAATATGATTATCTACTGTGACTACGCTTTGCGTGCAAAATTCATTAATTTTTAAGCCTACTTTCTCATACTTTCGTTGCTTAATTTTGTAAATCTACTGAGTCACATGCAACTACATATAACTGTCATTTCGATATTAGGTTAATAAAATAATTGGGCAAACATTTTATAATAAGTACCTGTTATTTCATACAAATCTTGTCAATTATTTATATACCGGCATGCGTCGCAATGCCCGATACCGTTCCCGTTCCAGATCCCGATCCCGTTGCCGATCCTATTCCCGTTCCCGTTCCCGTTCTCGATCCCGATCCCGTTCCCGTTCCTAGTATGTTATCTGACGCATGAGCAGGCCCGTTCAGTTCCTGTTTTAACCCGATTGTTTTCACAGGAACCATCCCCGGCATGATCACAATAAGTCCTGAAAGTTTCATCGCGATCGGTTGAATGGTTTAGGAGCCTATAAAGAGACAGACAAACAGACAGACATTGATTTTTATATATATAGAATACTAGCTGACCCGGCATGCGTTGCAATGCCCGATACCGTTCCCGTTCCCGATCCCGATCCCGTTCCCGTTTTAGTACGTTATCTGACGCGTGAGTGAGGAAGATCCCGTTCCAATCCCGTTCCCGTTCCGTACGTTATCCCGTGAGCAGATCCGCTCCCAATCCGTTCCTGTTCCTAGTACGTTATCGATTCCAGATCCCGTCCCGTTCCTGATGTTCCCGTTTTTAGTACGTTATCTGAGACCCGTTCCTGTTCCCGCGTTCCTAGTTTTTTCCCGATTCCAGATCCTGGGTTCCCGATCCTGATACCGTTGCCGATCCCGATCCCGTTCCCGTTCCTAGTATGTTATCTGACGCATGAGCAGGCCCGTTCCCGTTCCGTTTTATCCCGATTGTTTTCACAGGAACCATCCCGGCATGATCACAATAAGTCCTGAAAGTTTCATCGCGATCGGTTGAGTGGTTTAGGAGCCTATACAGACAGACAGACAGACAAACAAACAGACATTCATTTTTTATATATATAGATATAGATAGATATAGATAGTAAAACTGTTTTTGACTTGTCACGGTTATCATGAATACAAAAAGAAAAGTTTCCATCATCGGTAACAGAATCGTAAGTTCAATTATACTTTGACGCAAATATTAATAACTAAATTATTAGTTTACAACTGAGGGAATCGACGAGTGACACTCACTCGTCCAACCAATACGCGTCTGTTTGTCTATTAAAACGACACATTTATCGCAACGATCTCGCGATAAATTGAATTGCAAAATACGTAATATAGTCTCGGGGTTAAAATTTACAACTCAAAGCGTGGCATTTTCGAGTTGTGATGCTTTCGAGATGAATAGACTGCGAACGTGCTCCGCTCGGCTCGCTCGACTTCAATATAAATATATTCCATATTCGAATATGAAAATTCGCTTTTCCTCTTGCGGGAAAATCGACGCCCGATAAGCACCATAAAGTGCATCCGCCATAGCAACGTAATAAACTTCGTTTTTCTAAGTCGCTGGGCGGAAAAAAAGTAAAACAAACAACGACGTGAAAGCTCTCTACATACTCTCTACCTGGTTCCTCATACTAACCGATTCGTTCGGCGAACAATTCCATCCCATCCCTCCCTCACACCCTTCACACTCTTCCATTTCTGTCTCTCTTCATCTAAAGCAGTGGTGCTCAAACTATCGCATCGAATCGCATGACTTTTTCAGAATCAGAAATAGCCTGCAGACCAAACAATGTGTATTACTAACCAATGTCTTTGAATACTATACTGCCGTCTTAAGCCCACTTAACATAACTGAAAAAACTATATATTATATGACATATATTACTGATTTATTTCTATTGTGTTGAAAATTCTAAGGAAAAAATTAAAAAAAAAAAATGAATACTTTAGTAGTTACGTCACTTTATTATTCATTATTAATGTATACATATGACTATTCCAAACTTCAACCACTCTATTTGAAAAGAATGAATCTCTAACAATCTTATTTGATTTTTCTTTTCGGAGTCTAAGAGTATGACCTCTTACATAGATGAGGTTGGTCATTTCACATGAATAATGATTATTTATTATTTTGAATACTTCAATTAAATCACCTCTTAATCTCCTCGTCTCCAATGTGGAGAGATTCAGTCTTTTCAATCTTTCATGATATGGTAGTGACCGAAGTAAATATTGGATACGTTATTTTCGCTAAGTATTCGTGATACTATTTCTCTGCGCACGCAGATACATTAGATTTAATAGCTTAAAAAAGTCACTTTTGGATGAAGATACATTAATTTTGATATGAAAAATCGCAAGAATACACTCCCATAACCACTAAAAACATCTAACTCATTTTCGTATTTTTTATCAGTTACGTTAAGTGGGTTTACACTAGTGTAAGCCGGTTGAATATCAACGTAGCGGTTTCTCATCACCCGTACTGAAAAATAATATTAAACTTAATAGTTTTTATAGTTGTTGCATAGATGGTGCTTTATAATGACAAAACAACGTAACAATTTAGCAAAATCGCGAACTTTCAACCGATTTATATGTTCTGTTTATCCTAATCGGATAAAGTATTGTGATCGTGCGAAAATTCGACCTCGAGATTTTGACTGATTTGTATCGAGTATCATCCCCTGATCACGTTTTCATGATTTCTGGAAAATGTCTGTATGTCTGTGTGGCTGTGTACTTATGTGTGCGTGTGTCTGTATATGTGTTTTCTCCGAAACTATCAAGTCTATCAAACTGAAATTTCATATCTATTATTATCACGTAAGGTGTAAGAGCCATAACGAATTTGGTCAACATCAGTGAACCGAAAGTAGGGTTTTTTTCTTGTAGAAAATTCTAAAATTCTTTTACCACAGAATATTTCCGAAACGTCTCCGGCGATTTTGTCGAAATTTCATATCTATAGTTTTCACGTTAGCCGTAAGAGATATTGTGGTTTTAGTCAACTTCTGACGGGCGAAAGTGGCAGTTTACTCTTGAACGATTTTTTGTTTTTTTATTTTTTTCAACCTTTTAAATATGTAGTATCGTCACAATATTGTAATGTTGTAATTTTGAGAGAAATTGCTATTTAAAAAAAATAAACCATTAAAATCAGTCAACCGGAAGTAGATTTTTTTTTGTCGAAAAGTTTACCACAGAATATTTCTGAAACTGCTCCGGCGATCTTGTCAAAAATTTATATTTATAATTTTCATATAAAAATTAAGAGTTGATAAGGTTTTGATCAAAATCCGCCGACCGGAAGTGGCAGTTGAATATATGCCGAAGATCGTATTTTACACACGCGCGCACACTCAACATAGTAATTTCATGTTATTTATGTATGAATTTTGGTCGGTGTGGTGGTGTGCATGCGTTTTATTTACTTACGTACTTAAAAAAAAAATTAATTTCGTTACTCTTTGTATTCCTCAAATATATGGATAAAGTCATGAGTTGGCCACACCCGAATTTTTTTTATACAATTCCAGAAAATTTTATTATTCCTCATATAGGTCCCCAGGGTCTCTATACGGACCCAAATCGGTCTACGAACCTGCAGTTAAAAACCCACGATATACAGACACATGTGTGCGTGTTGCTAGACCACACAATGACAGTTCGCGCTGGTGAAACCTTTCAATTTCGACGGGCACATGAGTGGCTGAGCAGCGGACGTGCACACTTCGAGGCGGATTTATGTGCACAAGTTGCATCCGAGGGAGACGACAGTGGAGTGAGGATACAGAAGGGGGTTGTCTCTATCCAGGGGTGGGATTGTTTCCGAATCGGCACATTCCGTTTGGAAAGTATTCGATTTGTTCTTCGGTGGTAAACTATCCCAAGGGATCGCGAATTATTAAATCTGCTAGATGGATATGACGATGTTAAATTTTATAAAATCATATTTTATTAAAGATATAGATATAGTCTCTTGAACGAAGTTCCGAGGTTCGATCACCGTATTCAAAAGATATCTTTAACGATTTTCAACCTCAAATATCGTCCACTGCTGGATGAAGGCCTCTCGAATCCTCTTCCATTCCTGTCTGTCTTGAGCAATCTGCATCCATTTGACTCCACACATTCTTCTCAATTCATCAGCCCATCGTCCACTCGATCTACCATGCTTTCTTTCACATCCTCTCGGATACCATTCCAGTATTTCGCGCGTCCATCTGTCTATGTGTCCACATCAAATTTTTCACACTGCTACATATATCTGCCACTTTGATCATGCTTCTTACCCGTGTATTCGTCTTACGATCTCTTCTTGTTATACCAAGCATACATCTTTCCATGCTTCTCTGTGTTCACTGGATCTTACGTATTATTCAAATACATATTACTAAGCCCAGATCGGCCATCTCCCTTTAGAAATTGCAAATTTATCTAATCGTGTGGTCGGGAGCCTTTTTCGAGTTAAGCGCCAAATTCGAGAAATTGCAAAATTGGTAAGTTTGAGAGCCGCAACATTTTATCTTCGGATTATTGTATATTCAAAATGAAATTAAATCTTAGTCATTCATGAAATCGATAGCACTAAGAAATAAGCGTGATATTTTTTAATGTTTGAGAGTTTATTACTTTTTAGAAAGATTTGAAAAAAAAAAAGTGTAAAACACACGAAAGACAAAATATCTGACTTTATAAGTATTGTTATAAACGAGTGTTTGGTTAGATTATTTAAATGTGCTCCTTATCGTCTTGATTGGGATCCTTTAGCTGCCACCAGATCTTTAGATTATTATCGGGTTAGATCATCCCATTATGAATGAAGAACTTTTAATTTTAAACTTTTATTTATTTTCTTAATAATTTCCTTTTCTTATGCACATACTCGAAAGTATAATTGGTAATGTCACTCGAAAGTGCATTGTTAGGAAGAGATGCTCACAGGCATCTTATAAATGGATGACGATAATTACACGCAGGTAATATCGTATAAAATTGTGAAGTGATTGAAGATGGCGCTTAATCGCGCACGGTACACGCACGCAGGTGTGTACAAAGATCAGAGAGCACAAGCTCAACCGATACGTAAATCTTGAAGTGATTAGAAAATGGCACTTGATAGTGCATTATAGAAAATGGCACTTGATAGTGCATAATAGAAAATGGCGCTTAATCGTGCACGGTACACGCACGCAGGTGTTTTTTCTAGAAGAAATGATTAGTCATCACGCATTAGGCCGTTGAGTAAAGGATATTGCCTTATAAGGTCATATTCGATAGTCTTCAAGTGTGTGTGCGTGTATTACGGTACAGGAGAGATGCGACGCTTTTGTTCTATACAAAATGGCTGCTATGGAGATGGTTGACTCGCGCCTTTTCGCTGATTTAAATTGAAGTGGTAGTCAATCACGAAGTTAATTAATATAAAATCAAGTTATTCAAATACGAAAGGTTCGGGATATAACAGTATGTAGATTCATTTTGTACGAAAATTTGACGAATATTGATAAATCGGCAAAAGAATTTTTAGCGATTTTACAAATACATACGTGTGTCACCGAATCTCGAGTCAAACAGCATTTTTTATTACCATATTCGTGTTCACTAGGCATACATACATTTATAAGAAAAGTTACACATATTTCGTATCTGAACCAAACCAGTGTAATGAAACAAAAGTTTTTCCTGTTCAAATATTTTATTATAAAATAAACTATTAAACGTTATTATTTGTGCTATTCGAAATTTTGGCACAAAATTCAATCGGGCCATACCACACTCTCAATCCATGGCACGTAAGCTGAAACTCTAGTATAAATTTTCAATGCTTCACAATGTTTTCCAATTCGTGCAATTCCGATGATGGTGTACGTGCAGTGTACTCCATCATTGTATATTTGAAGAGGACTACCGGCATCGCCCTGTAAATTAATACAGTTATAAATCGCAATAGAAAATGTAAGTACCCACATACAAACATACCTGACAAGTGTTATCCCAGAATGGTGTAATGTTTTGTTTAATGTTTTCGTAGCATATTTGAGTCTCATTTCTGATTCCATCGGGAGATTTCCTACTGGGGGGGTATTTCTCACTACATTTTTCATATGTAGATTTATCTAAAACCAACTGAAAATAATCGTTAGCACATTATGAAAATGACGGTTCATACGGTTATTATAAAAGTGGTATTTTGCAATTTATTTCTTGTTTTGAAATAATCATCAACCAAATCGTTTCACGATTTTTTTCAGTTTGGTGGCTCGGACCACTGTCAAAGTAACCGATACATAAAATATATAAAATGTATTCACAATAGCTTCTTGTAATACCTTGTAAAGTTTAGAGTCATCGATTCTTTTGACTCCTGTTTTGACCCTAACAGTAGCTATAGCCTTGTTGTCGTTTATTTGATTACCCACATGAAGGCAGGCAGGACACATTCGTTCAGTATATTTAATTCTAAAAATACCAAATGCGATTAATTATATCACTAGTAATACATCAGCTAGTAACCATATATTCCCAGAGGTGGGGTTTAGAAAAGGACAGAGTTAAATTGTTTGCGCTGTGCACTTTTCCATTAACGCATCGATGCCATGGTTGTGAAATCTACCTGCAAAAATTCATGTCCAATGGATTTTAAGGATTTGAGGATTTTAAGGATTTAATGTAATGCGCGTTTGATGAACGCTAATGTGGACGCCATGTACAAACTCGCCGCGCGCACAAATATGCGCCCTATATTATTAGAAAATATTACAAGAAAAAAATCCAACTTCCGGTTGACCGATTTTTTTTTGTTAACTAGATATTTCCCTATTATGACGATACTAAATAGACGAAGATATCAAATATTTAAAAGGCCGAAGAAAATAATAGAAAACAAAATCTCGTTCAAGAGTAAACTGCCACTTTCGGTTGGCGGATTTTGACCAAAATTCTAATATCTCTTTCACCTTACGTAAAAATAATAGATAAGAAATTTCAGTTAGATAAACTTCATAGTTTTGAGAAAAAAATAAAAACACCGAAAACTAAGAGTTAAAGTACAAGATGTTGACCAAACTCCTTATGTCGCTTACACCTTACGTGAAAATAATAGACATGAAATTTCAGCTTGACTTGATAGTTTCGGAGAAAACACACACAACAAACACACATACATACAGACACAGGCATACAGAAATTCTCCAGAAATCATGAAAACGTGATCAGGGGATGATATGTGATACAAATCAGTCAAAATCTCGAGGTTGAATTTTCGCACGATAACAATACTTCGAACACCGAGTCAGCCAAATCGATGCATTCTGAAAACATAAGTGTTCAAAAAGTGTTTTTATTTATATTTATGTTGTTGGTATGTAAAGTATTTATTGTTTTAGGTATACGATTATAACGATTTCAGACTATAACGATTCAAACATTGAATGGAGAATGGAGATCTCATAAGGTTTCAATTACTATATTTGTATATTAACTATTTTTGTTATTATCACAAAGACATATTGATATAGCCAAATATTGAGATTTAAAAATAATCTATGCAAATAAACAATTGATTTCATCGGATAATTTAATTTAATAAACGATAATATTCAATAATACTTATACCTAATGAAATAATGGATTTTAATAATTATAAACGAAATAAACGTAAGCAACTGTCAAGAGCACTAGAGCTCATCTTTCACAGTGATATGAAAATGACATAAACATACGCATTTTGATGATGAAATTGCTATTTCATCAAAGTACCGCACTCTTCAAAGACATTGTATGTACATACATACATACATACATACATATAAGCTATTGAATACACAAAAGTTCAAGCTTTTCCCCATCGGGTTTCATACAAGTTTTTTAACACCGAACTTCATACAAAGCTTTCATCCACAAAACCTCAGTACCAACTTTAATCTATCAAGCTTCATTCACTATTTACTACCTATACATATGTATAATCTAATCATAGCTTTACGATATAAATTAATAAAAGTTCAATCCGGTGTAACACGCTTTTACAAGCATTTTTAATTGTAATTGTAATGTAAGTGTAATTGTACTTGTGTAAGCCCGTTGAATATCAACGGATGTATGTATGTGTGGGTGAGTATACATACATATGTGTATTTAATAGTTTTTATAGTTGTTGAATAGATGGCGCGTTATAATACAACAACGTAAAACTTAGCAAAGTCGTGAACCTATTGAGAATTAATATTGTCAAATTGTAACAGGCTCGTTATCGCCTCGATTTGGATCTTAGCGTAAGCGATCACTCTCCCGAACCGATGATCTCGGATTCAAATCCTGGTTTTATAATTATTTACCTCGACGAGCGTTATCAGTAGACAGACACACACACACAGAATAGGGCTGTAACGCCAAATAGCCTGGGAAAAAAATATATTTTTGACTTTAAAAATTTGCTAGATAATTGATTATAAGTATTTTAAAGCAATAAAACATCAAAATCAATAGGAAAAATATCTGACTATCGATTTCAATCCTCATTTTGAGAACAGCTATACTATATTTTGAGTTATAGACCGCAAAAGCCAAAAAAATGGATATTTTTTACATTTTTTAAATCGCAAATATCTCATAAACGAGAGCATATCAACAAAAATCATTATCGGATTCGAATTCAGTGAGTTAAACTTAGTAAAGATTTAATAGTTTTCGCTCTGGGTTTTAAAAAACGTGATTTTTTGTTTCTCAGTGTACATATGTATGTACATATTCAACGGGCTTACACTAGTCTCCGTACATAATAATATTCAAAAAGTTAAGTACAGGAGAATTTAGATAACCTCATATCAATTCCCCCCCGCTTCATTTTTGCTTGGGTTTGGCTTCGCTCTGGGTTTTAAAAAACGTGATTTTTTGTTGCTCAGTGGCAATAGGAGATCGTAAGAGGAACACTCATGTACATACGTGGGTAAGAAGCATGATCAAAGTGGCAGATATAGCGGATATGTGTCAAATCTAGGGGATGCAGATTGCTGAAGACAGACAGGAAAGGAAGAGAGGCCTTCATCAAGCAGTGGACTGTGAATGGCTGACAATGACGATGATGATGATGATGATACACACTTTAGGTAGGTATATATGTATGTACATATGTACCAGCCGATGACACTCTCAACGGACATTGACTAGTAACAAATACATGAATCGCCTAGTTTCCAAATCCCGATAAGTCCATAACACTCACTTGTTCGCAAACGCGGTTTTTCTGCTACATACTTATGTGCTTGATGGCGTTTAAACTCATTTAAACTTAATTTTGTTGATATTAAACAAAATATTGAGATTTGAAACGTGGACGTATCGTTGTTTGTTTCAAAATATGGCTTTTATCAGCTTTTATCATAGTGCAATTGTCGGTTTTTGGAACTAACACTGATTTTCAATATTTTTTTACGGCGCACTTGGCGGTATTTGGAATAATTCAAGTATAAGGCATCGTTTGAAAACATTCTTAGAACCAGAAAATATTTTATCCTCGTTTTTTATATATTGTGGACTTATCGGGACTTAACTAGGCGACTCACATATATATTTACAGCCAAACAAACAAGATTTCAAAGAAAACCTTTAACATTAATTTAGAGAGTTCTGATTAATGCATGATAACATGCTAATACGATAACACTTTGTATCTCACTAGCCAGACAATTACTATACATATGAGTCGCCTAGTTCCAAATCCCGATAAGTCCATAACACTCACTTGTTCGCAAACGCGGTTTTTCTGCTACAGACTTACATACATATGTGCTTGATGGCGTTTAAACTCATTTAAACTTAATTTTGTTGATATTAAAAACAAAATATTGAGATTTGAAACGTGGACTTATCGTTGTTTGTTTCTAAATATGGCTTTTATCAGCTTTTATCATAGTGCAATTGTCAGTTTTTGGAACTAACACTGATTTTCAATATTTTTTTACGGCGCACTTGGCGGTATTTGGAATAATTCAAGTATAAGGCATCGTTTGAAAACATTCTCAGAACCAGAAAATATTTCATCCTCGTTTTTTATATATTGTGGACTTATCGGGATTTGGAACTAGGCGACTCATATCTATGTATGTAATCCAAAACGTGATGATGGTACATTTATTCATTACTGTTTATATGAATAGATAACGTGGGAAAAACTGTAGGTATACATATCTGTGAAAATAATATAAAACACAACAAGCAAACTTATCTCCACATACACATTATACATACATATATAGAACATGTATGTAGAATGTAGATATGTTGTCGGAGCACTCTGCTAGTAAAACGACAAGCTGGGGGCTCAAAAAAAAAAAAGAAAAGTGGGACAAAAACGAAGGCTTCGACGCTGAACGTGTTTAACCAAGGAACACAGATGCCGCGGGGACAATGCGACGAGTATTTGTTAAAAGTTTCCAACTCGTTCCCGTCTCCATTACGGGAATTCTGCACACTTTTCCCCATAGCTTGGATAAAACGAGCCGACTTCGACTGGTAAATTTTACGATCGCCGTTAAATTCGACTCGACGTTTGATTAAAATACAAATTTCGAGAGTGTAAAGTTTGTGAACAACTCTCGGTCAATGCCGAAGGACTCGGATCAGATTTTTTTCGCCCCGTTGAATTTATACGATAAAGTGCACTCAATGCACAGATATAAAGGTGTATGGATGGCTTAGATATATGTATTTACATATTATACATATATACATGTAGAAATAGTTGAAGTGGCAACGGGCTGAACCAGTGGTCGGGAACCTTTTTCGAGCTGAGAGCCAAATTAGGGAAAACCTTGCAAAATTGGTTAAGTTAGGGAGTTATGTACATATCTGATAAAACGAAGAATGCAACTGGGATGAAGTGCTTTTGAAAGAACATAGTTTTTAAATCCAACATCCCGCTATGCTTAAAAAAGAAGGCATACGATCAATGCATACTGCCAGTTATGATGTATGGATGCGAAACAAGAAGAGATCGCAAGAGGAATACATGGGTTATTATTGGGATTCTGTTACCGATGAAGGAAACTTTTCTTATTGTATTCATGATAACCGACAAGTCAAAAACGCACAATCTAGACCAGTGGTCGGCAACCTTTTTGAAGCCCAGAGCCAAATAAAAAAAATGGCAAATTTTCGGAGCCGCCATATTATTTAATATGTATATATAATGGTGTCCCAGCATTTACGCAAGAAGTAATTTTGATAGAAAACACTGGTTTTTAATTAAAAATTGTAATTTTTTTATTGATTCAGAAAGTATACATTATAGGGTTATGTATTAAATAGCATATCGGGTAAATGGCCTCCACGGCTTTGCTTAACTAATATGTTGTAGAAAAGTTTAATTTACAGTTTTTTATTTTATTTTACGCAAAGTGTTGGATTATAAACGGAGCCGCCAATTTTCGCGCCCGGAGCCGACGGTTCCCGACCACTGATCTAGACATATTATTGCAAGATTGTATAACAGTTTTAATATTAAAAAAAAATTGGTAAGATTTGTATGAAATGACAGGTACTTATTTTAAAATGTTTGCCCAATTATTTTATCAACTATATATCTAAATGACATAGTAATAGTTGCATGTGACTCGGTAGATTAACTTAATAGATTAACAGAATTAAAAAACGAAAGTATGAAAGTAGGCTTAAAAATTAATGAATTTTGCACGCAAAGCGTAGTCACAGTAGATAATCATATTGTGGGTATAGTTATTTATATCTAGGACAATTGGTGAATATGACCGAAAGTAAAGAAAAATTAAACTAGGGTGGAGTGCTTTTGGAAGAATGAACATAGTTTTTAAATCCAACATCTCGCTATGCTTAAAAAAGAAGGCATACGACCAATGCGTACTGCCGGTTATGACGCGAGATCCAGTGCACACAGAGAAGCATGGAATGATGTATGCTTGGTATAACAAGAAGAGGTTTTAAAAGGAATATATGGGTAAGAAGCATGACCAAAGTGGCAGATATACATAGCAGTGCGTGTGAAAAAGTTGAAGTGGACACATAGCGAGAAGAATGGATGGCAGATGGACGCTAGAAATATTGGAATGGTATCCGAGAGGATGTGAAAGAAAGCAAGGTAAGTTATATCAATAGTTTTGTACCATGGCAATTAAGGGTCAGGAGGATTAGTCACAAAGTAAAAAAAAAATTCCTTTTTTTTTTTTTTGCGTCTTCTTTATTTTACTTTAGCAGAGATGCGCGGTTAACAGACTATATTCGTTGGATGGGTGGTGGCCTCATGTGAGGGTCTTGGGGAGAAAGGGTGTGAAGGCGTTTCTCTTCAAGGCGGCTTATATGTATGTACATATATATATATATATATATCAATAGTTTTGGAATTTCTAATTCAATCCGGCAGTCAATTATATTCCAAAACACCTCCTGACAAGATGTTTCTCCGATTTCTATTCAATCTAACATTATTTATAATTAAATTATTTTTATTCCTTAAATTATATTCACATACGTACTTACATACATCCATTCCTTTCACAATAAATGTACTGAAATATGGTAATGAGGTGAACAATTAAATAAAAAAACCAGAACGTCGCGCGAGTGGGATTTGAACCCGAGATCACCGGTTTGGGACAGTGAGCGCTTACGCTATGATCCAAACGGAGGTGATGACGAACCTGCTACGATTTAACAATATAATATCTCAATAGGCTCGCAACTTTGCTAAATTGTTACGTTATTATTATAACGCGCCATCTATGCAACAACTATAGAAAACTATTAAATTTAATATTATTTTTCAGTACGGGTGATGAGAACGCTCCGTTGATATTCAACGAGCTTACACTAGTATTTAATAATGAACAATACACTTAACGACAATAACCCCACGTATACATAAATCGATGGGTAAAATACATGAATATCATGAGCTATTTTTAGCGGCAAGCATCAACAGTCAACAGAGCGTATCATAATTACACAATCTCATTAGCTCGTATAGTTTTCACCCTCATACAAACAAACCGATAAGTTATACATATGTGTACCTATACTGCCGTCCTAAGCCCACTTAACGTAACTGACAAAAATTACGAAAATGAGTTAGATGTGTTTTAAGGGTTATGGGAGTGTATTATTGCGATTTTAAAATTAAATCAAAATTAATGTATCTTCATCCAAAAGTGACTTTTTTAAGCTATTAAATCTAACGTATCTGCATGCGCAGAGAAATAGTATCACCAATATTTACTTCGGTCACTACCTTATCATGAAAGATTGAAAAGGCTGAATCTCTCCACATTGGAGACGAGGAGATTAAGAGGTGATTTAATTGAAGTATTCAAAATGATAAATAATCATTATTCATGTGAAATGACCAACCTCATTATGTTCAATGAGAACCCTCATCTAAGAGGTCATACTCTTAGACTCCGAAAAGAAAAATCAAATAAGATTGTTAGAGATTCATTCTTTTCAAATAGAGTGGTTGAAGTTTGGAATAGTCATATGTATACATTAATAATGAATAATGAAGTGACGTAACTACTGAAGTATTCATTTTTTTTTTTAATTTTCCTTAGAATTATCAAAACATAATAGAAAATAACCTCATGCACTAAAAAAAAGTTTAAATAAATCAGTAATATATGAAGAAAAACACAAATTTAGAATAAAACTTTCATGTCCATTTATCTCGATATTGTTGTTTTGTCAGTTACGTTAAGTGGGCTTAGGACGGCAGTATACCCAAGCATACTGATACATCGATAAGATTTACGTTCATGTTTATTTCGCAGGGCGTGATTAGTTTTCGGCGAATTTCAAATCACTCTGTATAATAGTTGTGTGTTGCTTTTTGGAACCAGCACAGGGTCCAGACTCGGTTAGAGGTGTCAAACTGTCTCAAAGCCTGTTAAAGTACACACATGGGGGAAACCTAGCTGTACAAGGCACCGCAAGCCTTGTCTCGGTGCATATCTGCATGCAAGCTGCACTTATGCAGATCGTGTGTATGTGTGTGTATGGGCACCCTTATTGAATCTGCTCCGTGGGATGATATAGTGGCTCGTGGGCACACGTAGTAGCTTTCGGACCATCCTGTAGGTCAGCGGTTTTCAAACTTTTTTTACTACGACCCACTTCAATAACTACATTTTGTATAACTGTTACGTGGTTGTATTATAACGCGCCATCTATGCAAAAACTATAAAAACTATTAAATTAATTTTTTTTCTTTCTAAGCTCATCACTTTATTAATTTGTCGAGTTTGAAGTATGCATTACTATATATAGAAGTGCAAATGTCTGCCTGGCCGGCTGTCTGGCTGGATAGCCGCGGATCGCTCGCATACATACTGCACGTACACATATACTCACCTACACAAACACTCACAGTACGGGTGTTGAGAAACCGCTCCGTTGTTGATATTCAACGGCCTTACACTAATAGCCGAATTCCGTTTATCTGTCGGTCTGTCTGTCTGCTGATAACGCTTGTCTCGGTAAATAATTAAAAACTAGAACGTCGCACGAGTGGGATTTGAACCCGGTATCACTGATTCGGAACAGAGCGCTTACGCGGTGAGCCAAACCAGATGATGCGAGATCTCTTTTATTTTGAACAAAATTTTTTATCATTATAAAGCGCCATCTATACAACAACTATAAATACTGTTAAATGTAATATTATTTTTCAGTACGGGTGTTGAGAAAGCGCTCCGTTGATATTCAACGGCCTTACACTAGTTATTATACGTATATATTATAGCTCAATTCCGTTTGTCTGTCTGTCTGTCCGTCTGCTGATAACGCTCGCCTTGGTAAAGGCTGAAAGTGAAATTATTTTTAGCCTTAATCCAAAATGATGACATATTTATTTGCTGAAAATCATTCTTTAGTGTAAATGAACTAATAAGGTGCAAAAATTCGACCTCCTCTTTAAGATCAAAGTTTAACTCAATTGTTGATTCAGGGCTTTAAAAATCAAATAGATTTTTCATTCAAAGGCTTTTCCTTACTGTTTAAAATTTCTGCACTGGAAAATAGTTTTCAAAGCTTTTGGGATAGAGAAGTGAAACGTGGCAATATATTGAGTTTTAATTCTTTTAAAATATATTAATTGACAATATTAAACAATAATAGAGGAACTGACCATTCCAGTATCGTGCGAAAAAATTCTATGTAGTCATAAAATCTAGGGAAGGACGACTCGTTCCATTCTCAAAATTTGCAACGTTTGACGAAACCAATTCTTTTGGATTTTATTTATTTTGCGACCCACTAATGGGTCGGAACCCACAGTTTGAATAACCCTGCTATATGTAGGTGGTACACGTGCGCTGTAATTTAAATACAAATACAATTGTCGAACTTTTTTGAGGCGAACGCCTTTTTTGAGCCTTGGGCTAGCGCAGGGTGTTCAAAAATTCATTTCGCATTCGCACGAGACGCCGAGCATGAATTTCGGAACACGCTGTGTATATAATGTCATTCGTTTTTACTTTTTTTTCTGTTTTCGGCGCCCACGCTCGAAGCGTACGTGCATTAAAACCTGCTTTGTTCTGGGACATTTTATTTTGCGTTATATATCTAAGTAGGTACATACATACATACGTATGTATGTATAGTTTTTACCTGGGTTTTTTACTTTTTCGTTTGAATGTCAATACTTGAAGAGCTGAATTTAAATTCGCATGAATTTAGTGAGCGAACAATAAGAACGAAAATATTACATTTATATGGGCCAAAAATTTTCACCTTATTTAAAACAGTTGAGTTTTCAATACAATTGAATTGTATTGAAAATTTCTTCATAGTATGAATAACGTAAATTTATATGTTATTTGAAATTGTAACTTGGTTTTTGACTGAATGGTCTTATTGGTTTATCATTTTATCATTATGGTTTATCATAGCTTAAAAAGCTATTTACAAAGAAAAATTTAAATTATAGCTAAAATTACAAAATATACTTAATTATCCATAAACTCTAGTACAGAGGTGATGTTTTAAGGCTGCCAGGAATCTATCAATTTTGTTTATATTTCTATGTAAGACCATCTGGCATTACATTTTAATTAACAACACCCCCGTACAATGTACAGTAATACAAGACACTTCTATATCTACTTAATTTAAAATTAAATATTAAATTATTCTTACCCCTAGTATTATGACTATTTATGTATGTACATATGTATATACATATTATATCCCATTATAAAATAATAACAATTTATTACCTAACTTAAAAATATATACTACGAGTAACATGCACACTTTTAAGGATTAAAATACATTCATCGAATTTAATACATTCAACATATGTATGTATGTATGTATTTCTTATATGTGTGTATAACCTAAATGAATTAAGTAAGCCTATGATTCTTCAAATTTACTATAAACATCTACATCAGTATAACAGATCAAAATTACATATTTATTTATTTACAAAAACGTCCTGCAAGACATTTTAGATATAAATCCAGATCGTCACGCAGGGCGATATTTATATAAAAATCAATGTCTGTCTGTTTGTCTGTCTGTTTGTCTGTCTGTTTGTCTGTCTGTTTGTCTGTCTGTTTGTCTGTCTGTTTGTCTGTCTGTTTGTCTGTCTGTTTGTCTGTCTGTTTGTCTGTCTCTTTTAGGTCTGTTTGTCTAAACCTGTCTGTTTGTCAACCGATCGCGATGAAACTGTTTTCAGGACTTATTCTTTCTAAAGGACAAGGATCATGCTTTCAGGGGATGGATGGTTCCTGTGAAAAAAATCGGGAAAAAACGGGAAAGGGCCTGCTCACGCATCAGATAACGTACTAGGACTAGGAACGGGAACGGGAACGGGAACGGGACCGGGACCGGTATCGGGAACAGGAACGGGATTTGGAACGGGAATGGGAACGGGATCGGGAACGGGCCTGCTCACGAGTCAGAAAACGTATTAGTAATTAATAAAATAAAATAAAAATAAATATGTACATTAAGAGACGCATAAACAGTATAATTCGTTGAAAATTGTTTATATTTATTTATATGTATGTACATAGGTACATACTTAAATATAAATACGTCGTTAGTTACATATCTCTGTTTAAATATTGCATGTTCAAAATTGGATTGTAATAATTTGACGAGGAAAACTCTGCAAGTATAATCAAATGAATTTTAATATGCGTCCTTCGTTAATGATTTTCCCGCCGTTCAATCGAGCTTTCACCGGTTAGTGTTTGCGAGACAAGCTTCCAAAAAGGTCATAAAAAATGATCCTAGCAATAAAGCGGTCATAAAATTTATTGGCTACATCTCGTTAACAAGAGTTGATAACGCTTAGTGCACAGCATCGTAATGTCGCGGTAAATTTTATTACCGTAACCAACGCCGCTTGAATTATTCATTTTCGCACTTTAACATAAATCCCTTTTTATATTACGGAAATTTGAAATATTTTTGCACGCTGCACATTTTGAGAGTCGACTCTAACAAACCAGCCCCCCCCCCCACCGCCTTTCTCCTTCCCCACCTTTGCTTCGATCGGTACACGTTCGTGCATAATCAATCAATCTTGCATCGACAGTAATAATCCCTACATGGAATTAAAAAAAACTATTAATCTTGTCCTGTCCGATGTTGTCGTATATGTCGAATCTTCGGTTTTCAGATGGAATTTAATCCAGACAGAAAATCACTGAAAATGAAATTTTGTACATTTTCAGATATGTATTATATATATAATAGCCGAAATCCGTCTGTCTGTCTGTCTGCTGATAACGCTCGCTCAGGAAAAATTATTAAAAAACCACTAGAACGAGTGGGGGATCGAACCCACGACCTTAGGCTCAAGAGTCATCGCACTAATGCTATACTCTATCGTCCGGACATGAGTTTGTCCTTTTAAACATTACCTATAGTTACAATAAATAGGAAATGAGGAAAAATAATTAAAATACCAGAGCGGGATTCGAACCCACGACGACAAAGTTGTTAGTTGAGAACACTAACGTATCAGCTACGGCCGCTTGCTAAAAGGGTCCTTTTTTACCCATATACATACAAGCAGTCTGGACTGCTACCTGCTACCTACCTACCTATAAAAACTATAATTTTTTTTTTTTTTTTTACTTACAAAATTATAATTATTATATATATAATAATTAATAATTATAATATAATAAAAATAAAACTGGGTATTAATTAAATTATCGAAATTATCGTTTCCCTTGGATCAATTAGATGGCGCTTTATAAACTATTTTTTTTTTTTATTACAACTCACTTACAAAATAGCAGAATATTATTATATAAAATAATTAATAATTATAATATAAATAGTAAAGTAAAAAAAATTTTTTTTTTTGTTTTTCGATTAATTAGTGGGTATCTCTATTAAAAAAGCGCTTTACGTAATTTAAAATACAGCAGGCGTTGATATTCAACGGGTTTACACTAGTGTTTATATAATAGCCGAAATCCGTCTGTCTGTGTGTCTGTCTGATGATAACGCTCGCTGAGGAAAAATCATTAAAAAACCACCAGAACGAGTGGGGATCGAATCCAAACCCGAATGCTCGGGAAGAACGTCCTTGGACTAATCTGCCGAAAACAGTTGTCGATTGGGTCCTTTTTTTTTTAAACATATCGTGACTCAGTTTTACCTACAAAGGGGATCGTGATTCTGCTAATAATACATAGATGGCACTATAGAAAAATTATTTTTTTTTTTTTTTTACAAAATTACGATTATTATATATATAATAATTAATAATTATAATTAAATGTAAAAAAAAAAAAAAAATGGATTTGGGATTCAATACTGTGCTCGATTTCGAAATCTCTATTAAAAAAGCGCTTTACGATATTTAAAATTCAGCGGGCGTTGATATTCAACGGGCTTACACTAGTGTTTATAGATTATAACACTTTGTTGAATATGACTGGTTGTAAAGAAGAAGAAATAAAACGAAGAATGAAACTAGGATGGAGTGCTTTTGAAAGAATCAACATTGTTTTTAAATTCAACATTCCGCTATGCTTAAAAAAGAAGGCATACGACCAATGCGTACTGCCAGTTATGACGTATGGATGTGAAACGTGGATGCTAAATTCAAGAATGTTACGCAAAATCCAGTACATACAGAGAAGCATGGTATAACGAGAAGATATCGTAAGTGGAATACATGGGTAAGAAACAGCAGATATAGCAGAACGTGTGAAAAATTTGAAGTGGACACATAGCGAGATGAATGGATGGCAGATGGACTCGATAAATACTGGAATGGTATTCGAGAGGATGTGCAAGAAGGCAAGGTAGACCGAATGGAAGATGGGCTGATGAATTGAGAAGAATGTGTGGAGTCGAGTGAATGCAGATTGCAACACTGCTTGCACTAGCTATAACTATCAATCACTGTATAAAATATAAAGTTGTTGAAAGTCGTTGAAAGTAAAATTGTTTGCCTTTAATAATGTGTTTTATTGAACTAACAATACATGCTAAATCTGTTTCAACTGAGTACTTCATTTAATAAGTCATTGTATCATTTGTACCACAGTTACTCTAAATAAAAATTTTTAACGCATTATATTATCTACTCTATAAGATACAAACAAACAGACGCCGATAAATAGACACATACACTTTATATCTCACTAGCCAGACAATATGTAATCGCAAAAGTGTCCGCCTGGCTGGGTAGCCGCGGAACACTCGCATACACTCACGACACGTACACATACATTCACTATCTCACACATACACATGGTTGCGCTGAATTCAAGAATGTTACGTATGATCTAGTGCACACAGAGAAGCATGGAAAGATGTATGCTTGGTATAACAATAAGAGGAACACATACGTGGGTAAGAAGTATGACCAAAGTGGCAGATATCGAGTGGATGCAGATTACTGATGACAAACAGGAAAGGAAAAAAGGCCTTCATCATGCAGTGGATTGTGAATGGCTGAAAATGACGATGATGATGGTACACACTTTAGGTAGGTGTATACATATGTACATATGTACCAGCCGATGACACTCTCAACGGGCATTGACTAGTAACATATATATAGGTACAACCAAACAGAAAGACAAACAAACAAGATTTTAAAGAAAACCTATAACATTGATTAAAAGAGTTCTGATTAATGCATGATAACATGCCTCGTGAAAAATTTACACATTGAACGTTAGCAGAGATTTCGTACGTTAAAAGTATCCATTGACGATCTTCAAAAACGGAAAGTGTAGATTAAATTTCTGCGATAATTCAATTAAGTGGTGGGTCAGCCAAACTTGTGATAAATCAATTAAAAGTTTTCTTGGTGACGATAGCGCTTTCTTACTTTTGACTTGTTGTATTCAGACAACTTTTTTAGCGATCATTTTTCACCCTTTCTCAGATCCCTTTTACTTTTATTGTACATATATGTCTATACATACGTACCTAATATAATATCCCCTAGTCGATATAATGTATAAGGATTTTGTCGTGTTGGTGAATAGAATTATACGATATCGCAAAATCAGCTAAATAAGTTCGACAAGTGGAGTAAAAAAAAAAAATGTAAAAATAGCTGTAAGCAAGTTGGAGAAACTTTGAAGAGATTTCGGATTAAAGAGACTCACGGTATAAAGGGTAGATAAACTTCACAACTTGGATCCGATGAAAGTACGTATCCTCTTTTAAAATGAAATACGTAGCTTTCTGCAGTCCGTCCGGTGATAAAAGTGAACCAATTCCAATGCAGAACAAATTCAATTTAATCACAAATAAACTACGAGTAATATTTTTTTGGTCAAAATCCGGCAACCAAAAGTGGCAGTTTATTCTTGAACGACATTTTTTTTTTTTTTTTATATTTTTCAGCCTTTTAAATATTAAGTATCTTCATAATATTGTAATATTATAATCCTTATGCTAAATCGGTCAACCGAAAGTGGGACTTTTTTTCTTGCAGTCTAAAAGTCCACAATCCTGTTACTAAGCAATAACTTCGAAACCATGTACTCATCCTAAGAAATTGAAATTGCATATCTATAGTTTTATTTTAAAGTGTTAGACGGGTGTTACACGCTCAATCTGGCATCAGTTCAGTCCATGATCCAAACTGAAATATTTTCGTGATATTTCTTAATGTTCGACAGTTAATTACTAAAAAGTATTATTTAAAAACGATTTAATTGGCTTTCCATTAATATTGTGAATCCCACCCTTCATTTCAGTGTTACATATAGTGAACAAATACGTCCTGCTTGTCTCCACGTGGGTAATAAAATATATGACAACTCAGCCTTAAGAACTTGTAATTGGGAAAAGATAGGAAATGCAACAGCTCTCAGAAATAGATCATCAAAAGTATTGTCGCACTCTACTATTATAATTCATATGGAATCACTTTCATAATGTAACAACCGTTTTCAGGTGCCTGTATTTAAAATAGCATACCAAAACTGCTCAGACAAATTCCCTCCCGGTAGAAAAAACCCTGTAGGAATTCATAATGAGACTCAAATATGCTATTATATCGATTCAGCAGACACAGAAATTTGCCCGGTATGTTTGTGTTTTGTACCTATCAGTTTTACAATACCAATTTTAACACAATTGAATGTGAATGAATATTAATTTACAGGTTGATAGTGGCAGTCCTCTTCTAATATACAATTTTGGGGTACACTGCACTTTCACAGTCATTGGAATTACGTCGGTTGGAAAACCGTTTGTAATTAACAAGTCGGATATAATAATTTACACGAGAGTTTCAGCTTACGTGCCATGGATTGAGAGTGTAGTGTGGCCCGATAATTGAGATGGTTCAGATTTTGAAATGTATAAATTAATTATTAAATTTTGTTGTACTCCTATGTATATTACAATACGTGCATTTGTATAAATCTTGCACAATAATTGCAATTCGGAAAACTTATTTTTTCCACCAAAGCTGGCAAAGAGCATCGACTTTAAATAAATGTTAAATGTGGAACAACATAAGACATATTTCTGAGGAAAATATTACGACCACATCGACTAAAATAAACAAAACAAATAATATTTAATTATAAACTTAAATATTATAAATATGCGTGACCCGTCAACGTATTTAATTAGACATCCATATTGTGCAAATTCCCCACCTCCCAACTTACATAAATCGCATTAAACATTGCATAATGCATATGTAATTAGATATATCATATAGTCTGTGGTCAAGTCGAAATCTTTACTGATCAAGACGAGATGGCGCCAAACAAATTGACAGTTTAACAATTAATCTAATTAATAGCTATGTTGATTTAAATTATGTTTACTATGTCGTAATCGAATAAATTATTGTGATCGTGCGATGATTCGACCTTGAGATTTTGACTGATTTGTATTACGTATTATCACGTTTTCATGATTTTTGGAAAATGTCTGTATGGCTGTGTCTGTAAGTTTGTGTACCCGTGCGTAGAATTGCTAATAGCTCAAAAACCGTTTACCCTATTACACTGAAACTTCATATTTATATGTCTTTTACCGGCCATTATAATCCATTAGGCTTTCAAAATTTTTCGTCAACCGGAAGTGGTACTTCACTTGGAAAACCGCCTCATTTTTGTGTAATCTTTGGAAGGTTTTTCCAGCAAAACTATCATACACATTAAGCTGAAATTTTGCATATGTAGAAGGTGTAACGACCTTCAAAATAATATAATTTTTTGGTTTTATAACCGGAAGTAGTACTTTTAGTCTTGGTTTTTGGAGTTTTTAACTTTTCCTCCAAAACTCTCAAATCTATCAATCTGAAATTTCATATCTATTATTTTCACGTTAGGTGTAAGAGATATTATGATTTTGGTCAACATCCGCCAACCGGAAGTGGCAGTTTACTCTTGAACGCGATTTCGTTTACTGTTTGGTATCTTTATAATATTGTAATAGTATAATTCTTAAAGTAATACCTACATAGCTACTAAAAAATTAATCATTAAAATCGGATAACCGGAAGTTGGATTTTTTTCTTATAGAAAAGTCCTGTTACCGCGGAATATTTCCGAAACTACAAAGCCGATCAAGTCCAAATTTCATATCTATAGTTTTTACGTTAGCAGAAAGAGATAATGTGATTTTGGTCAACATTTTTTTTTTCGGCCTTTTTAATATTTAGTATCGTCATAATATTGTAGAATTATAATTCTGAGATAAATGCCTCATTAATAATAAATAAATCAATAAATTCAGTCAAGCGAAAGTAGGGTTTTTTTCTTGTAGAAAAATGAAAAATCCTGTTACCACGAAATATTTCATTACATATACATGATTTCAAAGAAAACCTCATAACTTATATATTTTTTATCCAAAACAACTATTCAAGTCACGTCACGCTTTTACATATAATCAGGATCATTATAAATCATTTACTTGCATACATATATGTATGTATGTATGTATTATATTTTTATTCGACAGTCTGGTGTCAAATTGCACGAATGGCGCAATTATAATGGCGCAAAAGTAATGCGATTGCCGTGGTCACACACCGACACCACTGTCGACCATTATCCATGGTATTAACCATGGTCTAGCCGTGATTGATGACTCCATAGATCGTGGATCCGTATTCGCGGCGTCAAATGTGAACGCCATTAGTGATCCCACAAATTATCGGGTCGCCCTGGCTATTAATTCAAATTCCAAAGGGATCTTGTGATACCCCAAACTACTCCAATCCTCACCTCCTCCTCTTCCCCCTATCACCCTCCCTTGGTTCTATGGGGTTTGGGTGGGTTTGTATACTCGCCATTATGGTGTGCTTTCGCCTAACCCACGACATTGTTTTGATTAATCCCGAAAACGTCCGCCGAATTGGACATTAAAACACCGCAACTTCGTCGTTTAGCTATGTAGTCGCTCTTCGATGTTGAAATATTTCGTATTGTACGTTGAATACGTGTGCTGTACATGTAGTACAATACAATAATTCCTCGGTTGAAATAATCCGAGTGTACGTTTTAAACGCGGTGCGTGTACGAGTCGCAACGGTCCAAATTTGGATTATTATTTGCATCTATCTGTGGCTTGGTTTTACTTATTATATAAAATGTATTTTAGTTTGAAAAATTTGTTGAAGGATAAAATTTCCAATTGATATACACGGTAATAATATAAAAATATTGTTAAACGGCATCTATTTACATTTGTGTAAGCTGTGAGCTTTTGTTTGGTTGCATTTTTGTGTGTATGAGTGTATTTTTGCTTGCTGCATATATACCTATACATATATATATATGTACATAAGCTATTTACAAACAAAAAGTAACTTTACGATTTAAAATACATACATACATACGTAAATCATCTAGAAAATTTTAAACGTCAAAAAAATATTTTTTTTTTTTTAGGATTTTTTTTTCCTGGTGTTATTTTGTTTTAAATTGGCTAGGTTTTTCTTTCAATGCATTTATAAGGATTGGTTCTCTATGTCAGTATTTTTTATTTTTGTCTAAACGTACAAATTTGAGCTATACTGCCGTCCTAAGCCCACTTAACGTAACTGACAAAACAACAATATCGAGATAAATCGACTTGAAAGTTTTATTCTAAATTTGTGTTTTTCTTCATATGTATATGTACCTATTACTGATTTATTTAAACTTTTTTTTAGTGCACGAGGTTATTTTCTATTGTGTTTTGATAATTCTAAGGAAAAATAAAAAAAAAAAATGAATACTTTAGTAGTTACGTCACTTCATTATTCATTATTAATGTATAGTACATATGACTATTCCAAACTTCAACCACTCTATTTTGAAAAGAATGAATCTCTAACAATCTTATTTGATTTTTCTTTTCGGAGTCTAAGAGTATGACCTCTTAGATGAGGGTTCTCATTGAACATAATGAGGTTGGTCATTTCACATGAATAATGATTATTTATTATTTTGAATACTTCAATTAAATCACCTCTCAATCTCCTCGTCTCCAATGTGGAGATTCAGTCTTTTCAATCTTTCATGATTGGTAGTGACCGAAGTAAATATTGGTGATACTATTTCTCTGCGCATGCAGATACGTTAGATTTAATAGCTTAAAAAAGTCACTTTTGGATGAAGATACATTAATTTTGATATGCAAAATCGCAATAATACACTCCCATAACCCCTAAAACACATCTAACTCATTTTCATAATTTTTATCAGTTACGTTAAGTGGGCTTAGGACGGCAGTATAGATGATTTGAAGTCAGGCGTTTGGGATCCTATCGCAATAAATTGCGATAGGATATTTTTAATTCAAAGCTTTGTTTGTATGAATAGTAACAGAGAAACAAATACAAACCCAAAACGAAAAAAATAAATTGATCGACCGTTTACACGTGCAAATTTGTACAGACCACGAAAATTATCTATTTCACAATACCGACATAATTTTGCAATGCCTTCGACATATTTAACCCATTGACTACGAGTACCTAACGACCGTTACGTCGCCACGGGTCACGCAATTAAACGGCAACAATAACTCATCTCGGCCGACAATGCGCAATAATTAGTGACATTTCAACGGCAGCTGACACAGAACCGTCTTTTGTCACTCGCTGTGTCAAAACTCCACTATGTATGTACACTCAATGTACTGCGTGTATTAAATCAATATTGTAGTAACTAGGTAGTTTTTCTGGGTTTTGGTTTCACAGTTTGAGAGCCACTGGTTGGTGGGACCTCGTATTGCGAGATCCGGCCAGTGCAGATTTCCCGCGAGATTTTCCCGATGATAATAACTTGTAACCGGTTCACTGAGCGACGACGATGCCGTCCTTACACCCTATTAAGGATAAACAAAATACGGAAAATCCGAGCGGATTTTCCCGACGCTTTTCCGCGCCTATCTTTCAATACGTACGTTTTCAAAAATAGCAAAAAATAAAATCCGAAGAAAAACTAATGGAAAATTCCCGCGGGGTGAATACGGGACCGCGTCAATTATTTTTTATTGTTTTATTTCATACACCTTTTTATCATCATTTTTTCAATGAAAAATGAACAATTTCAGTATGGGAATAATTTTCATACTGTGATTTGTAATGGAAAATGTTTTTTTTTTTTTTATGTCTGTGGCTTGGTTTTTAAAGTGTCCAATATACGTATACAAAATATATTTAGACGAATACAGCTGGTTCAAATTAGATCTCGCAACTGAGAAGGCTTTTATCTCATCGAATTGGATTAAGCATATGTACATATGTATGTGCATTGAGTGTGGTTACTAACAAGGAAACATTAGTTCTGTTTAAGATCAACCACACAAGTATAGTATAATATTTGTTTATTTATTTAAGGTAGCTTAAAAGGCTAATTTCAAAATAAACTTATTATCTACTAGCACTTGTACAGAGGTGCTGTTTTTCGGCTGACAAGAGTCTATCAATTTTATTTATATTTCTGAGAACTTCTGCCAGGCAATTATGTATATTCAACCATACCCCTGTACAAGATACTACTCTTGGATCCACTTAATTTTATATTCTTAACTATTAACTTATTCTTACTCCTAGTATTATGACTATGATTGTATAAAATATTAAACTTAAAAATATATGTACATATGTACTAACATGCACACTTTTGAGGTTTCATTTACATTCATTCAACATATGTATATATTATACTAGTTAATCTATTGACATTTAAAATACTCCGCATAGCTCTATTTTGTTGTTTTTGCAATCTAACTTTAATTACCCTATTTAATAAATTTAAAAATGAATGAAAATGAGGACGAACAATTGCATTATAAACTAATACTTGTAGTGTAATATAAAATCAAATATTACTACTAAATATTGAAAACTATTAACTATATCTTATATCATGTATATTTATATTTAAAATAGCATTATTAAAGTTTTTATAAATAATTATCATACATTTTGTTTTATCAACATTTAATTTTAATTTATTATTAACTAAATTTTGTAAACAATTTAATTCTTAGTTCAATGTCTCAATTACTATATCTATATTTTTATCTGCTATATATATTAAAGTATCATCTGCAAACAAATGTAGAAATACAAATATACCGTAAAACGGAAATTAGTGACCGTTGCAGTATTTGATATTACATACTGTGTGGAATTTTATAGATGGCTGTGTATAAAATTCCATTAACATATCACTTATTCAAAATCAAAATCTATTTTCATATGATTGTCTATTATATTTACAGCTATACGTTTAAATTTTGGCAATATAATCCACGTGTCACGTAACTCAATAAAGCCTCCGAAAATAGGCAGGCAACGGAGCACATTTTCGTTTAATTTTTTTTCGCCGCGTGTCAGTTATTAAATTTATGCGACGACTTGTAAAAATACGCAGTGGCAACATTTTCAATGTATTTTATATCAAATCGAGTCTCTAACAAATGTATGTACGTGGGAAATGAAAATTCGTCGGGGAAATGAATGGAAAGCGAATGACGTGGCGCACGGAGACGTTGGAAATGGATTTTTCTTTTATCTGACAAGCGTCTCGTGACTTTTGCGTCGTTTTTTTTTCCACACATCAGAAATGCAACATTCAATAACGAAACGTGTATATATTTTGAGTATAATAAAATCTAATGAAACGATTGTCGTATTTGAAGTGTGTTATTGTATTACTAGTGTACGCCCGTTGAATATCAACGGAGCGTTCTCATCATCCGTACTGAAAAATAATATTAAATTTAATAGTTTTTATAGCTGTTGCATAGATGGCGCGTTATAATACAACAACGTAACAATTTGGCAAAGTCGCGAGCTTATTGAGAATTTACATTGTCAAATTGCAGCAGGCTCGTCATCGCCTCCGTTTGGATCATAGCGTAAGCGCTCAATGTTCCGAATTGGCGATCATGGGTTCAAATCCCACTCGCGCGACGTTCTGGTTTTTAAATTATTTATCTCAGCGAGCGTTATCAGCCGACAGACACACACTAAGACAAACAGACGAAATAGGGCTATTATATATATATATGTATATATACAAGTGTAAGCCCGTTGAATATCAACGGAGCGTTCTCATCACCCCTACTGAAAAATAATATTAAATTTATAATAGTTTTTATAGTTGTTGCATAGATGGCGCGTTATAACAACAACGTAACAATGAAGCAAAGTCGCGAGCCTGTTAATATTTTATAATGTCACATTTTAGCAAGCCCGTTATTATCTAGTTTGGATCACAACGTAAGCGCTCACTGTCCCGAACTGGGGATCCCGGGTTCAAATTCTACTCACGCGACGTTCTGGTTTTTTAATTATTTATCTCGGCGTTATCAGCAGACAGACACACACACACACACAGCCAGGCAGACGGAATAGGGCTAGTGTAAGCCCGTTGAATATCACCGAATGTTTGTGTGGGCGATTATATGTGTATTTAGTAGTTGTTGCGTTATAATACAACAACGCAACAATTTAGCAAGTTCGCGATCCTACTTACGATTTATATGGTCAAATATAGAAGATCTAGCATTATTGGCGTTGGATCATAGCGTAAGCGCTCAATGTTCCGACTTGGTGATCTCGGGTTCAAATCCCACTCGCACGCGGACGGTTCGTGTCTTTCAATCGTTTACCTCAGCGAGCGTTATCAGCAGACAGACAGACACACACACACACACACACACACACAGACAGACGGAATAGGGCTATTATATAATACTAGTGTAAGCCCGTTGAATATCAACGTATGTTTGCGTCGGTGAGTACATGTATGTGTATTTAATAGTTTTTGATAGTTGTTGCGTAGATGGCGCGTTATAATACAACACGTAACAATTTAACAAAGTCGCGAACACTTTAAGAATTAATATTGGCCAATTATAGCACGTCCGTCATCACTATTCGTCCCAACCTGGTGGTCACGGGTTCAAATCCCACTCGCGTGCGGACGGTTTGTGCATTAATAATCATTTAACGAGGCGAGCGTTATCAGCAGACAGACAGATATACATTTTATTATGAACGATGGCGTGCAATATGTCTTTGTGTTATTCAATATAACGCGTCGTTTAATATTAATACGGAATTTATTTTCCCCGCGATCTAACCGCACATCGTACGAGATTTTCCCCCGGCTTGCGGAAAAACGGAAATATTTCTCTAATGTTACACGGTTTTCGCGTGATATATAAGGTTTGGCGAACGGATCGGAAAAATCGTAAATTTTCCGTTGTGTCTGTCGGCTAAAGAAAAGCGATCGAGGGGTCGAGAAAGGTGGAGTAAAACTGGGGGGGGGGGGGGGAAAAGGGGTGTAGGTTTACAGGAAAATTCAACCCCTACATAACAATAGGGATGGGGTGGGACATGAGGCTTTGAATAAATTTGCAGTTTGCGGGAATCGTGTCAGTCTGATAGTAAGTCATCTGTCATATCCGCACCGGAAGGCTAGAGAGGTGGAGAAAAAGCAACGTGGTACCTACTTTTACGACCACGGACTAAAGGTGTGCGATAATATTTTCGGGATTTTATACGGAAGATTGATTCTACGTACGCGTTGAAGGATCGCCGACGAATCAATCAAAAAAAAAACACCATACTTACTTTGGTGTGGGGTGGCGATTATATAAATTCAACCGGTGTAAACATCGCATGACTTTCTCCATAAAACGCTTTGTGATTTAGCGCGAGTTAAGACCCGACAGGGTCATTCGCCTATATTAGTTAAATACATACGTACTAACCGTACATATGTATTTATTTAATATTAGGTAACACACAGCTAATAGACTACAATATAAAATATAAAATAATATTAATTTTACATAAAACAACAGATCATAACAAGAAAGGAACTTAGGAGTTAGGGCTTAAGTAAAGATAATCTGAAGCACGGCAAATAATAGTAAAAGGGATTATTATATATATAATAACCGAAATCCGTCTGTTTGTCTGTCTGTCTGTCTGTCTGCTGATAACACTTGCTGAGGAAAAATAATTAAAAAACCAGAAAGAGTGGGGGATCGAACCTAGGTTCGACCATGTTGATATGGTCCTTTTTTTTTTTTAAACATTACCTATAGAAGGGATCGTGACTCTGCTTTACCTACATATAGATGACGCTATAAAAATTATTATTATTTTTTTTTTTTTTGATTTTTACAAAATCACTTACAAAATTATAATTATTATATATGATTATTAATAATTATAATATAAATAGTAAAGTAAAAAAAAATACTACGGGATTGCTATAATACATAGATGGCGCTATAAAAACTATTATTTTTTTTTGTCACTTACAACCGTGCGATCAATTAGTGGGGATCTCTATTAAAAAAGCGCTTTACGTAATTTAAAATTCAGCGGGCGTTGATATTCAACGGGCTTACACTAGTATATATATAATAGCCCAAATCCGTTTGTCTGTCTGCTGATAACGCTCGCCTCGGTAAATAATTAAAAAACCAGAACGTCGCGCGTTAGTGGGATTTGAACCCGAGATCACCAGGTCGGAACAGTGAGCGCTTACGCTATGATCCAACGCTGATAATGCGTGATCCTAAGTAGTTAAGCGACTTAAATTGTTTCGTTGTTGAATACAATAATAAAGCGCCATCTATGCAACAACTATAAAAACTATTAAATACATATACGTATACTTACTCACAGTACGGGTGTTTAGAAACCACTCCGTTGATATTCAACGGGCTTACACTGGAATATATCTAGATATAATAGTGAAGATATAAGAATAAACAAAATGTATTAGTTAAATATATGCTAACCATAGTAAATAAGTAAATTAAAATGTAACTTCATACCTTGCCCTCAAATAGCAATTAAATTAAAAATATTATTTTAATGAATTCCATACCATTCAATTTTTTCTGGAATGGTATGGAATGTTCCAATACCATTCCAGTATTTCTCGCGTCCATCTGCCATACATTTTTCTCGCTATGTGTCCACCAACTTTTTCACACGTTCTATGTACTACATATATCTGCCACTTTGGTCATACTTCTGACCCATGAATTCCTCTTACGATACCAAGCATTCATCTTTCCATGCTTCTCTGTGTGCACTGTGTGTGTAAGTGGCATTCTTGCATTTAGCATCCAAGTTTCACATCCATACGTCATAACTGGTAGTACGCATTATTTTTTAAGCATAGCGGAATGTTGGATTTAAAGCACTCCATTCTAGTTTCATTCTTCGTCATTACATCCGGTCAAACTCACCAATTTAGTCCTAGGTATAAATAACTATCAACTATCTCTACAAAAAGCGTAGTCACAGTAGATTCTGAATATATATTACATATTAATCATATTTTGATTGTCAAGTTAACTGCAGCATTTTGTGTACTTTACCTAACTAGTTGAATTATTATTTCTATTCATAGAATTTGAAGAATCTTTGGTCTAAATATATTGAATACGATCGACGTATCTCATATTGTGACGTTTATTGTTTCTGCATCATTTATTTTTACGTTCGAATATCAATTGCGAACGATTTCGCCTAAGCTCTTCGTATAGGCAATTTCAGTTCAGTGCTAAGAAACGCAATCCGAGTAATAACAAGTCGTCACAATTGTTTTTCCTTTATTTATTATATTATACATTATATGTACGTATACCGAAATGTTGAGTGTATTACTAGTACAATTTTGATTAATTTTCCAAAACGAAATGTTCCCTTTTGAATTTAGTTTTTCACTCGCAAAACAATACAGTCGTTGGGCAGAATGCGTACGTATGTATACTCATCGAGATTACCGCATCGGGGCCGGTTTTAATCCATCATTCTAGCACGTCTTATAGCATTCACTCAACTCGGTTGAGTGGGATGTAAACAGAAGATAAAATGAGGAGAAAAACAAATACTACAAAACACAACCATAATCTCGATAATGCTTGCGAAAATAAATTAAAGGCACCGCTTGTCGGCGGAACGTCACGCTTAAACACTGTAGTATTATTATTTATATACACGACTCTAACAACTCTACTAAAGTCTTCTTCTGTATGTATCATACTTGATATTAAGCATTGCATTTTCACTATTTGACAATTGAGTCGCCTAGTTCCAAATCCCGATAAGTCCATAAAACTCACTTGTTCGCAAACGCGGTTTTTCTGTTACAGACTTATTTGCTTGATGGCGTTTAAACTCATTTAAACTTAATTTTGTTGATATTAAACAAAATATTGAGATTAGAAACATGGACTTATCGTTGTTTATTTCTAAATATGGCTTTTATCAGCTTTTATCACATAGTGCAATTGTCAGTTTTTGGAACTAACACTGATTTTCAATATTTTTTTATGGCGCACTTGGCGGTATTTGGAATAATTCAAGTATAAGGCATCGTTTGAAAACATTCTTAGAACCAGAAAATATTTTATATATTGTGGGATTTGGAACTAGGCGACTCAATTATTGTATCATAGTGAAGTTAATAGGGAAAAATAATCTCCAGTGATGAAACCATTGCCTATGATTTGGTAGGAAGTAATATTTTTGGTGGTGTCGATTTTGTTGAACCGTCTCAAATAGATTAACCAAGTTTAACAGGAGATGACTGATCTGGATTTTAGTTACATACAGATCTTACAAATGACAACTTTTGACAAGTCGAAAACTGTCAAAACAACCATTAAACATACAGAGATTGAACCTATACCTTCACTCGAGAGACTAACGTTCTAACACAGTGGTCGGGAACCTTTTTCGAGCTAAGAGTCTAATCTGGCAAAACCTTGCAAAATCAAATTAGGGAGCCGCAACATATGTACATATTAGTTTTGGTTATATATTTAAAATTAAATTAAATGTAATTCAATTTGAAGGAAGTAAGTTATTTTCGTAATATTTCTTAATGTACGACAGTTTATTACAAAAAATAATTATAAAATTTATTCTGAAAAACGTTCTAAAAGCTTTTTATAGCCATGAAGTTATGGAAATTGGATTAATTTTTGATTTTGTGTGAATTGTGTGTCAACGCAAAACGTTGGATGACAGTGAGAGCAGTAGGATTTCATACAAAGAGCCGCATGTGGCTCCGAAGCCGCCCGTTCACGACTGCCGCTCTAGCCCCCGAGCTATCCTTTATTTATTTTATATTTCAATTAAAAAATCTTTGACAATATTAATCGACAGAATATTGCAAAATTGCGGCAAAGTGTCGTGATACTAATTCCGGTCGAGCGAACGAACAGTGGGGTAAACAAAAACAATGCGAAGTTTTCCCCGAAATGAAATACAATTACCGTAGGCCGATGATTACGCGTTTAAGTTAATGTACGCAGAAGACGGGGCGGGAAGGGGTTGGCGAATAATCAGTCGCAGCGCGAAAGCCTTAACCGACGGCCTAACAAGGTTTTACTAAGTAAAAGGTGTTAAGTGCGAATTTGTTACTCGGGGGATTAGTCAAACCCGAGTGGCTTTTCGGCTTTCGTACCAAGAGAAAATGCGGGGGGGGGGTGGGAAGGGGTTAGGTCGGAAAGCCCTCCTCTTATTTGCATTCGTCTGGCCGCGATGGGGTCGGAAAATTCCAACGGTGACGGAGGAAAACAGCGGTTACAGTTTTTCCCAAAACCACACAGACGTAGATTTTTACACGAAAAAATGATCACTTACCCTATGACAGACAAAAAATCAAAACTAGATTGACTTTACATTGTTTTTGTCAAACAATAAATACATTTCATTTTTATAAGATTACTATACTGCCGTCCTAAGCCCACTTAACGTAACTGACAAAACAACAATATCGAGATAAATGGACTTGAAAGTTTTATTCTAAATTTGTGTTTTTCTTCATATATTACTGATTTATTTAAACTTTTTTTTTAGTGCATGAGGTTATTTTCTTTTGTGTTTGATAATTCGAAGGAAAATTAAAAAAAAATGAATACTTTAGTCACTTCATTATTCATTATTAATGTATATACATATGACTATTCCAAACTTCAACCACTCTATTAAAAAAGAATGAATATCTAACAATCTTATTTGATTTTTATTTTCGGAGTCTAAGAGTATGACCTCTTAGATGAGGGTTCTCATTGAACATAATGAGGTTGGTCATTTCACATGAATAATGATTATTTATTATTTTGAATACTTCAATTAAATCACCTCTCAATCTCCTCGTCTCCAATGTGGAGAGATTCAGTCTTTTCAATCTTTCATGATAAGGTAGTGACCGAAGTAAATATTGGTGATACTATTTCTCTGCGCACGCAGATACGTAAGATTTAATTTAATTAAGCTTAAAAAAGTCACTTTTGGATGAAGATACATTAATTTTAAATGTAAAATTGCAAGAATATACTCGCATAACTCCTAAAACACATCTAACTCATTTTCGTAATTTTTGTCAGTTACGTTAAGTGGGCTTAGGACGGCAGTATATGTACATATATTAAAGTGAAAATCTACACACTCACCCGTCCGCTGGTGAAACATTTGCTGTTAAAACGCAACGTGGTAGTGAACAAGTGACGCCAGCTGTTGGTGTTAACGAGACAGTTGCACAGTAAACACCACTTTGATCTACAGCTTTCCACACACGCTACAATACACCATACACAATTATGTCAAATGGTTATAAGTAAGCACAAACTGTCGCGTATTATGGCCAAACATACATACATAGATACATATACATGTACATATGTGTATACTTCACAGACTGTCAAATTACTGTACACGGGCATTGCCGTACTGTACGCCCATTCTGTTGTTTAACAACAGGCACTTTGCTAGTTCAAAGCTTATTATACAGTTGATAAACATTTCGTCCTTATATGCATTATATGTATGCATGTACATATGTATGCTCGGTATAATGAGAAGAGATCGTAAGAGGAATACATGGGTAAGAAGCATGACCAAGGTGCGGAATATAGCGGAACGTTTGAAAAAGTTTAAGTGGACACAGCGAGAAGAAATACTGGAATGGTATCCGAGAGGATGTGAAAGAAAGCAAGGTAGACCGAGTGGACGTTTGGATGATGAATTGAGAAGAATGTGTGGAGTTAACTGGATGCAGATTGCTCAAGACAGACAGGAATGGAAGAGGATTGGAGAGGCCTTTATCCAGCAGTGGATGGTGAACGGCTGAAAATGATAATGATGTATGTATTATATATGTACATATATATGTACGTATATAATATTAAATAATATAGACAAGTATCAAACTTCAATTCATACTTTATTTTAGTTCAAAATTTTATTATTTTAAAGCAATCTGTTACACAAGAATAATACCTATACCAAAATACTATCAAAGCCTCTTATACTAATTGGATCATTAAATCAACAAAGGAGAAAAATAAATTATATAAAAGTATTTTTGTAGAAAACGGTGGGCCAACAACAGATTTTTATGCGCTATCGTAAAAACAAAAAAAACATGGAAAGAATCCAAAGAAAACCAAAAGAAAATTCTCAACCCTTCTTGCGGTTTAATTTTTCCGAGGAAAAGCGAGAAATGGGGGGGGGGGAGAGTTAAAGACAACGTGGGTCTATTTTTATTGTGAATAATTCACTTTTAAACGAGCCTTATTCAAATAGA
The DNA here is from genome assembly GCA_022651745.1 of Parapsyche elsis. Lineage (NCBI taxonomy): Eukaryota > Metazoa > Arthropoda > Insecta > Trichoptera > Hydropsychidae > Parapsyche > Parapsyche elsis. The sequence goes on from JAGVSN010000059.1 coordinate 722,301, forward strand.
ATCGATCCTTCGTAGTAACCCTCCTGCGACCGCCCCATTAAAAAAATGCCCTTTTTTTTACGATTGTACACTTTCGGGCATTCCACGGCCATTTCTCATTTTTTTTTTCGTACTTATACATATATATTTGACCGGTTTCAAAACGGCTATTAGCCTAACGAAATGGCAAGCCGATAAGCTCGCCGACTGCTTTTACAAACAAACAACCCAAAGCGGAAGTCAAGGGGTTATTATTACCAACTGATAAACTCCTCGCACGTTGCAATAATGACGATAGACGCTATTATTGTTATTACACAATCGATTAATTCTGATGGAGATATGTATCGAATTAAAGCACGGAAACGTACCAAAGCTTTCGAGCTAATAGCGATAAGTTTCACCGAATAACAAAAGCAACCGGGATACCTATGTACATAATATAAACGAAGTGATTTTGTGATATATACATACATAATGTTTTGAGTAAAATTTTGGCTGTGTCACTTTTTCATTAATTAACTGTATAATCTGCGCAATAATTTTGAACCACTCTGTGTGTTTATTTAACGCGTACAATTTAAGCTCTCTCGCGACGAGATAAAAGCTTATCGAAAAATTTACCGTCAGCTTTTTTTTTTTTTTTTTTTTTTTTTTGACGTTCACACCGGTTGATATATTAAAGTAAAGTAAAAATAAATTATCAGCGTTACATATATTACGGATTTTACCCATCCAATGTCCGTTGTAAATGTAGTGGCTTGTTAATACAATTTATGCCAAAAGTTGAACTTTTATAGGTAGTATGTAAAATGTACAAACATTCTTAAGATTGAAATATTCTGTATATACATACATATGTACCATCTACATATATTATTCTGTTTATACCATCTGTCCGCCCAGTTGACTTTTTTGTTTGCTTGTCTGCTCTTTCCATCTTCTCTCTGTTTGTCCTTTCTGTCTCTGCTTTTTGTCTGTCCTTTCTGTCTCCCTTCTGTCTATCCCTTCTGTGTATCACTTATTTATGTCCCTTCTATCTGTCTTTTCCTTCTGTCTGATTGTTCTGTCTGTCCCCCCTGTCTGTTTCTTCTGTCTGTCCCTTCCGTCAGTTTCTTCAGTCTGTCCCCTTTGTCTGTCATTTCTGTCAGTCTCCTTTGCCAAGTCTTTACGTTTGTTCTTCTTGTAAATGCTTTCTTACTATTGTCTGTCTATCATTTTTGTTTGTACATACATACATACATACATATATCCTTTTCTGTCTGTCTATTTTTATCTTTTCTGTTCATCCTCTCTGTTTTTTACTTTCTGTCATTACATTATTTCTGTATTTTCCGTATGTCCACTTTGTCTGTCCTTTCCATCTGTTTGTTCCTTATATTGTATGTACATATATTGAGTCCCACTACCGTTTGATTGATCGGAAATAAACTTTGTACAATTCCTCCCTATGATTATATGAATTAAAGTGGCAATGGGCTGGACACAGTGCTCGAAATGGAAATTTTCACGAATGGGAGCGCTCGATAATTTTCAAAAAATATCAAACGACCTTTTTTTTTTAAATTATGTATATGTATGTAGATACCTATACATATGCATATATTTATCGAAATGCAAAATCTTACCGAGATTAATACCGTTTAATGTCTGTAAGTCAACTTCAACAGGTACATAGATCTGAAAATGGTCTCTGATTTTTTACTATCCTATATACTTTTCTGAAAACTCTTTTAGTGGATAAAATATGAGCATTCTGACTGTTTTGTACAAATTTATACATACATTTCATTATTATTGGCCGATATTATTATAGTGAGACATATATAACCAATTTTTTATACTCATTTTTGTGGTGGTCGACGTACATCACGACAATTCAAAGAAAGATATCGTAAATCATTAAAATGACCTATGGCTCGAAAACGCACGTTGCAGTTCGAAATGCCGATTGCCGGCAATAAAGTCATTAAACTTTTTGCGCAAAGCCGACATAGAATCTAAAAACCCTCGGAATTGAATAGAATTCTAAATTTTATCTTCAAGTAACGCGTGCACCCAGCTTTTTCAAAACATAATAATATCTAAATGGCTTTGTCGGAATTGAAATGTAAAGAATGTAACTTCCAGTCAAAGATTGTGATTTAGGAGTCATAAATGTAAAAAAAATTCACCGTCTAACATTTTTTCGGCAATAATTATTGAAAGAGCACGGAAATTTTGGTTTTTTACGAAAGGGAGCGCTAAATTTACAGATTTCACGAAAGGGTACGCTACGTTTTCAAATTTCACGAAAGGGAACGCCCGCTCCTTGCCGCTCCAGCTGAATTCGAGCACTGGGACACATAGCGAGAAGAATTTGAGAGGATGTGAAAGAAAGCAAGGTAGACCGAGTGGAAGATGAACAAATGAATTGAGAAGAATATGTGCAGTCAAGTGGATGGAATTTGCTAAAGACAGACAGGAATGGAAGAAGATTGTAGAAGCATTCATCCAGCAGTAGATAATGATGATGATTATATGTATGGATATCCTATACAAAGTTTTATAGTATTACAATTACAATAAAGAAAATATACAGTAAAAATACATACTTGCACCCGGGGAACGCCGTATACTTACGTACAACTAGTTGCAATTTATTTTAATATTTAGGCATTGCACAAGCGCATCGCGTTAACCCACGGCGTTCGGATCTCCCCAGCTGCCGGTATATTCCGGTTGCTGGGGAGCCGTTGCCGATATCGTCTACGAATGGAAACTATCCGTTCCATTAGGCCGGCTAATGTTCAATTTATATGGCGGATCCGTAGCAGTTTGTAATACGAAACGGCTCTCGCATTTTTATGGGCGCATTTATGTAAAATGCAAAAACCGATACCGGGTCTAAATCAAGAGAGCGGCGCTCGCGGGGTTAAGATGCAATCTCTGCTCGCCTCCCCCTCCGAACAACCCTGGGTCCGCCTTAATGTTATATTTATTGAACACACGGAGAGAATCTCCAGAATGGGACACGGGGTTGTTGTATGAACCCCACCCCCAAGTGGGGTGAAATGTTCGTGTATAGCGTAAATCAAATTCAATAATGCACATTAGCTCGCCAGGGGGTGTTAGATGGCCGCGAACGATAGCCACTGACATGTTTATGTGAAGTGCAATGTCTGCATCGTTTATGAAAATATTCAAAATTCGATACAAAAGTGTGTGTGCAAGTTCGATAGCAAACACCTGTAAAATGAAGAGAGTTTATGTACATACATATGTATCTTAGCCCTTACCTACTAAGTAGGATACTTCTACATTGTCCCCCTAGGCCTGTCAGAAATCCTCCATTGTTTCATTTGAATCTTTGTTCCACAAATTATTCACTAAACTCCTTCATTTATAGATCCTGCTCGTCATTTAACGAAATCCCGGCACATATTGATCCTTTTCTCTATTATTTGCCCTCCTTTAAATTATCTTTGCTTAAGTTCCTTTCCAGTCCTAACTCCTAAGTTCTTTTCTTATTTTAATCTGTTGTTCGTTTGCAACTATTTTGGCTGTAGTGTATTGTGTGATATTAATATTATTTTGTATTTATATTTTATTGTACATATACTATAAGCTGTTTGTTGCATGATTAATTAAATAAATAAATAAAAAATAAAAAAAAAAAAATGTACATACATACATACATACTTCTGTAAATTCATATGTACATACACACTTCTTCAGGAGTTGAAGTGAGTTGATACCAAGCACTATAACCATACTAACTACTTAGTGAAAGGTCTCGGTGATTATAGCAAGATGTCTTTAAACACAAATTACCTAAACATAATTATTTTCTTTAGATCGCTGACTCTAAAAAGTATTTAATTATGTAAAATATATTATAAACATTTGATAAGAATTGTAAATGGGTTTTTGAGATCTTTCTCCTATTATGCTTTTAACACTAACATTAAAATAAAAGAATCCTTATAAATACTAACAAAATTAACAATGTGTAAAATAGATAATGGTCACTGGACAAGTAGCTATTAAAATCGATTTAAGATGTATTGTAAACATAGTATGTATATCTATGTATATACATATATAAAAATTAATGTCTGTCTGTCTGTCTGTTTGTCTCTTATAGGCTCCTAAACCACTCAACCGATCGCGACTTATTGTGATCATGCCGGGGATGGTTCCTGTGAAAAAAATCGGGGAAAAGCGGGAACGGGATCGGGACCGGGACCGGGAACGGCAACAGGATCTGGAACGAGAACGGGAACGGGATCGGGAACCGCCCTGCTCACGCGTCAGAAAACTTACTAGGAACGCTAACGGGAACGGGATCAGGACCGGGATCGGGAACGGGAACGGGATCTGGCACGGGAACCGGAACGGGATCGGGAACGGGCCTGCTCACGCGTCAGAAAACGTACTAGGAACGGGAACGGGAACGGAATCGGGCATTGCAACGCATGCCGGGTCAGCTAGTGAACAATAAAAGCTTTTTTTTTTTAAAAAAAAAAATTAAAAAAATACCAAGTACTGCCTACTCACTATTTGGCAAACATTTTACCATATGTCATAGCAAAATAGCAAGGAAACATTACTCTTCAGAGGTTTTCATTGTCTTATTTAGGGGAAGAAGGGAGTAGAGGAACGATTTAATAGGTAGGCTAATATTGTGGAAGCGTCTCAACAGTTAGTTTTAACAGTAGACCATCCACTGCTGGATGAAGGCCTCTCCAATCCTCTTCCATTCCTGTCTGTTTTGTGCAATCTTCATCCACTTGACTCCATACATTCTTCTCAATTCATCAGCTCAACGTTTACTCGGTCTACTTTGCTTTCTTTCACATCCTCTCGAATACCATTCCAGTATTTCTCGCATCCATCTGCCATCCATTCTTCTTGCTATGTGTACACATATCAAGCGTTTCCTCTTCACTATTTGACAAACATTACTGTGTGTCAGTGAAGTAACTAGGGAAATATACTCTCTAGTGGTGAAACCATTGACATGTGGGTGAGGAAGGGAGAGAAGCGACAGACTATGATTTGTAAGAAGAACTTTTTTGATTGTTGCCAATTTTGTGGAACCGTCTTACAGCTATGTTAGATAAATTGATAAATTCTAATAGGAGATAGACTTAGTAACAATTGCCTATGACGATATTTATGGTCGAAAACCATCGAGAAAATTTTTCCACATCGCAGATCGAAATGGTACCTTCGCTCAAGAGACAAATGCTCTAACCCCTAATCAAATTAAATATGTACATACATACATACAACATAATTGGGAACATACTTGTATATCATCATCATCATTTTCAGCCGTTCACCATCTACTGCCGGATGAAGAACTTTCCAATCCTCTTCCATTTATGTCTAGGGCAATCTGCATCCAGTTGACTCCACACCATTTTCTCAATTCATCAGCCCATCGTTCATTGCTTTACCTTTCTGTTTTTCACATCCTCTCGAATACCATTCCAGTATTTCTCGCATCCATCTGCCATCCATTCTTCTCGCTATGTGTCCACTTCAACTTTTTCACACGTTCTGCTATATCTGCCACATTGATCATGCTTCTTACCCATGTATTCCTCTTACGATCTCTTCTTGTTATTCCAGGCGTACATCTTTCCATGCTTCCCTGTGTGCACTGGATCTTACGTAGCACAGAATTTAACATCCATACGTCATAACTGGCAGTACGCCTTCTTTTTTAAGCATAGCGGAATGTTGGATTTAAAAACTATGTTCATTCTTCCAAAAGCACTCCAAACTTTTAAAAGATACGGGAGTTCAACACTAGACTTTCGCTCAAAAGATTAACGCTCTAACCACTGAGGTTAAAATCATAGCATACACGGGAAAATCGTCAAGTTTGACTAGTTTGATATTGAAAATATAAAATTTCAACACCAAAATACTGAGAAAACCCTCAAACGTAACAAATAAAATACCCATACGAGAAAAGTGCCACTTCCGGTTGACGGCCATTCGTAAAAACTTTAAAGCGCACTCTCGCGCTGAAACCTTTGAATACATTGTATACGGTTTTTACACTCGTTTTATATTCAATATCTTATATTTACCGGTTAATGTATGTATGTTTATTATGTAACTAGGCGCTATTTTCGTTTCGTACGATTTATTTACGTATGTATGTAGTAAGCGGTGAATTTCTAGCGGAAAATGTGGAGATTTGGTTCTCTCTTAATTAGTAGCATTTTAACGGATTCACATACGTAGGTACGCACAAATATGTTTCTTCGGTCCCTAATGAGTCCCGCTTACGTCAGATGAGTCTAGCAAAAAAAAAAAAAAAAGGGATTTATCGAGGTCGAAGTGCTACTGCCGTGGGGTAATTTTGACCCCTAGCCGACTGCAACCGGGTGATAACCCGTCGACCGACCAATCAGGAAATCGCAAAGCCCTTCTTTGTTTCTAGTTCAATTGCGAGCTTTTTCGTTGAGAGCTTTAGCCAAATGAAAAAAAAAAAACAACGAAATTTCCCACACGTGTAAGTAAACTTGTACATATCTATGTACGCGGCGTAATTTATTTTATTTTATTATGCTTAAAAAAGTAGGCATACGACCAATGCGTACTGCCAGTTATGAAGTATGGATCTGAAACATGGATGCTAAATTCAAGAAAGTTACGCAAGATCCGTTGCACGTAAGATCGTAAGAGAAATATATGTGTGTGTGTAGTCATCTGGATGCAGATTACTCAAAACATACAGGAATGGAATAGGATTGGAGAGGCCTTCATCCAGCAGTATTGAAGCGTACGATCTTGTTTTGTACTATACGAGTACATTGTGATTTTATAAATTGACCACACTCGTTCTCTTATTGGCCAAACACAGGTATACAGTCAGACAAACATACGGAGACAGAAACACAGAAAGACAGACAAACAGATACACTTAAAGACAGGTAGACACATATATAGAGATATAGAAAAATGGAAAGGATATATAGAGAAAAAAATACAGATACAACAGAAAGAGAGACATACATATGTACAGAAATACACAAAATAGATAATTACATATAAAGACAGGTAGAAGAGAAATAGAAAGCATACAAAAAATATTTAAATTTTACCATGGCCCAGTAATTCACCAGATGAAAACTGCTGGGGGCTCTTAAAATCTTTAGTATAATTTAGTCCTAATCCTAATTTGAATGTATTAAAGATAAATATTAAGAATGCATGAAATGATTGATGCTTGTATCGAAAGTATGCCCAGCAGGATTACAGCCGCAAGGGGTGGGGTTACTAAATATTAAGATTTTTTCTATAAATTTTGATTTTAAAAGATTTGTGAATTGTTTATTTATCATAAAAATGTGTTTTTATTTATATTTCCACTTGTTTTAATACTAAAAATATATAATTTCTAAAAAAAGTTTATTGGTCCATTTATTTTGTCACACGTCTGTAGACAGACTGATAGACACAATGGGAAAGAGCAGACAAGCAAACAAAAAAGACAGCTTGGCGGACAGATGGTATATACCGAATAAGACAAGTGGTATATACAGAACATTTCAATCTTAAGAATGTTTGTACATTTTCTGTACATGCATACTATCTATACTATACTTTTGGCATAAATTTTATTAACAAGCCACTACATTTGCAATCGACAAATAGAAAGGATAGACAGCCAGACAGATGGACACGCAGGTAGAGAGATAGACAAACATACAGATAGACAGATAGGTGAATCCAATTTTATATTGTACCCATTTATACCACAAAAAAAATGTTTGTACACTTGTACGTCGTTTGTCGACAATTCCTGCGGGCGTTTGAAGTAAAGAGAACGCGAGACGTTTGAGTTTTGTTGGTTTTTTTTTTTTTTTTGCGGAAATGGAAAAGGGGTAGAACGCGGTCGTATCTTCACTCCTTTCGGTCCGTCCGAAGCAAGTTCGTTAGGGGTCTTAATTGCACTCATTCAATTATGCATGCCTTTTGTGCTCTACCCTCGGCGGTGTTTAGCCTTTGTAGCTCTATTATCCGCACTTTGAGGGTTTTTTTTCTCTCTCTTTCTCTCCCACTCCCAACCCCTACATCTGTGACGTGGTGTTTAGTAGTAAACACTACTCACAGGTGAGTTATGTTAATGGGTTAGTACGAGGAAAAACTGAGACGAAAAATTAAACCGATTAAATGAATTAAACCGGAATGTTACATTTTTTTACAGCCTTGTGAATGTAATCGGAAGAACTGTTTGTTTAGCTTAACGACAAACAAAAAAGGGTTAAATATTAACTAGGTAATATAGTGCCTACGTTTTATAACTTCTCTATAGCAGACTATAAAGCGTTTGTCAAACAGTTAAAAAGCAATCGTTCGATATGAAGTATGTACGTAACCTTCAGAAGATGGTTTTTAAAAATTATATTATATATGTATATAATAGCCGAAATCCGTCTGTCTGTCTGTCTGTCTGTCTGCTGATAACGCTCGCTGAGGAAAAATTATTAAAAAACCAGAAAGAGTGGGGGGTCGAACCCAGGACCCAAGGCTCGAGAGAACTCGCACTTATGCTATTCGCTATCGCCCTTGGTCAATTTTGTCCTTTTTTTTTTAAAACATTACATATACAAGGGATCGTGACTACATAAATGACGCTATAAAAACTTTTTTTTTTTTTTTTTTTTTGATTTTTACAAAATCACTTAAAAAATTATAATTATCTATTGTATATATAAAAATCAATGTCTTTCTGTTTGTCTGTTTGTCTCTTATAGGCTCCTAAAATACTCAACCGATCGCGATGAAACTTTCAGGACTCATTGTGATCATGCCGGGGATGGTTCCTGTGAAAAAAAAATTGGGAAAAACAGGAACGGGAACGGGCCTGTTCACGCGTCAGAAAACGTACTAGGAACGGGAACGGGATCTGAAACGGAATCGAGACCGGGATCGGGAATGGGAACGAGATCTGGAATGGGAACGAAAACGGGATCGGGAATAGGCCTGCTCACGCGTCAGATAACGGACTAGGAACGGGAACGGGAACGAGATCGGGAACGGGATCGGGACCGGTATCGGGAACAGGATCGGAAACGGGCCTGCTCACGCGTCAGAAAACGTACTAGGAACGGGAACGGGAACGGGTTCGGGCATTGCAACGCATGCCGGGTCAGCTTGTTATATATATAATAATTAATAATTATTATATAAATAGTAAAGTAAAAAAAAAATCGATACTATCGATAATACGGGATTGCTATAATACATAGATGGCGCTATAAAAACTATTATTTTTTTTGTCACTTACAACCGTGCGATCAATTAGTGGGGATCTCTATTAAAAAAGCGCTTTACGTAATTTAAAATTCAGCGGGCGTTGATATTCAACGGGCTTACACTAGTATATAATAGCCCTAACCAGTCTGTCTGTCTGCTGATAACGCTTGCCTCAGTAAATAATTAAAAAAACCAGAACGTCACACGAGTTGGATTTGAATCCGGTATCGCTGATTTGGAACAGAGCGCTTACGCGGTGAGCCAAACCAGATGATAAAAGTCAGGCTTCAATGTGACTTTTTAATAAGAAAAATAGGCTCGCGACTTTGCTAAATTGTTACGTCGTTGTATTATAACGCGCCATATATTGCATAGATGCAACAACTATAAAAACTATTATTTTTCAGTACGGGTGATGAGAACGCTCAGTTGACATTCAACGGGTTTACACTAGTCGTTGGAATAATTTTCAAACTCAAATTAAAAACCAATTAATACGCTATACTATAATGTGTATTAAACTCTTTATACTCAACATTGTCATTATAACCGCTTTATACGGCAAAAATAAAAGCTTCACGACTAGATATATTGTTTCGTGCAGTTGCCTCGATAACAATTCCAAGTTATGACTTCGGATATTGGTTCGGTATTGTTCTGCAACGAGACTATGCCTGTACTTTCCCAACTGCAACTTGCGATAATTAAAATTTACCAAAGACGCAAAAGCTCTACGTGCCGTCGAAACTTTCACATAAAAGTTATTGTGCTATCTGTCGTCTGTTAGTATGAAATTCTCCCCCTCCACCCAGCATTTGCAATTAAGTACAAAAAGAAAAATTGCCGATAAAACGATCAGTTTGTGCAAGTCTCGCGCAATTAAGTTTCGATTATTCTCATCTGTTTTATAAAGTTGAATTAAATTAATTGTACGACCAGTCCCCAGTTTCGGGATCGGTTTGTTTCTCCCTCGGTGCACTGCGCCTAATTGTACAAGTTTAATTGTAGAGAATGGACGTTAGACGTTTCCAGTTCGGATCTAATGAGAACAATAAGAATTAAATGTGGGGGATGAGCGTGGATAGAGGGTGGTTCGAGTGTTGAATCTTCTTTTTATTTACGAAACGATGTCGTTCGACTTGATCGTTTCTAAATTTCCTCCCAAATAAGCTCCTCTCTGTCCCTTGTTTTATTTCGAGTAGATATACTCAATTTAGTTCACTCGTTACGTTACAACAACAAATTTAACCTATCTAATTAATTAAATGCATGTCAATACGTGGATTGTACACTAATGGTACCGTAGATGAAAATGAGCCACTTTTGAAAATCACAATAATATTTTGCAATTGATTTATTACACTTTTACAACGGATTTTATGCTATGATTATAACACATTAAAAATGTCAATGGAACATTCAAAATGCATTAGACATACATACATACGAACGATAACACAATGATCATCGTTTCTAGTAAAATTATACATATATTAACTAGTGTAAGCCCGTTGAATATCAACGGAGTAGTTTCTCATCACCCGTACTGTGAGTATATGTGTATTTAATAGTTTTTATAGTTGTTTCATAGATGGCGCGTTATAATATACAACAACAACGTAATAATTTAGCATAGTTGCAAACCTATCGAAGTTTAATATTGTCAAATTATAGCAGGCCCGTAATTACTTAGTTTTGATGAATGCGTAAGCGCACCCTCTCCCAACCGGTGATCTCGGGTTCAAATCCCACTCGCGCGCTATCAGCAGACAGACAAACAGACACACGGAATAGAGCTATTACATATATATTGGATTTTAAATGAAAATTATATCATTATCTTTAGGCGTTCACCATCCACTGCTGTCTGTGTTGAGCAATCTGCATCCACTTGATTCCACACATTCTTCTCAATTCATCAGCCCATCGTGCACTCGGTCCACCTTGCTTTCCTTCACATCGTCTCGGATACCATTCCAGTATTTCTCGCGTCCATCTGCCATCCATTCTTCTCGCTATGTGTCAACTTTTTCACACATTCCGCTATATCTGCCACCTTGGTCATACTTCTTACCCGTGTATTCCTCTTACGATCTCTTCTCATTATACTGAGCATACATATTTCCATGTTTCTCTTTGTGTGCACTGGATCTTGCGTAACATTCTTGGATTTAGCATCCACGTTTCACATCCGTACGTCATAACTGGCAGTACGCATTGGTCGTATGCCTTATTCTTTAATCATAGCAGAATGTTGGATTTAATAACAATGTTCATTCTTCCAAAAGCACTCCATCCTAGTTTCATTCTTCGTTCTATTTCTTCTTCTTTACAACCAGTCATATTCACCAATTGTCCCAGGTATAAATAACTAGAAAATTATATAATAAATAATAATAATCAAAGTATGAGAGCCAAATATGCTTAAGTATACGTATATTGATATGGTGGGTGTACACCGCCGAATCGAACGCGAACCAAATTCGGAGCAAATTTGAAGCGAACGATAGGATTCGCTTCGTTGGTTGTAGGTATACACTTAAATCTTCGGACCGAATATCGAGCGAATGTTGACCCTCGAACGGAAATACAATAGGCAGAATTAACAAAAGAAAATCTTATACAATAGCCCAACTGACAAAAAAATACACTACGGTGAATTATCGCTGCAAGAGCGGTCCCATTAAACGATTTTTTTTATAAACCCTTATTTTTTTGTGCATTTCGTCTTTGTTCGTGGCATCTTGGCGAGCAGTTGTACTTATCAACAATAGTAACAATAAAACAATTAACTCACTTTCGAAACTTTAGTACATACAATGAAATTCAGAAAAAATGATGAGGGGTTGAATTTTATATATTTTTACGTATATATATAATCTGTCGGGTAAATATTGTAAACATTACAAAACTTACCTCGGGAAATCGTACATATGTATGTATGTACATATTTACATACATAGGTACATACATATTATATAGTATGGGTTCACTCGTATGTACATACATACATATATATGTATATGCGCCCGCGCATACTTTCAAGGCTGATATCATAAAAATGACACTAAGAAGCACAATTTTATTTCAAATTCAGTCAAGTTTCAGTGATCACGATGATTTTTATTACGAAATAATGTATGCAACCAAAAGCTATCCAATAATCGTCCCGAATTCGCTCAAAGTATACAATATGCTTGTGCACACACACTCTCCGATAGATTGTCAATAACTGCCAATTCAACATCATCAATATCCGTAATATAATTAAGACTCTACCGAGACACTAAAGTATCGAGCGGTAACGCTTTGACGTCGGATCTCGCCGTAATTTACGACGTTATGGACCCTGTCGTAATGGATACACGTGTGTGTACATATGTACATACACATGGTGTATACGTGGTGTGGAATGTGCACATTTGCACACCCCTGGCACCAAGACACATCCCGGAAATGGGGTTTATTCGCGTTATCACATAAAATTACCCGATAATAGCCCCGACACAACGAGGCTTCGCCGCTTCCGCTTCCAACCTGCAACGGCCCACATAAAAGAAATAAGGAAAGTTTTTTATTGCGGGTCGAATGCACCCCCTCCCCCCTCCCCTTTCCCCGCGTCGGCAACGAATGTTGGCCAAATTGCATGCAATAAGACTGGAAGAATGTGGGTGTAACTGCTTTGTTATTTTCGCCGGAGCTTAGTCCACTGTTTTCGAATACGAGGTTATTCCATTTATGCAACGTGGTTGTTGTATATTACGGCAGTATTAAATATACTGCAGTGTTGGGGTCAACTGTTATTTATTATACACTGATGATATCGATTCGAAATTGTAGTTCAACTAAATCAGTGGTCGGGAACCTTTTTCGAGCTAAGAGCCAAATTAGGGAAAACCTTGCAAAATTGGTTATGTTTGGGAGCCGCAACATACATATTATTTTCAGATTATATGTGATAAAACGAAGAATGAAACTAGGATTGAGTGCTTTTGAAATAATGAACATAGTTTTTAAATCCAACATTCCGCTATGCTTAAAAAAGAAGGCCTACGACCAATGCGTACTGCCAGTTATGACCTATGGATGTGAAACGTGGATGCTAAATTCATGAATATTACATAAGATCCAGTGCACACAGAGAAGCATGGAAAGATGTATGCTCGGTATAACGAGAAGATGAGAAGAGGAATAAATGGGTAAGAAGTGTGACCAGTGGTAGATATACATAGCAGAACGTGTAAAAAGTTGAAGTGGACACAGCGGACGTGAAAGAAAGCAAGGTAGACCGAGTGGATGATGGGCTGATGAATTGAGAAGAATGTGTGAAGTCAAGTGGATGCAGATTGCTCAAGACAGACAAGAATGGAAGAAAATTAGAGAGGCATCATCCAGCAGTGGATGTTTTATTTAATTTTAATTTTGACATGAAGTTATGGAAACAGGATTAATTTTGATTTTGTATAAATTGTGTGTCAACGTTGTGTTTCACGTAAAACTTTGGATGACAGCGAGAGCCGCAGGTTTTCATAGAAAGAGCCGCATGCGGCTCCGGAGCCACCGGTTCCCGACCGCTGAACTAAATGTACTATTTACTAAGCATTCATAAATTATGCATACATTAAAATCATATATTTTTCACTTTGAACAATTAATGATTTGAAAGTCGTAAAATACAACATTTCAAATGTAAAACACTAGACCAGTGGTCGGGAACCTTTTTCTCGCCAAGAGCCAAATTATGGAAAATCCTGCATTTTCATTGTCGACGTGTGTTACGTTCAGTTCACATTTTTACAATTTTTATACACTGATATGAAAAAAAATACTTTGCTTCAATAGATATATTAAAGTAAAAGCTTTTGTTGATTGTATATTGAAACAAATATATAAATACTAGTACGAAAATTGTAGTGTTAAAAAAATTAACAGTTCACATCAAACGACACAAAAAATGTTAGTTACGGTCAAACTGTCACCAAACTGACGATAGAACAATTATTTTGGGCTGTATTTATTGGGTCAGTAACTTTTCCGATATTCGGTCAGTTTTTTAAAACAACATATTTCAATAAATGGTCAGTGCGTTTTATTAAAAGTCAGTGCTCAAGTGATCTTTAAATGTATTAAATGATCAGTAATCAAGTACTAGACGGTAAGTAAATTAATATAAACGCTCGGTATTTACTGTATTCACCGTATAAAAAAAAGTTACTCGCCAAAAATATACTTTTTAATGACCATTTATTATTTTACTATTTTCTTGAAAAGTTATTGACCATTTATTATTTTACTGACCATTCTCTTGAAAAATTACTGACCGTTTTTTGATTCAAATACTGACCGATTAATTAGTTGCCTATTATTTTTTGACACTTTGATAAGAACATACATATTTTGCTTAACTGAAAATGATAAAGTAGAATTTTTTTTTTGATTATAAAGGAATAAGGGGCACCATTTTCCTGCAATACAATGGAAACATTTCAATAGTACAAAAATCGCACCATTAAATAAATTAGCAGTCACATCGACGACGCAATTAATGGCCGTTCAAGGTCAAACCGTCACCAAACAGACAACAAACATTAAAGAGACATTCTTCAAATTCCAAAACCGTCAAGCATTCGCAATTAATATTGATGCGTTTCTCAAAGAGGGTTTCTAGCGTCGCGTCGTTCGAACGCGCAACTTCTATCCGAATTCATGACTTGCATTGCCATTAATTCCCTTTACGACGCACATGTTTGCGTATTTGGCACCGTATTGACATATTTAAGGGATGGTGATAAAGGCCCCGTCAAGTTCTGTCAAGTCGTAAAGCGCAAAATAGCATTGAACCAAACGTCACTCGCTGCTGCCACCATGGATTCGACTTGTGAGATTTTCTATGAATATTTTAAAAATAAAGTATGTATAAGTTCAACTCTGATCATATCAACCTACATAGAAACATACATGACACACCACACGCGACGTGATGTTTACGCGTCAGAGAATTCGTGAACATACATGCCCCACGCTATCACACAACGAACGACGTGATCAAATCGTACGCAAAACTAGGGCATAACTTTTTATCCCATTATATGTATATATATATTATATATATAATAGCCGAAATCCGTCTGTCTGTCTGTCTGTCTGCTGATAACGCTCGCTGATGAAAAATTATTAAAAAACCACCAGAACGAGTGGGGATCGAACCCATGACCCCAGGCTCGAGAGAACTCGCACTAATGCTATTCGCTATCGCCCTTCGTCAATTTAGTCCTTTTTTTTAAACATTACCTATCATTAAAATAAATAGAAAATAAGGAAAAATAATTAAAAAACCAGAAAGACCAAACCGTTGTTGAGTAGGTCCTTTTTTTTAAGCATCACCCATACAAGGACTCTGATAATAATACATAGATGGCGCTATAAAAACTATTAATTTTTTTTGTCACTTACAACCGTGCGATCAATTAGTGGGGATCTCTATTAAAAAAGTGCTTTACGTAATTTAAAATTCAGCGGGCGTTGATATTCAATGGGCTTACACTAGTATATATATATATATATATATATTTAATAGCCGAAATCCGTCTGTCTGTCTGCTGATAACGCTCGCCGAGGTTAATGATTAAGAGACACGAACCGTCCCCGCGCGAGTGGGATTTGAACCCGTGATCACCAGGTTGGAATGAGGTCGTACTAACACTATCATCCAACGCAGGCGATGACGGGCCTGCTACGATTTGACAATATAAAACCTCAATAGGCTTGCGACTTTGCTAAATTGTTACGTTGTTGTATTATAACGCGCCATCTATGTAACAACTACACATAAAAAAACTATTAAATACACATATGTACATACATATACTCACCATACAAACATCCGTTGATATTCAACGGGCTTACACTAGTGTATATATAACAGTCCGATGCCGTCTGTCTGTCTGTCCGCTGATAACGCTCGCCTCGGTAAAGACTGAAATACACACAAAAATCGCGAGTGGGATTTGAATCCGTTAAATTGTTACGGAATCAATTACGAAAGAATTTGATCGATTTATTTAGTTGTCGCAAACTCTGTCCATTGTGTTCCTTTATTTACTATTGACACATGTATGGATGTAACTAGTTTTCAATTATAAACTTTGTTTTTAATTGAGATAAAGTTGAAAATCCTAGTTTACACAAATAAGTTGAAGTAAAGGGTAACAGTATAAAGATTGCTTTTTTACTTAAATGTGAAAATTTAACCTTAATCCAAAATTATGAAAATCATTATTCAGTGTAAATGTAATAATAAGGTGCAAAAATTCTACCTCCTCTTCAGGGTCATAGTTTAACTCAATTATTGATTCAGGGCTTGCAAATGCTTTTCTTTACTGTATCAAATTTCTCCACTGGAAAATGGTTATCAAAGCTTTGGGTTAGAGAAGTGAGACGTTACAATATTTCGAGTTTTAATTATTTTAAAAATAACATCTTCATCGACAATGTTAAACAATGATAGAGGAACTGACCATTCCAGTGTCGTGATTTTTTCCGCTTGTCCATTTTTTTATCTACGCTTTTAGTCAACTATCGTATCCTTTGAGATATCCTGTACACGCCTAGTTTAGACGTCACGGTTGATTTAAAATATAACACCGCACAGTGATACACTGAATCAACGTTCAGCGAGCAACGACACAAATATGGATAAAGTAAACGTACATATGTACGTACACGCACGGGGGAAGTAATGAGTCGTAGAACTTAACGAGCGCACCGAAGAGTGCGGTTAGCGCTCATCCAGGTTTAAATTGATTTGTTTTTAAAGGGGAAATTCCGCAGCGTTACTTCGGTCGTTGTGTCATGACGACGACACCTGCACGTCCGTGTTCGTTTAAAAAAAATAAAAATAAAAAAATAGAGAGCGCGGGTGTGGGAATTTCGTGCCGTCAGAATTGACGGGCCCACTGTGCGGCGCGAGCGTGTGTGCGTCACACAGGACAGTATACCTTCATTACGGTCCCACAGGACCTGTGTATAGCCCCATAAAAGGATCCTCCAGAATTTCGGGAAGCTGCGTGTCGGAGATGAGCTTTAAGCGATTGTCGTTATACGGAATTGTATGATAATATACGCTTTTTCACGTTTAACTATATCTTTTATTTTGAGGACGTCCGTATCGTGCGGAAAATGCTTCCGGGGAAAGTGTGAAGAATTTTCCGCACACATTTATATATACGTACATGTGTAGAGAGCAGGTATTTTCCTTCAATGTTATGTTTGTGTGACTTGGTTCTGCATAAAAGGGTCAATCGTCGAATTTTATTTATATAAATATAAATGCACATGTGTGTAGAATAACCAATTTCTAATGGCAAACATTGTCTGAATTGATATTATTTGAGCGGACACTAGTTATTATATATATAATAGCCGAAATCCGTCTGTCTGTCTGTCTGTCTGTCTGTCTGCTGATAACGCTCGCTGAGGAAAACTTGGCAGAACGAGTGGTGATCGAACCCATGACCCCAAGCTCGAGTTACTCGCACTAATGCTATTCGCTATCGCCCTTCGTCGGTTTAGTCCTTTTTTTTTTTTTTTAAACATTACCCATAATTAAAATAAATAGGAAATGATTTTCGCTCCATCTATGCAATATTAATATTATTTTTCAGTACGGGTGATGAGAACGCTCCGTTGATATTCAACGGGCTTACACTAGTTCTTAAATGTTGACCTAAATAACGAAGTACATGTATGTACTGGGAACAATTAAAATAGCATGAACTGGAGTGTAAATTCCTATTTGTTGATTTTATTGCTAAGGAGGAAATCATTTGATTGTTAAACAAATATATATATTTGATAGTAATTTATACCTAGGACAAACTAGGATGGAGTACTTTTGGGAGAATAAACATTCCGCTATGCTTAAAAAAGAAGGCATACGACCAATGCGTACTGCCAGTTATGACGTATTGATGCGAAACGTGGATGCTGAATTCGAGAATGTTACGCAAGATCCGGTCCACACAAAGAAGCATGGAAAGATGTAAGCTCAGTATAAGAATAAGAGATCGTAAGACTAATACATGGGTAAGTAAAGATGACCAAAGTGGCAAATATAGTAAAACGTGTGAAAAAGTGGACACAGCGAGAAATACTGGAATGGTATGCGAGAGGATGTGAGAGAAAGCAAGGTAGACCGAGTGGACAATGGGCTGATGAATTGAGAAGAATGTGCGGAGTCAACCGGATGCAGATTGCTCAAGACAGACAGGAATAGAAGATTGAATAGGCCTTCATCCAGCAGTGGATGGTGAACGGCTGAAAATGATGATGATGCACTGGGTACAATTCCTATTTATTGATTTACTAGTTGAATTGCCCGGCGTTGCTCGGGCGGGTGACATTTATTCTCCCAGTACAAACAAAAATTTAATGAAAAATTGAAACAAATGAAAACATTTATTCTGCAGTTCAAAAAAAAATTGATTAAAAATTTTGTATATGGGGGCCCGTCGACCCCCTGATCCGATCCCTTCCAAAACCCACCTACGGTCTGAGTTACGGTATCATGAGATAGTATACCAAGTTTGCCGGTTCTAAGTTGAAAACTGTAGATTTGCATAGTGGAACGACAAACAAACACAGAAAGAAAGAAACAAACAAACATTGAATTTTATATAGTAGATTTTATACAATACAAAATCAAAAGAGGCAAAATATACGATCATTTGATTCATAAGGGGAAAATCAAATTATGTGCCTAAAAGAAAGTGACTATTAAGCCTAAAACAGACAATTAAAGCTAAACACACTATTATATATGGATTCAGTATTTTTAAATCAAATTTTGTCTGCAAATAAGGTGGCCGGAAAATTATTATAATATTGTGATGCAAATTTCAACATCGGCTTTCTACATACATGCATACATTTATTTATTTATTTAAAATACATGGGCAGGCGGCATAGCCGATGGAGCCCAGGGGTCTGACATAATTTATACATTTATACAATTCTTAATTATTTATATTTGAAGGATTACAAAATCCATTTGTGTTCAAAAACTTATCGAGGTGATTTTTAAATAGATTTGTATTTTCGGAAGTAACTAGCTGATTTGGTAGACGGTTCCAAACTTCGACCACTCTATTTGAAAAAAATGAGTCTCTGACAATTTTAACATTATCTTCGTTTAATGGTGTACGTTACGCTGAATACCATAGTCTGTCTGTCATTCCGTTTATTGTATTATTTATACTATTTATTGCAAGCTCCCCGCTCACAGTAAAAAAACAGCCAACGAGCGATAAATAGACAAAGGTGCCAAAACTTTCGCCACATTTTACAGCCAGCCGCTTTTACATTGGCCCTTTTAGATTTTACGCAGAGCCGAGGATTCTCGCACATACAGAGTCCGTAGATTCGAATCGGTTCAATGAATTTTAGCCGGGCAAAAAATCGTGCTCGCGTTAAAATTCCGAGTGTTACAACCGCCGAGAATCAATTAAGACCGGGAACGACCTGAAAAAAAAATAACCCACACCACCCCACCCCCCACCCCCCCCCCACCACCATCCCCCCCCCCTCTGGAGTGGATTGTTTCCGATGAAGGTGGGGTGTGTGGGAGGCTTAAGGGGGTTGAATCGGGTGAGCTTTCAAAGCTCCTGACTCTGCGAAACGACCGTTTAACGATTTCCAGACGATTGGTAATTTAAGTATAGCAATTGGTTGGGGGTGCGGCTTGCCGCCTCGGTAACAAACGGCCATCGGCTGGGCCTTTATATGCGTGCGCCCCGTGGCGGCGAGGCCTTTAACGGCCAAACCCCCCACCCCCCCCCCCCCTCCCTTCCCCCACCCATGACTATGGCGAAAAGATCGCACGTAGAGTGCCAATAAAAGTCGACCGAATATGAAAGTGTAATAATTTTTCAATATATTTGAACGGTTGCGATCCATTTATCGCGCAACCCATTATGAGGTTTTTTTTTTTTTTTACTTTATTTTTAGTGCTAATGCAGTACGAGAGTGCACCTAGTCTGCCGTCCTAAGCCCACTTAACGTAACTGACAAAAAAACAATATCGAGATAAATGGACTTGAAAGTTTTATTCTAAATTTGTGTTTTTCTTCATATATTACTGATTTATTTAAACTTTTTTTTTTTAGTGCGTGAGGTTATTTTCTATTGTTTTTTTGATAATTCTAAGGAAAAATTAACAAAAAAAAATGAATACTTTAGTAGTTACGTCACTTCATTATTCATTATTAATGTATACATAATATGACTATTCCAAACTTCAACCACTCTATTTGAAAAGAATGAATCTCTAACAATCTTATTTGATTTTTCTTTTCAGAGTCTAAGAGTATGACCTCTTAGTTGAGGGTTCTTAAAGGAAAAAAATGAATACTTTAGTAGTTACGTCTTTTTTTTACACTTACGTTAAATTTGCTTAGGAAATCTACTTAATTTTAATAACGTAAGTGCTATACGTGAAATTTGCTTAAGAAATCATATGTATTTTAATAGTTGCGTTATATTAGCTAAGCAAAATGTTTCGGTAGCTTTGCGTAGCTCCTTAGCTAAAATAACGTAACTGCATTATCCTTAGACGAAAAAACGTATCTGCCCGTGCAGGTACATACATACGTTGAATTTGCATTTTAAATGTTGGATACGTTATTTTCGCTAAGTATTGGTGATACTATTTCTCTGCGCATGCAGATACGTTAGATTTAATAGCTTAAAAAAGTCACTTTTGGATGAAGATATGTACATTAATTTTGATATGAAAAATGGCAAGAATACACCCCCATAACCCCTAAAACACATCTAACTCATTTTCGTAATTTTTGTCGGTTACGTTAAGTGGGCTTAGGACGGCAGTAGTGTGCGACTATAAAATCAAATACAGCTGAAATTTTTACATTAAGACGAAAATAACACTGTTCGACACGAAAAATGCTTCAGAGACGAGATGTGACTTTTCTTACTGATGTCCAGTGAACACGAATCTGGTAATAAAAAATGTTGATACATTTGTGTTTTTTAAATCGCGCGATTTTTAATTTATCCCAATCGGATAAAAGTATTGTGATGGTGCGAAAATTCGACCTCGAGATTTTGACTGATTTGTATCAGGTATTATCCCGTGATCACGTTTTCATGATTTCTGGAAAATGTCTGTATGGCTGTGTACTTTTTGTGTGTGTGTGTCTGTATGTGTGTTTTCTCCGAAACTATTAAGTTTATCAAGCTGAAATTTTATGTTTATTATTTTTACGTAAGGTGTAACAGCCATAAGGAATTTGGTCAACATCAGTCAACCGGAAGTAAGGTTTTTTTCGTGTAGAAAATTCTAAAATTCTGTTACCACAGATTTTGAGACATCGATCGAACAACACCAAGAAATAGAAAAATCGCGCGATTTAAAAAACACATATGTATGTTTATCTCCGAATCTCAAGCCAATCAACATTTTTTATTGCCAGATTCGTATTCACTGGGCATAGATCTATAAGAAAAGTCATATCTCGTCTCTGAAGCAAAAAAAGTCGTCATTTGTCGAACAGTGTAATCGACAACGAGTTATCTACATACTATATGTATCTACATTATCTACACTATATGTACATACATATGTATGTACATATAGTGACTAGAGAGAGGGGTTTTTTTAACCGTGGATACCGAATCATTGGTGAGTCGCAAAATAAATAAAATGTGTTTCGTCAAACGTTTCCAAATATTGAGAACGGAACGAGTCTTCTTTATGTAGATTTTATGACTTCAAAGAATTTGTGAAATGGCCGTTTGCATGACACCGAAATGTTCAGTTCCTACATCAATTTCAATTAACATATTTTAAAAGAATTAAAACTTGAGATATTGTCACACCTTGCTTCTCTATCCCAAAGCTTTGATAACTATTTTACAGTGCAGAAATTTAAAACTGTAAAAAAAATCCACTTGATTTTGAAAAGCCTGAATCAATAATTGAGTTAAACTTTGATCGTGAAGAGGAGGCTGAATTTTTTCACCTTATTTTGGATTACATTTACACTGGAGAATTATTTTCAACAATTTAACTTGTCATCATTTTGGATTAAGGTTATAGGAGAATTTCCAATTTTAAGTAAAAAAGCAATCTTTTACCTTTTACTCCAACTTATTTGTGTGAACTAGGATTACCGAAAACCTGAAGTTGGAGAAAGACTGCTTGAAAAAAACTGGTTCACTTATTTCATACTTTGCCTGTAACATGTATATTTCAATACTCTTTTAACTACAAAATTTTCAGGTTTTTAATAAGAGACAGCAAAACTAAAAACGCTGTAAAATCTTTTCATTTCAAAACACGCTTATATCTAAAAAAACAAACTAGAGAAAATCAACACATTTCATTTGCATATTAGTGTTTACTGTACGAATTAGTTTCTGCTCTGATATACACACATATGTAGAAAAAAAATTATATATTTTCATTAGCATCAACTTCTAGATTATTAAGTGATTTGTATCGTTACGAAGTTGTAAATTTTCATAAATAAAATCGTTTGAACAAAAGTGTCATTTTATTTTTGCGTTTAACGGTTATGTGAGGGGTATATTGAAGGATATCTATGCGCATGTGAATGTTCGAGGATTTTTTTTTTATTATTTTTATTTATGACGGCCATCAAATAATATTGGCATTTGTTTAGAAGCTTCTCAATATGTCCATTACGGTTATTGATGACCGGGAAGATGGAGTCTGTGTGGCCTCCTCGGTCCATTAATCTCAATTCGAAGAACGCTCGCGAATCCACCGCGAACGAACGATCCGCGGTAATTTTTTATCCTCGGACAGGGACGACCAACTGAGGACACGCGGACCTCTGAAAAATTAATGGCACTTTCAATCTACTACACATGATCATTCAATTCGCACAGTTCGTAGATAAAACCAATAATTTTCGTCAAAATGAAATTCCAATTGAATATTGAGCTCAATGTAGTCAATGGTATGTACGTTGAATACTGGCATTTCACTAAATGTCGTGGAATGTAAATATGTACATATGTTTGTATCTGCATTTAACATGTTTGAATTGGCAAAATTCGAATCGCATTTTAGTGTACGAGTTTTCCACATATTATCATTCCACGAATCTATTTATAAAAATATACGCTAGTTTCAATTCTGATTTTTAGCCAGTCGCGGTTTGTGTTCGATCTATGTATGTTTTAAAAATTATTTCATATGAGTCTATTATGAAATAATCGATTTATTACTATTATAAATAACCTCGAGTTTGTCAATCTGTTTGTCTGTTTGTCAATTATTAGGAATGCTCTAAATTGGGAAAATAGTGTGTCAGGCGAGCAGATCTCGTTAGGTCAGTTCGCTGGTGGTTTGTCATAAATTTGTCTGTTTGTCCTGTATGTTTTTCTGCCTGTCTGTCTGTTTGTCCTGTATGTTTTTCTGCCTGTCTGTCTGTCTGTCCCTTCTGTCTATCTCTTCTGTCTATCTCTTCTGTTTATCTCTTATTTCTGTCCCTTCTGTCTGTCCCTTCTGTCTGTCCCTTCTGTCTGTCCCTTCTGTCTGGCCCTTTCCGTCTGTCTTTTTTGCCTAGCCTTTCCGTTTGTTCTTTTTGTCTCGTAGTCCATAGTTACCGTTATTGTTAGCCCACACTTATAAATGTCAATAATAAAGAGTTGTTGATTTTCAACGGGCAATATTCATGTTATTATTTAGTTTTTCTATTGCTTAAAAAAAGTATTCATACAGTTGATATGGATTATATATGTATGTAAATCGTTAATTTTATACGTCTCTTGTAATAATATTTCGTTAAGCATCAAACTTTTTCAAATCTCTAAAAAAATCATACTGTAACCTTTTTTAAGTGACATTAATAAAATAGTCCTTTCTAGCAAACTACTAGATACTTAGATTCGTACAAAGATATATTTCATTATTTTGTTTAACCCAACTGTAAGCATAAATACAAATGGAACTGTTTCACCATTCCATACACATTCACATTACGAAATGCGATTTCCACATTGTATCGAACCATACCTACCGCAAATCCATCGGATTTTTTCTCTCTCCCTCTGTGTTGTGTGCGTACGAACGAATGAAATATGGACGCACTTAACAGTTATTTTTGCTTACCATTCTGAAAGTCTGAAAGCCGCGAGCAAGGCTTTTTATGAGCGTGAAGGCGGGTGAAAAATTTCCGACGATATATTACGCGGCGGGAAACTTGCAAATTTTCCACGAATTAAAGGCAAAATTCGGACAAAACGTTCGTCATATCGCTACAAATAATGCCATCCTAATATATTAACATAGAGTATTTTTTTATTTAAATATTACTACAGTATTCTTATATGGTTACTTATTTTGAGATTAGCAACATTGATTTTTGAATATCTTTTTTTGAGTGAATTTTGTGAAAGTTACGCGTGTAATGAAGATATTCTTCATTTACTTTTGAACATAATGAACATTTATTTATGTATACCAAGAGGATTCTGTATTTAATTGTTTTTATTACAGTGTATCTAGTTGGTTCGGTGATTAAACCGCACACGATAAATGCGCACATAGAAAAATACTAATCTTTTCTTGTGTTTTTCAGCTTCAAAAATTTCTGTTACATATGTGAATTTTTTAGTAATAAATTTTCTTTAATATATGTACAGTATTAATATAATTTCATTATGTTTGCGGAAAAAGTAAAAATAAAGTACTACATTAGAAATATTCAAATTTTTAAAACACAAAAGGAAAAGATTAGAGTATTTTTCTATGTGCGGTTTAATCCGATCACCATTTAGTTTTGTAATTTGAATTATTTGTACTGAAATGTACGATTATTTAAATTGTAACAGTTACGATTTTGTTTACTTAAATTTTATTAACTTCACAACAGCCTTTCGTAACAATATTTTTACAATGAATATAGAGCTACTAGAATTTTTTTATGATTATAATAAAAGTTATCCACTGAGCACAATAAAGGTGTCTAAAATTTCTTCAAATATTGCATCCATTATGTGAACTTACCCAAAAGTGATTATAATACATTTTTAGTTGGATTTTCATCCTGGGAAATGTAAAGCGAAATGTTCTTTTGAAAGTGCAACGATATTTCAGTCACGTATGACTGCAGTGTTGCATTTAGCGCAGGTCACATGCAGAGGAGCATATCTGTAGCCGTCAGCCCTACTATTTATACCTGTCCAGAGGCCCTCTGGATCCTCAGGTCCTAATTTATCTTCGTAGGTTGTAGTATAGAGGTGGCTGCAGCAGAGAACCGAAGCGATAGCCCGCTCGCTAGCACATAAAGCTCAAGAAAATTACCTGTTCGAGTTTCCCTCGCAGTTGCAACTAAATGGACAGGAAAGATACTCAGCTTCGCGCGTACTTACTGAGAATCTGAAAAAATAAAAATATATCTACATCGTATACCTATTGCATGTTCAATGTTTGCAATCATGTATAATATACATATGTGTTCTACTAACACGCTTCAAACTGCATATATTTATTCAATACCATACGTGTACTTATTTATATAGCTAGAACTATATTTTAGACCTGTTCAGTGATCGGGAACCTTTTTCGAGCTAAGAGCCAAACTAGGGAAAACCTTCCAAAATTGGTAAGTTTGGGAGCCGCAACATATTATCTTCAAATTATTATATATACATATAATTCCCCCATTATATCTATCTATGGGTGTGTCTTTCTTCTGCTGATAACGCTCGCCTCGGTAAATAAAAAAAAAAAAACCAGAACGTCGCAAGAGTGGGGATTTGAAACGAATATCACTGATTCCGAACAGAGCGCTTACGCGGTGAGCCAAACCAGATTACATAGGGCTGGCTTCAACACGACTATTTATAATAACAAAAAATAGGTTCGAGATTTTGCTAAATTGTAACCTTGTTGTATTATAACGCGCCGTGGATAGCGCATTGTTGCATAGATACAACTATTAAATTTAATATTATTTTTCAGTACGGGTGATGAGAACGCTCCGTTGATATTCAACGGGATTACACTAGTTATATATATAATAGTTATATATATTATATATATAATAGCCGAAATCCGTCTGTCTGTCTGTCTGCTGATAACGCTCGCCGATGTAAATGATTAAAAAACCAGAACGTCGCGCGAGTGGGATTTGAACCCGGTATCACCAGGTTGGGATGAATCGTGCTAACACTATCATCCAAACGGCGATGACGGACTTGTTATAATTGGCCAATATTAATTCGTAAAGTGTTCGCAACTTTGCTAAATTGTTACGTGTTGTATTATAACGCGCCATCTATGCAACAACTATAAAAACTATTAAATACACATACACTCACCCGCGCAAACATACGTTGATATTCAACGGGCTTACACTAGTATATGTATAATAGCCCAATTCCATCTGTCTGTAGGTCTGCTGATAACGCTCGCCTAAGTAAAGGCTGAAATTCAAATTGAATTGAATAAACACGAACGTCACGAGTCATATATATGTATAATAGTCCTATTCCGTCTGTCTGTATGTCTATCCGTGTGTGTGTGTGTGTCTGTCTGTCTGTTTGCTGATAACCCTCGCTGAGGTAAACAATTAAAAAAAAAACCAGAACGTCGCACGAGTGGGATTTGAACCCGAGATCACCAGTTCGGAACAGTGAGCGCTTATAGTATGATCCAACCGCGGTAATGCGAGATCTCCCATATTTTTAACGTATACATCCTTAGTAGGCTCGCGACTTTGCTAAATTGTTACGTTGTTGTATTATAAAGCGCCATCTACGCAACAACTATAAAAACTATTAAATTTAATATTATTTTTCAGCACGGGTGATGAAAAACCGCTCCGTTGATATTCAACGGGCTTACACTTGTGTAATATAATGTCGTATCAAACAAAAAAAAAAAAATGCTAGTATTAGCAATTTAGATGATTGCATCGAATCCTGTTAAAAAAATATTTTTTCCGCTGACGTTTGACGTTCGGTGTGTGGCTGAAACGGATCTCGTTTCAGCGAGAGAGCTTTCGACCGAAAGCTCGGTCTCTCGTCGCGCGGCAGCTTTTTAATCCTTGTCCGTAACGAGCTGGAAAACGTTAATTTTAAATTTCCGGCTAAGCTGTTTTCTCTCTAAAGTTATTACGCGCTAAAAGCTCCATCTGCCGACGGAATTGATGGAATAAAAATATTTTGACGTCGACGTCGTCGCAAAGCCTTCAGTTCGCTCTCGAAACGAAACAATTTGACGCTCGGTAAATTTGATTTAATTACTTTTCCCCCTCGGCACCATCCTCAATCAAAACAACGCGAAAATGATACGATCGAACGCTTTAACGTTACGCTTAAACTAGACTTTTGCACGCGCTGTATTATACGAATCAAAATTCATCTAGGATTTAGTATACAAAACTTCAAACGGCTATGCGCTGTGATTGAATGAGCTTATACTGCTTGATTTATTTAATTAAACAACGAGCTAAAGTTTTTCAATTATGCATTCAACATTACGATCATATTAGCTTTCATACGCCAAATGAGTTTTCTATTTTACAAGAAAGCTTACAACTTTTGAATTTATAACTAAATTCTACACATTATATGTACATACATTAACCATCCCAGTTTATTATACGTGTTTTACACCTTACGAATTTAGTTTGAGCTGTTTACCTTATGATAGTAGTATAAGCCCGTTGAATATCAAAGGATGTTTGTGTGGTGAGTAGGTGTATTTAATATTTTTTATAGTTGTTGCATAGATGGCGCGTTATAATAACAACAACGTAACAATTTAGCAAAGTCGTGAACCTATTGAGAATTAATATTGTCAAATTGTAACAAGCTCGTTATCGCCTCCATTTGGATCATAGCGTAAGCGCTCACTGTCCCGAACCGATGATCTTGGGTTCAAATCCTGGTTTTATAATTATTTACCTCGACGAGCGTTATCAGTAGACAGACACACACACACACAGAATAGGGCTGTAACGCCAAATAGCCTGGGAAAAAAAATATATTTTTGACTTTTAAAATTTGCTAGATAATTGATTATAAGTATTTTAAAGCAATAAAACATCACAATCAATAGGAAAAATATCTGACTATCGAATTCAATACTCACTTTGAGCACAGCTATACTATATTTTGAGTTATAGACCGCAAAAGCCAAAAAAATTGATATTATAGTTTTGATAGCTGTTGCATAGATGGTGCGTTATAATACAACAACGTAACAATTTAGCAAAGTCGCCAGCTTTTTGATAATTTATATTGTCAAATTGAAGCAGGCACGTCATCACCTCCGTTTGGATCATAGCGTAAGCGCTAACTGTGCCGAACTGATGATCTCGCGTTTCAAATCCCACTCGCGCGACGTTCTGGTTTTTTAATTATTTACCTCGGCGAGCGTTATCAGCAGACTGACACAAAGACAGACAGACATAATAGGGCTATTATTTCCTTTAATTAATGTAACTTGAAAAAATGCAGCAATATAGAACGCAACTTATGAAATTTCAACAGTTTTTTCATTGTCAATTCATGTCTTGCTTTTCATTTGAGGTTTATTTAGGTTAGAGCAGTAGTCGGGAACCTTTTTCAAGCTAAGAGCCATATTAGGGAAAACCTTACAAATAAAATGAATGATTGAATGTTCAAAATGAAATTAAATGTTGCTCATTTATGAAATGGATAGCTGTTAGAAAAAAGTTATCTTCGTGATATTTCTTAATGTTCGACAGATTATTATTTGTAAATTGTGTGTCAACGTTTTTTGTTTCGGGCAAAATGTTGGATGACAGCGAGTGTCGCAGGTTTTCACACAGAGAGCCGCATGCGGCTCCGTAGCCGCCGGTTCCAGACCGCTACCATAGCTAAGGTTGATATCAACATTCTGCCATGAACTTTACTCGGTTATTATTATGAGTCTATTTGGTTTTTGTTCCCCAAGTTCGAGATTGTTCCGCGAGACTGTGAGCGTACCATACCGTACGCTTGTAAAGTTCTTTTTGAAGTTTCACCTGTGAAATTAGTGCGCTCTCTCTCATAATTTACGTCCGCTTCGAAATAATGAACTCTTAAGAATTTATCTACAAAGAAGAGAAGGTGGGAAGAGTTTCACAGTGGGTCGTTAGTTTGGCTCCGAGCAGCGATCCGTCTACCGAAACGTCCGGACAGGTAATCGATGGCATCTCCTTACAAACATGTTGGAGAGTGAGCGCGAGTTTCCAATGAAAGCCCAGCTAAATCAACGTAAGTTATCGCCGTGAAGACGAAGAAGAAGTTGAAGAACGCCGATTGCAAATTCGACAAAAGGAACCCGTGGAAAATCCCGGGATTGCAGTCGGCCGCGGAGTGATGCTGCACCGGATTAGAACAGAGAGGGAGAGATAGAGCAAATACCGAACGCGGAACACTGTTTGCGGTTTTGCTATGCTGCTGTTCTTCTTCTACCTATTCAATGGTTCGATTCAAGTCGCCTTTTGTTCCGACAAATGTTTGGTTTCAATTCTGGAGCGTTGATTGGAACTTCGAAAGGAGATGTGGAAAGCTCTGCCGCATCGTTCATTCGTTTGATTGCTGCGACGAGCTTTTGCTACGGCAAACACGCTGATTTGATTTACATATTAGCGGTTTTGTACCTTACCTTGTGCCGATTTAGTTAAGCTAATCTGTGTATACATGTGTGCATTTGAATGTGTACATACATGTGTGCATTTGAATGTGTACATACCTATATTCACAGTTAGAAGCTATGAACCAACTGTATCTCAACAATTCTAAATTATACTTTCAACTCCCGCATAATATTAGTCTTCACTTCGTTAAAAGTTTAACATTGATCAATGGTCGGTAATCGATTTGATTTACATATTAGCGGTTTTGTACCTTACCTTGTGCCGATTTAGTTAAGCTAATCTGTGTATACATGTGTGCATTTGAATGTGTACATACATATATTCACAGGTAGAAGCTATGAACCAACTGTATTTCAATAATTCTAAATTATACTTTCAACTGCCGCATAATATTAGTCTTCACTTCGTTAAAAGTTTAACATTGATCAATGGTCGGTAATCGATTTGATTTACATATTAGCGGTTTTGTACCTTACCTTGTGCCGATTTAGTTAAGCTAATCTGTACATACATTTGTGCATTTGAATGTGTACATACATATATTCACAGGTAGGAGCTATAAACCAACTGTATCTCAATAATTCTAAATTATACTTTCTATGAACCAACTGTATTTCAATAATTCTAAATTATACTTTCTACTGCCGCATAATATTAGTCTTCACTTCGCTAAAAGTTTAACATTGATCGATGGTCGGTAATCGATTTGATTTACATATTAGCGGTTTTGTACCTTACCTTGTACGGATTTAGTTAAGCTAATCTGTACATACATTTGTGCATTTGAATGTGTACATACATACATACATACATACATATATTCACAGGTAGGAGCTATGAACCAACTGTATAATATTAGTCTTCACTTCGCTAAAAGTTTAACATTGATCAATGGTCGGTAATTCCTCCATTCGTAAACGTAATGCTTTTGAGGCTTGAATAAAAAACGTATCATGATTTACTTTTATTTATTGTGCTACTTGTTATCTAACCTGACCTAACCTGACATGTAACTTGTATAACTTATTATATCACCATGCTGAGCAATCTGTCTGTTTTGAGAAATCTGCATCTACTTGACAAAAACACAACAATCTTTACACCATATATGTATATATGTAGGTATAATATAATATAATATGTATATATAATAAGTCTATTTTGTTGATCACCCATGGTTAACATTATTGTTTAGCTCACTCATATGTCATCATCATCATTTTCAGCCGTTCACCATCCACTGCTGGATGGAAGACCTTTCCAATCCTGTCTGTCTTAAGCAATCTGCATTCCACACAGTATTTTCAATTCATCATCCCATCGTCCACTCGGTCTACCTTGCTTTCTTTCACATCCTCACATATACCATACCAGTATTTCTCGCATCCATTCTTCTCGCTCTAACTTTTTCAAACGTTCCGCTATATCCATCACATTGGTCATACTTATTAACATGTATTCCTCTTACAATCTGTTCTTGTTATACCGAGCATACACCTTTCCATGCTTCTCGGTGTGCACTGGATCTTGCGTAGCATTCTTGAATTTAGCATCCAAGTTTCACATCCATACGTCATAAATGGCAGTACGCATTGGTCGTATGCCTTATTTTTAAGCATAGCGAAATGTTCTATTTAAAAACTATGTTCATTCTTCCAAAAGCACTCCATCCTAGTTTCATACTTCTTTACATCCGGTCATATTTACCAATAATTGTCCTAGGTATACATTATTATATATATAATAGCCGAAATCCGTCTGTCTGTCTGTCTGCTGATAACGCTCGCTGAGGAAAAATAATTAAAAAACCAGAAGGAGTGGGGGATCGAACCCGGGACGCTAGCTCGGGAGGAATCGCACTTATGCTATCCGCTATCGCCGATCGGCTCTTTGGTCCTCTTTTTTTCAAACATTACCTATAAAAGGGATCGTGACTCTGCTAATAATACATAGATGGCGCTATAAAAACTATTTTTATTTTTTGATTATTACAAAACTTTATTTTTACAAAATTATTAAAATAAATTTAATTTTAATTTAAAAAAAAATAAATGTTTGTCTGTCTGTCTGTCCGTCTGCCGATAACGCCCGCCTCGGTAAAGGAAAAAAAAACGAACGTCGCGAGTGGGATTCGAACCCGTGATCACCAGGTTGGGCGAGTTAGCGCTAACGCGTTCATCCAACACCGGTGATGGAAGGTCTCCTATAATTTGAAAATATTAACCCTTAGTAGGTTCGCGACTTTGCTAAATTGTCACGTAATCAATTATGTCAAATGCGTCCGTTGATATTCAACGGGCTTACATTAGTGCTTAGAATGTGATTATCTACAGTGACTACGTTTTGCCCATTTACCTACTATAGTGGGTGCAAAAAAATCACATCTTTCCATGCTTCTCGTTTCACACTCATACGTCATAACTGGCAGTACGCATTGGTCGTATGCCTTATTTAACTTGTTATATAACCTAACTCAACGTGTCATAGTTTACAACTATCAATTTATTGAATTCTACCCATTTGTTACGAGTTACATTAGTCTTTGTTAAGGCAAATGCTTACTAGTAACTTGAACGACCGGTTGAATGCAAATCTAAAGTTGGGTTTACACTGCGATTTTCAACGTGGAGGGTATTTTTACGTTTGTCCCACATAGATATCAACTGGCCTGAATAAAAAGGGACAGATTCCGGCCACCTTTTAACCCCTTCCCCACACCTCCTCCACACATTTCCAACCCGTTGTAAACATCCCACGACCGCCGCGCGTTAAAGTCTTGTTTCCAATTTAAATTTGACAATAAATTTTGGCACGATAACCGTTTCGCGGAATAACGCCGGGCAATAATTCAGGTAACCCCCTACGGACCGCGGCCCGCTCTCGCTAAGCACCTGCCGTCGAGACAGAGACAAGTTGCGCGACGGAGCGAGAGAGGGACGCAACACGTGGATTATTAACCGGTTCGCCATTAACGAAAATAATTTATTATGTACGCGCGCATTATGAGGGTTAAAAAAAAAAAAAAAAAAAAAAAAAAAATCCACCGGCAATGAGTAACGTACGCAATATTTTCTCCTTACGCGTGTATTTCACATCATCTACCTATGTACCTACTCAGGTATACATACATATACATATGTGTGTATGTATGCTTATAAATTATTGTCAATTGTATCTATGTATGTATGTATATTGAACTGTTGCGCGTGCGTCTAGGATCATCCGGTGTCATCCGTCGCGATCCAAAGCAATCATTGTGCATTGCCGAATTGGTCACCAGTCACTACTTAGTGACAAATTTAATGTTCATAATAAAACTTTTTGCTACACTTTCTCGAATATCCTTGTTTTTAATGTAAATAAAACATTATAAAGGTAACTGTAAGTGTACGGCGTTTACCTGGTGCATTTTGAATTGAATATTTAGATATCGATAATTTTGACGCAAATACAAACATCATATACATGGTAATGGGCTGGACACATAGCGTGAATAATGGATGTCAGATGGACGCGAGAAATACTGGAATGTTATCCGAGAGGATGTGAAAGAAAGCAAGGTGGACCGAGTGGAAGATGGGCTGATGAATTGAGAAGAATGTGTGGAGTCAAGTGGATGCAGATTGCTCAAGACAGACAGGAATGGAAGAGGATTGGAGAGGTTTACATACAGCAGTGGATGGTGAACGGCTGAAAATGATGATGATGATATAATACTTAAGTCCATACTCTACATATGTATGTATGTATGTATATACAAGACCCGCAAAGTCAAACTAGCAGAAGCACATACAGATTGACAAACAGATATATTCAGATAGAATTGCAGACCAACAAAATAATGGAGTAACTGTGCAAAGTTTGGTGTACAGAAGTGACACACAAGACAGACAGACATAATGAACGGAAAGGATAAGCGAGCAGACAAACAGTATGATATGTAGACAGACAGAAAGACAAACTATCAGACGGACATACAGACAGACAAACAGTTACTCAGATAAATATATGCACACAGACAGACATATAGATTAACAAACAGATATGCAGACAAACAGAATAATGGAGTAACTGTGCAAAGTCTGAAGTACGGAAACGACACACGAGATAAGCGGGTAGACAAACAGAATGATATATACATAGACAGACAAACTAGCAGACGGAGATATAAATTGACAAACAGATATCCAGATAAATATGCACACAGACAAACTGTAAGACGGACATATAGATTAACAGACAGATATGCAGACAAACAGAATAATAGAGTAACTGTGCAAAGTCTGGTGTACAGAAGCGACACACAAGACAGACAAAAATAATGAACAGAAAGGATAAGCGGGCAGACAAACTAACATACGGACATACATGTATTGACATGATAAGAATTGTAAATAGGTTTTTGAGCTCTTTCTCCTATTATGCTTTAAACACTAACATTAAAATAAAAGAATCCTTATAAATATTAACAAAATGAACAATGCGTAAAATAGATAATGGTCACTGGACCAGTAGCTATTAAAATAGATTTAAGATGTATTGTGAACATAGTATGTATAAGAACAATAAAAGCTTTTTTTTAAATAAAAAAAACAAACAGATATGCAGACAGACAGAGTAATGGAGTAACTATGCAACGCCTAGTGAAAAATTGACGCCATTTTGATTTTAATCTATTATTATAACTTCGCACAGCAGTGTGAAAGCATGACAAACTTTTCCGGCGTGATAAAACAGCATCTAAAGAGTTGATCTTTTAAATAAAATCTCCTCGACCCAGTAAGTCATATCGTCGACAAGTCGTAAAAGCATTACGTGCTACGGGATGACTGCCTGCTATATGTACCTATACATACATACTTCATCGATGCAATTCGACTGCATTTCCGAGTGCATTTTACGTTCTCTGCAGATATTAAACCGTGTCTCTCTGTGTGGAACGCGGATTCGGGAACGTATGTAATTAGAGTCCAGTGGTCGGGAACCGGCGGCTCCGGAGCCGCATGCGGCTCCAGGCGCGAAAATTAGCGGCTCCGTTTATAATCCAACACGTGAAACGTAGAAACGTGTTAAAAAAATAATTTTATTGTGTTATTTAATCTGGGATACTAAGCTTATTTTTGGGTTGCAATTTGCAACGTAACACTTTAAAATTTGTTTCAAAACATGAGTTCAAGGAAGAGAAAAAATGCAAAAAAAAATAGAGGTTTCAATAAAATATGGTGAGATCGATTTGCATTTACAGAAGTTAATACAGGGAAATCTCAATGTTTGATATGTAATTTACAATTAGAGAACAACAAATCCAGTAATATAGAGCGACATTTCCAGCGAAGACATTCCGACTTCGGTGAGAAGTATCACGATGGTGATATTAGAAAAAAGCTGTAATGGAATTGAAAAAAACAACCAAAATCAACAAAGTTACGAATTAGGTGAGATCTTCGTCGAATACAATTGAGGCAAGTTTTTCCTTGTCGCTAGACATCGCAAAAGCAGGAAAACCCTTTACAGATGGGAATTTTATCAAAACCTGCTTTTATAATGCTTCTGAAAGTATTTTCAAAGAATTTAACAATAAGAATGATATAATCAAATATTCAGAATAATCAGTAGACAATAAAATTCATGCTCCATCCATTGAAATGTGATTTAAAACTAATGAATTTAAAGGAGTTTCCTGGTATATCTATTCTAGAACTTGAATTGGTATTTTCAATCAATTAAGTGACAAACGTTTTAATGCACTGATACAATTGAATAACACTAAATATGTACGTTCCGAATTTATATAAATTGTCCGAAAATTCAATGTTCAAAAGTCGCATTAGCTTTTAAAAATAACATTAAAATCCGTTTTCAGAAAAAATATTTATTTTTAGTGCTGAATTGTGTAACGTTAAGTAATATCGTGTACACGACTAATTGTATGAACTTTACAGTCTGCAAGAGAGTAAAATTTATTTATATACCTATACATATGTACATATATATCTATATTTTTTTTTATTAAATAAATATGTGGCGGCTCCGAAAATTTGCCATTTTTTGGATTTTTCGCCGATTTGGCTCCGGGCTCCAAAAAGGTTGCCGACCACTGAATTAGACCGTTCTTAGACCGGTAAATCTCAAACATTCGCCCTGGTTATGGGCCAAACACGATAATGCACAGCCACATTACCGAATGACGGTCTCAACTCTTCCCCGTTAACCCGTTAACCACCGCCCACATAAATATACATAAATAATCCATAGTTTTTATCGTCGCACAGTTTGTTCGCGTTCGAATTAGGCGCGTTCGGCCGTGTGTTCGACGCGTTTATTTTATCGCTGTGGCCGATTACGTGTTGCATTGTGATGCAAATGTGCACAAAGTGCATCGGGCACACACCTAGCCGCCGTTAAATGCATCGCATTATCGACAAAGCTGCATTCGTATTGTATTGTATTCGTGGAGGTTGGTGCGCTCTCATTTGGCGGTGTGATTGAAAAGTTCGCGGACTGAATCTCTTCAATATGTCCGTGATGATATTGCTATGAATCGAGAGTTATTAAAGCTTATATTCAACTCTTGCAGTAGTATACTGCCGTCCTAAGCCCACTTAACGTAACTGACAAAACAACAATATCGAGATAAATGGACGTGAAAGTTTTATTCTAAATTTGTGTTTTTCTTCATATATTACTGATTTATTTAAACTTTTTTTTTAGTGCATGAGGTTATTTTCTTTTGTGTTTGATAATTCGAAGGAAAATTAAAAAAAAATGAATACTTTAGTCACTTCATTATTCATTATTAATGTATACATATGACTATTCCAAACTTTAACCACTCTATTTGAAAAGAACGAATCTCTAACAATCTTATTTAATTTTTCTTTTCGGAGTCTAAGAGTATGACCTCTTAGATGAGGGTTTTCATTGAACATAACGAGGTTGGTCATTTCACATGAATAATGATTATTTATTATTTTGAATACTTCAATTAAATCACCTCTCAATCTCCTCGTCTCCAATGTGGAGAGATTCAGTCTTTTCAATCTTTCGTGATAAGGTATTGGCGATACTATTTCTCTGCGCATGCAGATACGTTAGATTTAATTGCTTAAAAAAGTCACTTTTGGATGAAGATACATTAATTTTGATGTGAAAAATTGCAATAATACAATACAATCCCATAACCCTTAAAACATATCTAACTCATTTTCGTAAAATTTGTCAGTTACGTTGAGTGGGCTTAGGACGGCAGTATAATTCTAACTTAACCTAACCTTAATAATAAAGCTTGTATGCCAATATTTATTTCTTTAAAGTATAACCTGTTAAAAAAACACTTCCACTATTGAGTTAGTAACTTTTCCGATTTTCGGCCAATTAGTTTAACCAAATGGTGTTTTTTTTAATAAATAGTCAGTAACTGACAGTTTGTGAAAAAGTTACCAAAAATATATTTTAACTGACGTTTTCTAAATATATAATACTGACCATTTCTTGATTTAAATACTGACCGATTAATTAGTTGCCATTTGCTATTGATTTAATAACTATACAATTTTGTACACACAATTTTTCCAATGAAAGACAGACTGACAAGGTTTATAGTAACGAATGATTTTCAGCTTAAAAGACAGTTACAATAATTAAACTACTTTGTGCTTCTCGCTGATGCTTTTATTGATTCTAAATAACTCTTCTCTAAGTGTTAAAAAGCTATTTAGGCTATTTTCGATGGTTAATTCAGTACGTGGACATTTTAATTACACCTCATAACACTTTGGCGAAAAGTAAAAACAAATTCGTTTCAGTTAGTTGGTCTTAATACATTTGCGGTTCGACGAACATTTTAATTCACATCGATTCGAATTGTATTTTTGAATCTACCTATGTATGTATGTATGTATGTGTGTGCCATTTTGCGATATTTCAGTTTAATTTTTATTATTTTATATTACACAATGAATAAAAATATTCCCCGTCGACTTTAACGTGTTTTATACGCATTGAAAATTCACTGATTACGTTAAGCTCCTATACACGTATCTACATATATATTCACATATACCGGTAAATGTATGTTCACAAATTCGACCAGCTGAATATAATCCATTTTCAAAATGCATATCCGCTAATTACAAAACATGCAAATGCCACGCCAACAGCGGCCTCAACATTGAAAGTGCATTGTTATGCACTCTGGAGCGAAATTCGATCGGATCAAACAAAAATTGTGACAACCGCCGAAGTGCATACGTACACTGCATCTGCTGCTATCAGAAATCACAAACATTTTCGTTTAAATTAATATTTTCAATATAAAAAAAATATCCAATAGAAATTTTCATCATTGGAACAACCAAAGTCAATAATATAAAAAGTAGCGCATGCAATTGAATCGAGTCGTTTAAATTTATTGGATATTTTTTACACAATTCCACATACATACATACATACTTACGATGTGGAATTGTGTCTCAAGCATTTCACTTTAAATACAAAATAATTTAATAAATCACGCAACCTGGTGGTCGCGGGTTCAAATCCCACTCGCGACGTTTGTGTTTTATAAATTCAAATTAAATTTCAGCCTTTACCGAGGCGAGCGTTATCAGCAGACGGACAGACATATGAAATTGGGCTATTTTACGTATATACATATAACTAGTGTAAGCCCGTTGAATATCAACGGAGCGTTCTCATCACCCGTACTGAAAAATAATATAAAATTTTAATAGTTTTTATAGTTGTTGGATAGATGGCGCGTTATCACACAACAACGTAACAATTTAGCAAAGTCGCTAGCCTATTGAGATTTATATTGTCAAATTGGTGATCTCGGCTTCAAATCACACACGTGCGACGTTCTGGTTTTTCAATTATTTATCTTAGCGAGCGTTATCAGCAGACACACACACACAGGCAGACAAACATACGGAATAGGGCTATTATATATATGATATATAAAGTAACATTAAATCAAATAATTCACAGATTACATTAAATATAACAATTTACAAATAAAAGATTATATAGTTATATAAAAAAAACATAATAACTTTTTCAACTTCATCATAGTTGGCATTAAGGATGTTAATTAAAATGAACGTACACATTTTTTTATTAAAAATGTATATATGTATGTATGTGTACATTTTATTTTATTTTATTTAAAAAATATATATACTGTGATGACCTAACAGGTTATTAACAGCCAAATTATTACATACAATTAAATTAATTGAGTATAATAAAAGCAAGAGATAATATGGAATATAAAATAACAAATTAACAATTAGTTAAACATAAAATAAAGTTTTTCAACACAAATCTCGAGGGTGAGAGGAAAATGGCGAATTGAAGTGGATTCGCACTAAATATACAATTAAATTTAATATAAAATTATTAAACCCTTAATTGTATTCAATTTATTTAATTACAAAAACACCCACCGTGACATAACAGATTAACCAAATCGTTACGGTGAGTAAATCACAAAAATTTAAAATGTATGTGATAAAATTACTAAAATACTAGCGATTCATATCAAAATAATGTACATACATGCATACATATATGTACAGATGGTTAAAAATTGATGTTTTTCCGTTCAAAATTATATTAAGTGGTACATTTAATGTGTATTGAAATGTTGCCGACTTCTGCCTAATAAACATAAAATAGGACGCATATTGTAATAAGGTGAGATAGTACAATAATGGTGGCGCAGCACTATCACGCTACAGCGAATTAGTTTGGATTAAATTATGTAATCAGGAGGGTGGTTTAGGGGGGTTTTGGGGAGTCGGGGGGAATGTGCAGTATGCGACCTGCAATATCTGGTGTACGAGATCGCACGTTCTCAAACAGTTAAAAGAATAAATACAAAAAAAAAAAAAAATAAAACAAACAAACAATACTCGGAAAAGTCGATGCTGATTAAGCACACTTGGAATCACGAAAGCTTCCTTAATCTATCGAGGGCTGGTGAAATCTGTTGCTGTTGTATGCCGAAGAAATGAAGGGTGAGTTTGTGGGGATTTTGTGGGGATGAGGGGTAGGTAGTAAACCCTCACAATATAACCCTGAGATTTAACCGTTAGCTGGGGCGAAAACTTGAGCGAAAGTTAGATAAAAACAAAACTTGGACGGCTTGTGCTTTATTATCGATAAACTTCGCCGCGATTAAAATAAAATATACATGCATGCGAAGCAAAGTTTGAGAGGCTGTGTGGGGTTGGGGGTAGGATCTGTTGAACAGGTTGAGAATAATAGATCTATCTCTCTGGTAGCGGCGAAAGTGCGAGGAAAATGTGTGGACGAGCGAATTTCAGGCGAAATGTAGCTTGAATTAATTAATATAACTGTAATAAATTAACCCCTAGCGCGCACCGCACACGATCTTCGGTATGTATGTATGTGATAAATATATCAGTTTAATATTTTAATATAACAAATAATGATAATACGTTAATCTGTGCAACAGCTGTTACTATGTATGTAGAACTGGCTACTAATTAGTGGTATTCCTTTACAGTCTATTTTTTTTTTAAATTCATCCAACATCATTCCTGTCTGTCTTGAGAAATCTACATCCACTTGACTCCACATATTATTCTCAATTCATCAGCTCAACTTCCACTCGGTCTAACTTGCTTTCTTTCACATCCTCTCGGATACCATTACAGTATTCCTCGCGTCCATTTGTCATCCGTTCTTTTTCACACGTTAGTCATGCTTCTTACCTATGTATTCCACTTACGATCTCTTCTTGTTATACCAAGCATACATGATACCATGCTTCTCAGTGTGCACTGGATCTTACGTAACATTCTCGAATTCAGCATCCACGTCATAGCTGGCAGTACGTATTGGTCGTACGCCTTCTTTAACTTGTTATATAAACTAACCTGTCATAATTTATTTTTTATTTAATTATCTGTTTCTTCTAACATCATAATCATAATTTTCAGCCGTTCACCATCCACTGTTGGATGAAGGTCTCTCCAATCCTCTTCCATTTCTGTCTGTCTTGAGCAATCTGCGTCCAGTTGACTACACAAATTCTTCTCAATTCATCAGCCCATCGTTCACTCGGTCTACCTTGTTTTCTTTCACATCCTCTCGGATACCATTCCAGTATTTATCGCGTCCATCTGCCATCCGTTCTTCTCGCTATCTGTCCACTTTGACTTTTTCACACGTTCCGCTATATCTGCCACCTTAGTCATGCTTCTTACCTATGTATTCCACTCACGATCTTTTCTTGTTATACCAAGCATACATGTGTCCATGCTTCTCGGTGTGCACTGGATCTTACGTAACATTCTCGAATTCAGCATCCACGTCATAGCTGGCAGTACGTATTGGTCGTACGCCTCCTTTAACTTGTTATATAACCTAACCTAACATAACCTAACCTGTCATAGCTTGTAACGCAATCCAGTGCTGGATGAAGGTCTCTCAAATCCTCTTCCATTCCTATCTGTCTTGAGCAATCTGCATCCACTTGACACCACATATTATTCTCAATTCATCAGCTCAACTTCCACTCGGTCTACCTTGCTTTCTTTCACATCCTCTCGGATACCGTTACAGTATTCCTCGGGTCCATCTGCCATCCATTCTTCTCGCTATGTGTCCTAGCCACGTTTTTCACACATTCCGCTATATTTGCCACATTGGTCATGCTTCTTACCCATGTACATATTCTTCTTATGGTATCTTCTTGTTATACCAAGCATACATCTGGATCTTACGTATGAGCATCCACGTTTTACATCCACACGTCATAACTGGCAGTACGCATTGGTCGTATGCCTCCTTTTATAATATGTCTACAATTTGATTATGGAAATTTTGTCGTTAACACGCGTTGCGTGAATAAACGAACGCCATCGACGCGTATTTGCGTCGTTGAAATGACGCATTTTTTGAGTCGACGGTCGCTGGTGATATTTTGCAACCACATTTTATTTCCAATAGGATTGGTTCACTTTCGCCGATGCGCGAATCACTTCGATCCCGTTTTGCATACATAAATCGTGCAACGACGTGCACACGGAACATTCTCCCCGGTCAGTCTCTGTCCTCCCCACTTGTTTGCCTGACTTTTGTGTCGCCCTTTTTGTGTGACGCTTCGTACGGATTTGAATTTCGTCCCGCGGGGCTAAATGCATACATTTTTATACGTATTTTATCTTTATTTCTTTCCATTTATATTTATTTTTTGTCGTTTCACAACTCGAATATCGTCTGGACCTGTATAGTGGGTGTATGCGCCGCCAGACCGGAATACATTGCCGACCAGACGAGGGCTTTTCATCCCCTAGGATGCCTTTTGATCCCCACTAAGGTCTCTTGGAAAAGGGAAAACACATGCAGGAACCCCCCCGCCCCTTCCCCTCCCACTGAAATTAAATAAAACGATAAAATTGTATCCTTTATGTATGTAGGTGTGTGTGTGTGTGTACACGGTCGCTTTTGTAAATGCGGTTAAATTATTTAACGGCCTTTAAGAGAATTATAGACCCGAAAGCCTAACAAGGGATCATTTCATATGTACGGCTTTTTCACCATACATGTACATACATATATATTTTAGATCGTATGTACAGAATGGCTCTGAATGTATGTATGTACATACATATGTTTGTATGATTCTCATTCACGTTTTTTGGATGTTTGTTTGATGTGAGATATTCGATTTGTTCGTGCGTTCTGTGTTTGAAACGATCTTATCGTATATAATAGAATTTCAATTGATTTGGTTTTTTGTAAATGTCACATTTTAAATCAATTTCAACACTCTACCTGTCGAATTTGATCGAATAAATTTTATAACATAAATAGGAAATTACTCTTTAATCCTATGTTGTAAAATTTAACAGGATCAAATAGAGACTGAGTGATGGAATTTAGTTGAAATGTCAGATTTAGTAACGTAAAGTAGTTAAAATGAGAAATAAGCTCTAGTTTGCGCTACAATTTAAAAATACCGACTAGGTACTTAGGTACATTATATTTAATTAAATATATAATATTAAATATATTAAGCTTCCAATAGTTTAAAACCAAATTATATAATACTTAAGATATATATAACACGGGAAAAGATTTTTCGTAATATTTACAATATACATGCCGTTCACTATCCACTGTTCGATGAAGGCCTCTCCAATCCTCTTCCATTCCTGTCTGTCTTGAGCAATCTGCATCCAATTGACACCACACATTCTTCTCAATTCATCAGCCCATCGTTCACTCGATCTACCTTGCTTTCTTTCACATCCTCAAGGGTACCATTCCGGTATTTCTCGCATCCATCTGCCATCCATTCTTCTCGCTATGTGTCCACTTCAACATTTTCACACGTTCCGCTATATCTTCCACCATGGCCATGCTTCTTATCCATGTCTTCCACTTACGATCTCTTCTCGTTATACCGAGCATACATATTTCCATGCTTCTCTGTGTGCACTGGATCTTACGTAACATTCTTGTAATTAACATCCACGTTTCACATCCATACGTCATAGCTGGCAGTACGCATTGGTCGTACACCTTATTTTTTATTACCTTATTCACCAATTGTCCTAGGTATAAATAATTATCAACTATCTCTACCAGTGGTCGGGAACCTTTTTTGAGCTAAGAGCCAAATTAGGGATAAACTTGCAAAATTGGTATGTTTGGGAGCCGCAACATATTATTTTCGGATTATATATTCAAAATTAAATTAAATGACGAATTGTTTGTATATTACTTTGTAATTCAACCATACACACGTCATTGATATGTTTGCTTACCGAATGCATTTCTCGTTTCGTGAGAAAGTTACAATATGCCGATCCAAGCATTCACATTTGATTTTATACGCGTCTTATCTCACATTCCGCTCAAACAATACAATCACCGACCACAGCTGACTAAAAAAAAATACTAAAAAGTATTACAAACTTTAATGTAAAAAAACAATCTTACAGCTTTTTACAGCCATGAAGTTATTAAGTAAATTGTCTGTCAACGTTTTATGTTTTCAATCAAAACGTTGGATGATAGGGAGAGCTGCAGGTTTTTATACAAAGAGCCGCATGCGGCTCCAGAGCCGTCGGTTCCATACATACATATATTAAAATTAGCAAATTTGAATTACATCCAAATCTTGCAACGGCTATAGTAACCGCTATATCTGCCACTTTGGTTAATGCTTCTTCATATGTACATACATATATTGTATGTATACATATATTCTATTGACCATCCAAAAGCTCATTATACATGTGTGTAAATTTAAAAATCTGTCACCATGTTATATCAAAATGTTGACAGCAATGTACTGTACCATTTTATATGTACATATGTACATAACTATTTTGAAAAGACGGAACAATCCTAATAGGTAGATTATTCTTGTGTCACAAAATATATACATATTTAATTCGTTAGTCTCAAGATCACGTTCACAGCAACGCACAACGATACTTGTAATTCTGTCGAATCTCGAACGCGAAACTTCTCAAACATCTGTCGCCCGAAATTATAATAAATATTAATA
The DNA here is from genome assembly GCA_022651745.1 of Parapsyche elsis. NCBI lineage: Eukaryota > Metazoa > Arthropoda > Insecta > Trichoptera > Hydropsychidae > Parapsyche > Parapsyche elsis. Next base: position 766,758 of record JAGVSN010000059.1, read on the forward strand.
AAAAAAAATTCGCAAAATACGGACCGTTACGCCTAATTTCATTTTAATGAATGTTTTTCGCTACAGACTCTCGTCTTTTAATTTGATTTCGTCTCATTTCTCATTCTGCGACCTCAATTTCGAAATATCAAAGCGCACTTACACAAGACATTTATTGCGTAAACCCATTAAAAGCACGACGAGATTTTTTTCCCCTTTCGCAATAATACTACATTAAACGAATTTAAAACCTCATTGCTATCGATCGCGATACTTGTCTAATATAATTTAATAATTTATTTTTATTATTTATTTATTTATTTAAAGTAGCTTAAAAAGCTAATTACAAACAAAAAGTATCTTAAAGCTAAAAATTACAAAATAAACTTATCTATCTATTAGTACTTGTACAGAGGTGCCGTTTTAAGGCTGCCAGGAATTTGTCAACTTGATTTATTTGTCTCAGACTATCTGGCAGTCCATTATATTCAACCACACCCCTGTAAAGGATACTTCTACCAGATCTACTTAATTTTAAATTCTTAACTATTAACTTATTCTTACCCCTAGTATTATAACTATGTATATTAAATAGTTATCAAAATATTTTGGTAACAGACTCTTATCTAATTTAAAAATATATACTAACATGCACACTTTTAACGTTTCACTTACATTCATCCAATTCAATTTTTTCAACATATTTCTTACACTAGTTAATCTATTCACATTCAAAATACTTCGCATAGCTCTATTTTGCAATATTTGCATTCTATCTTTAATTGACTTATTTACTAAATTTAAAATAGAGCCACAATACATAAAATGAGGACGAACTATTGCATTATATGTATACTAATATTTTTGTATTTTTCCTAATCTACACAATAATCCTACTTTCTTCGCTACTTTTTTTATAATCATATCCCCATGTAATTTAAAATCCAACTTATGATCAAGTATTACTCCTAAATATTTAAAACTATTAACTATCATTTATATGTACATATGTATATTCAAATTAGCAATATTAAAATTTTTATAATTAATTAGCATTGCTTTAGTTTTATCAATATTTAATTTTAATTTAATAATTAAATGTTAGAGTGACGTAATAAAATTGCGGTATTACTTCCTGAGTCTGAGAATAACTGCCCCCCTCTTTCCCTTTATTCAGTTTCCCCTTGGGGCGCCTGTTCGGTCGCACGCCCCTGGAAAGCGATAAAATTTCCCATTTTACAGCCGGCATACAAATGATTCATTAAGTGTTATTGTACACAGTGTTATTGGACGTATAAAACAAATATTATTATTGCGCGGCCGCGCGCTAAGGGTAAACTTGAAATAATTTCTGCCGCGCGATATCCTCGTTATAAAGTCACTCGACAAAGTTTACGAGCGGCAACACTCCCCTGCTGAAATATACGTGATCGTGTGACTTTGCGAATGACGCCTACTTTACATGCCAAAACTTTCGGCGATTTCAGCTATACCTTGATTGATACACCAACTGACTAACTCGATATGTCTCAAGCTATGCACAACACTAATTTATTGATCATCGAGACATTGCGATTGACGTCAACTATATTTTATATATATTAGCACAAATATGTAAAGCTTTTATAGCGATGCAGTTATATGTACATATACATAAATAGGATTCATTTTGATTTTGTATAAATCGTGTGTCAACGTTTTGTGTTTCGCGCAAAACGTTGGATGACTGAATGAGCCGCAGGTTTTCATACTAAGAGCCGCATGAGGCTCCGGACCTGTTTTAGACAAACATTTGGTATCAAACGTGGAGTAAATTAATTTTGTCAGACTATAATCATCACTATATATAATAGCCCTAATGCGTCTGTCTGTCTGCTGATAACGCTCGCTGAGGTAAATAATTAAAAAACCAGAACGAGTGGGATTTGAACCCGAGATCACCAGGTTGAGAGGAATCGTGTTTACACTATCTTCCAAACGGAGGCGATGGTGTACGTGCTATAATTGGCCAACATTAGTTCTTAAAAGGGTTCGAGACTTTGCTCAATTATTACGTTGTTATTATAAGGCGCGAAATGATGCGAAAAGAAGGCATACGACCAATGCGTACTGCCAGTTATGACGTATAGATGTGAAACGTGTCTGCTAAATCCAAGAATGTTACGCAAGATCCAGTGCACACAGAGAAACATGGAAATATGTATGCTAATGAGAAGAGATCGTAAGAGGAATACATGGGTAAGAAGTATGACCAATGTGGCAGATATAGCAGAACTTGTGAAAAAGTTGAAGTAAGTTAAAAGTAAGTAAAGTTAAAAAAGTTGACACATAGCGAGAATAAAGGATGGCAGATGGACGCAAGAAATACTGGAATGGTATCCGAGAGGATGTGAAAGAAAGCAAGGTAGATCAAGTGGACGATGGGCTGATGAATCGAGAGGAATGTGTGGAATCAAGTGGATGCAGATTGCTCAAGACAGATAGCAGTGAATGTTGAACGCCTAAAAATGATGATATAATTTTCATTTAAAAGCATATATGTATAATAGCTCTGTGTGTCTGTCTGCTGATAACGCTCGCCGAGGTAAATGGTCAAAGACACGAACCGTCCGCGAGCGAGTGGGATTTGAACCCGAGATCACCATTTCGGTACAGTGAGCGCTTATGCTATGATCCAACGCCAATAATGCGAGATCTCCTATATTTGAACATATAAACCCTTAGTAGGTTCGCGAATTTGCTGAATTTTTACGTTGTTGTGTTATAAAGCGCCATCTATACAAAAACTATACTCACCCACACAAACACTCACAATGCGGGTGATGAGAAACCGCTCCGTTGATATTCAACGGGCTTACACTAGTAGTTTATATTAATCTCACTTGTGAATATGTTCTTCATTTGGATCACTATTACATACATACATACATACGTTTACACACTTGCGAGTAGCTAAATTGTGTTCAGTTTCACAATACCTTAATTAATCCGATTTGCTATTACGATTGATGGCTGCTATACTCAATAGTCCTTACACTCGATGTCTATCCTTATTGAATAGGTTGATTTTCAAGTTGCATTGATATGTTGTTTAATTGAACAAGAGCTCAAGACTCAAATACATATGTAGCTTCACTTTGTGATCAATCTTTGCAAAGACTGATTGACGCCACTATAGCTCAGTGGTCGGGAACCTTTTTCAAGCTAAGAGCCAAATTAGGGAAAACCTTGCAAAATATGTAGGTAGGCTTGGGAGCCGCAACATTAAATTAAATGTTACTCATGAAATAATTATTTTGTCCTCGTGATATTCCTTAACGTTCGACAGTTTATTACTAAAAAATATTATAAAGTTTAATCTGAAAAACGATCTTAAAGCATTTTATAGCCACAACGTTGTGGATCTTGTATAAACTGTGTATTTCATGCAAAACGTTGGATGACAGCGAGAGCCACAGATTTTCATACAAAGAGCCGCATGCGGCTCCGGAGCCGCCGGTTCCCGACCACTGCTGATTATAGCTGATACCATTACAGTCCTCTTAATTATAACCATAGAAAAAATCACTATCAAAGTAAAATAATGCATCGCATTACACGTACTAAAAAGTATAAACATTTATTTTTTACTATGTTGTTTGTTCGTTGTACATAAACTAGCGTAAGCCCGTTGAATATCAACGGAGTGTTCTCATCACTCGTACTGAAAAATAATATTAAATGTAATAGTTATTGCATCTGTGCAACAATGCGGCCATCTATGGCGCGTTATTATAAAACAACGTAACAATTTAGCAAAGTCGCGAGCCTATTTTTTCACATTAAATAGTCACGTTGAAGCCAGCCTATTATCATCTGGTTTGGCTCACCGCGTAAGCGCTCAGTGTTCGAATCAGTACTGGTACGTACTGGTTTTTTAATTATTTACGTTGACGAGCGTCATCAGCAGACAGATTTCGGCTATTATATATAAAATTCACAAAACCGTTTGACTAATCTGTACCAAACTTTGCAGAGCCACGCCCTATGATCCTATCGTGCCGTTAGACATATTTATTTTAGACTACCTTATATAAGTTTTGTTTCAATTTCACTAGCTAATGGCAGTTTACAAAAACTGAAACTACATTTTTCCGTTTTCCATGAGCGTCATTTTAACATCGTGCATTACTAATAATACACACATTAAATCCACGTACGCGTATACATTTTGACATTTTCCCACCGCGTACAAAATTCTCATTGTGTCCCTTATCGGCGGATTGTCGGTTTCGTACGAAACGACAAAACTGTTTGTCCAAATTGTTGACTTTGGCTGTCTCTTGACGGGGGTCGAACTAGGGGGGGGTCAAAAATCCACCCACCCACCCCACAAATTCACCCTTCGATGGCCGCAGGCTCTGACGAGGATCCTCGTCACGCAGGAGACAAATTATCGTCACTGCTTGTCTTTGGCATATAACCGAAGATACGCTCATACAAAATACCTATACGAGTTTTTACTTTATCCTGATCGGATAAAGTATTGTGATCGTGCGAAAATTTGACCTCGAGATTTTGACTGATTTGTATCAGGTATCATCCCCTGATCACGTTTTCATGATTTCTGGAAAATGTCTGTATGTCTGTGTACTGTGTTTGTGTGTGTGTGTTTTCTCCGAAACTATCAAGTCTATCAAGCTGAAATTTCATATCTATTATTTTCAAATAATGTGTTTGAATCATAAGGAATTTGGTCAACATCAACATTTTTGTCGAAAAGTTTACCACAGAATATTTCCGAAACTGCTTCGGCGATCTTGACGAAATTTCATATCTATAGTTCTTTACGTTAGCCGTAAGAGATACTGTGATTTTGGTCAACATCTGACGAGCGAAAGTGGCAGTTTACTCTTGAACAATTTTTTGTTTTTTTATTTTTTTCAGCCGTTTAAATATGTAGTATCGTCAAAATATTATAATGTTGTTATCCTGAGAGAAATTGCTAGTTACGAAAAAATAAATCATTAAATCAGTCAACCGGAAGTAGGGTTTTTTTTTGTCGAAAAGTTTACCACAGAATATTTCCGAAACTGCTCGGGCGATTTTGTCAAAATTTCATATCTATAGTTTTCACGTTAGCCGTAAGAGATATTGTTAAATTGGTCAACATCTGACGAGCGGAACTGGCAGTTTTATTTATTCCGTCTTTTAAATATGTTGTATCGTCACAATATTGTAATATTGTAATTCTGAAAAAAATTACTAGTTACAAAAAAATAAATCATTAAAATCAGTCAACCGGAAGTTGGGTTTTTATCTTGTAAAAAAGTCAAAAATCATGTTACCACGAAATATTTCTGAAACTACTTAACCAATCAAGCTGAAAATTTATATTTATAATTTCCATATAAAATTTAAGAGTTGATTAAAATCCCCATTTGAATATATGCCGAAGATCGTATTTTACATACGCGCGCGCACTCTACACAGTAATTTCATGATATGTATGCATGTATTTTGGTTGGTGTGGTGGTGTGCATGCGTTTTATTTACTTACGTACTTAAAAAAAATAATTTCATTACTCTTTGTATAGGTATTCCTCAAATATATGGATAAAGTCATGGGTTGGGCACACACGATTTTTTTTTTCATTCTAAATCGCATCGACATGTTGTATCGTTAAATCGTGTGCCCGCAAATCCGCCGTTTTGCGCGCATAGGCTCGGTCTGGGGTCTCTGGCCGCAGTCTGCATGTTAACCGGTTGCCCCTTAACTCCCTCACCGCCACCCCTACTCGTCTATACCCGTGCAGAGCGATTGCGTGACCGGACTGCAGAGGGTTGCAACCGCAGATTTTGCCGTTTAATATTTTACAAGAGCGAGTCGGGACAATGCCACTCCGTATAGGCCACCGATACTGAAATATTCCATGTGACTGTAAAGTTACGGGAGTAGTAAATGTGCAAAAGTGTGTGCTATTGTTCTTAGACGACTTTAGTGAAAAATTACTATCAATCATTACGTTGCGTACACACCGACGAACCGAACAGCGAACGACGTACGGTTGCTATTGTGTGTACGTTCATAAATCATCGGAAGTTATTGTGTGGAGCGGTCCACATAATAGAAATTCGCCTTCGCCCTACGTCGTTCGCTGTTCGGTTCGTCGGTGTGTACGCAGCATTACAGTTAGTGTTTTCTAATACATACACATATGTATGGTGCATAATATTGAACACTTTTAGAGTTACAGCGTGAAAGGGATAAGTCAAAGATTGTATTATTGTTATTGTCGGAACTTGGAACTAATGTGCATCGCAAAAATGTATGTACATAATGTACGTGTGTTAAAGGCTTTTTACTGACAAACGTACATACATATATACCTATTGTATATTCTATTCTAACGAGTAAGAAGTTAGAGTCTAATATTAATCATAGGCTACTTTATTTATTTATTTAATTATTTAATTAAGATAGCTTAAAAAGCTACAAACAAAAAGTAACTTAAAGCTAAAATTGCAAAAAAAAAACTTAATTATCTATTAGCACTTATACAGAGGTGCTGTTTTAAGGCTGCCAGGAGTCGATCATTTTTTTTTATATTTCTGAGATCTTCTGGCAGGCCATTGTATTCAACAACACCCCTGTACAAGATGCTTCTCCTGGATCTACTTAATTTTAAATTCTTAACTATTAACTTATTCTCACACCTATGTAGTATTATAACTATGTATATTATATTATAGCCATATTTCGTCCGTGTGTCTGTATGTCTGTCTGTCTGCTGATGACGCTCGCATCGGTAAATAATAAAAAAAAACTAGAACGTCGCACGAGTGGGATTTGAACCGGGTATCGCTGATTCGGAACAGAGCGCTTACGCGGTGAGCCAAACCAGATGATAATAGGCAGACTTTAACGTGACTATTTAATATAATAACTATTAACTTATTCTTACCCCTTGTATTATGACTATGATTGTATAATATATACCCTTATTAAATATTAAACTTGGTAATAAATTCTTATCTAACTTAAAAATATAAGTATACATACATATATGTATGTATGTACTAACATGCACACTTTTAAGGTTTATTTACATTCATTCAACATATGTATATACATATATCTTATACTATGTAGTTAATCTATTGACATTTAAAATACTCCGCATAGCTCTCTATAATCTTTAATTGTAGACGCGTGTTCAAAAATTTTAAATATGGTTCTGTCAGAACATGCAGATATACTATGTAGATACATAATTATACAGTTTCTTCAGAATACGTTCTAACACGCGTCCACTACAAACTTACTACTTACTTAGTATGCATTGATAGAAATCTAACATTAACTTACCTAAAACTGTGCCAACCTTAAATAACCTAATCTAATTAGATTTAATATGCATCGAAAAAAACTTCATTATAAAATTGTAAATACAAGTAAAAGTAATGTAATAATGCTTTGGGGGTTGGTTTGGTTCGCCATTGTAAGTCGTGCAAAAATATTTAATTTAAAATTCGGTTAAGCGAGAGTTAGTTTTGCATTCTCGGAGATCCTGAATTCAAAGGGAAATGAGAGAGGGATGAACCCTTCGAGGGGAATTTTTCCGTAAGGGGTGGTTTTGGTGAGTTTGTTTAATTTTTCTTTCCTCGTTTTTTTTTTCTTTTCGGTAAAACTCACGGAGTGAGCACAGAAATTTACAGACAAATATTTCAGCGGCTTTCAAACTTTAGACGCGTCGCACAACCCCTCAACGAGCAAAGAGAAGGGGAAGGCTTCGTTATTAATCCTCATTGTCAGAAAATGGTAGGGAAATTTTTAAAGAAAATTAATATTCGCCGACGAAATACTAAATTTGATTAGGGCCGCGCCGCGCCGTCAAAACTTTTCCTAGTTTGATCCCTTCGTCTGAAACGGAAAAATACACTCGTAAATTCTCATTGAAATAATTGAATATAACATTATACACATTACAGGAAAACAAATGTCGATTCTCCGCATTGACTTTAGTTTTTTAAGCGTACGTTAAAAAGTTTCATAACCTCGAGTGTTGCAAACAAGGACCACTTATCGCATAAAAATTTCAAATACTTTGAACGGAGTTTTCGGTCCCTTTTATGTGTTTCTTTATCTGAAAGTCTAACGGCTAAGTGACACACAAAAAAAAAAGTGTGTCCCACTTTGAAACGAAGCCTAAAAATTGACCTGAGATAAAAAAAAAAAGTTTGCATCCGATACTTGCGTATATGTATAGTATGGGTGGAAAATTCGCTTGAAAACTGTCTTAAATTACGAGCGATGCTAATTTTATTTATTTATTGCTCTAGCCAGAGTTATGCAGAATAAATTACAATATAATAAATAATTGTAGTTAAACGTGAATCGTCAGGGCAAGCACGTTTCCGAACGTGATATTCAATGTAGAAATTTCACCGCGCTGTGCGGCTACAACGACAATGCGCGATAATTCGTCTCTGTTCTGCGGGGAAATTTAAATTTAAAAACATTTAAAATATTCAGTGAAGGTAAATGTACATATTTTAACACAATTCCACCTGATAAAAGTGTACACGGAGCGAGGTTTTATCCGAGATCAGACCGCGATTAATTAAGCCGCGTATTGTTCGTACCCGATCTATGGTAGGGAGACAGAGATGGTTTTAACGGTTCAAATCTAGGGTCTCACCGAGTGAGACCCTTTTGTTTTTCCTACATGTATTTATACACGTACAGGGTGTACCTATGTAAAGGTACACTTTTAACGTTATCGTTTTGCGAGATTGTATCGTCATTATGCAAACGACTCGTTCTCATTGTCCTCTCAGGTACTATCACTCTTGGCAATTACACGAATATCAAACTGTGCTTGTGCACGCTTTTTAAAATCATCAAATACATTTAAACTATTTTATATGTATACATAGAGCATAATTTAAACTTTATAAAAATCACATAAATTAAGAAACTACGTGTAGATAGAAAAACAGCAACAAAACTGTTCTATAGAATAGAATGACATGTTTTCTTATAATTTTACATATATGTATATGTACGTACGTATCAATATTTAACTTACACAACTGCACTGTTATATTATGTTATGAAAACTGATTATCATCGAATTTATATAAATTGTACGGAAATTCAATGTTCAAAAAACAAGTTCAAAAGTCGCATTAGCTTTTAAAAATAACATTAAAATCCGTTTTCAGAAAAAATATTTATTTTTAGTGCTGAATTGTGTAACGTTAAGTAATATCGTGTACACGACTAATTGTATGAACTTTACAGTCTGCAAGAGAGTAAAATTTATTTATATACCTATACATATCATCATTTTCAGGCGTTCACCATCCACTGCTGGATGAAGGCCTCTCCAATCCTCTTCCTCTGTTTGTCCGAGCAATCTAGCAAGCTGAGCAATCTGTCTGTTTTGAGCAATCTGCATCTACTTGACAAAAACACATACAAAAACACAACAATCTTTACACCATATATGTAGGTATAATATAATATATGTATATATATATATAATAAGTCTATTTTGTTGATCACCCATGGTTAACATTATTGTTTAGCTCACTCATATGTCATCATCATCATTTTCAGCCGTTCACCATCCACTGCTGGATAAAAGCCTCTCCAATCCTCTTCCATTCCTGTCTGTCTTGAGCAATCTGCATCCACTTGACTCCACACATTCTTCTCAATTCATCAGCCCATCATCCACTCGGTCTGCCTTGCTTTCTTTCACATCCTCTCGGATACCATTACAGTATTTCTCGCGTCCATCTGCCATCCATTCTTCTCGCCCAACTTTTTCACACATTCCGCTATATCTGCCACTTTGGTCATACTTCTTACCCATGTATTCCTCTAACGATCTCTTCTCGTTATACCGAGCATACATCTTTCCATGCTTCTCTGTGTGCACTGGATCTTGCGTAGCATCCATGTTTCACATCCATACGTCACAAATGGCAGTACGCATTGGTCGTATGTTTTATTTTTTAATCATAGTGGAATATTGGATTTAAAAACTATGTTCATTCTTACAAAAGCACTCCATCCTTGTTTCATTATTATTTGCATCCGGTTATATTTACCAATTGTCTTAGGTATAAATAACTATCAACTATCTCTACAATATGATTATCTACTGTGAATACGCTTTGCGTGCACAATTCATTAAACATAATTTTAGTCTTTATATTGATCTTCAAACATAGAAGTCATATATTCGACGCCACATTATTATATGTATTTGTGTATAATGTGTGTATATTATGTACAAACATTTTTATTTTGATTTATCTTTTTTGTCATTTATATGTATGTCTTTTTGAATTTTGTATTTATATGTATTATGTTCATGTTTGGTCATGGTAACAATTTGGGAAACTGTAACGTTACTGTGGCATTATTCTGTAAATAAATAAATAAATAAACATAAAGTAAAAAAAGTACTTGATGCTTATATTTTGTCATGTAACTTTGTCTCTGTGTATTCAATCGACACGATATTTTCTCACATTATATAATAGAATCAAGTGATTCGTATTAAAATGTTCTTTTAAGTTACTCGGTCTATTTTTCTATTGAGATATTAAGTTACGTCAAACTATTCGATCAAAAAATGTATCGAAAATTCGACACCTATGTATTTTCATCGTTCATTGTGCATTTTCCTTACAAAAAGCAGCTCATACACACGCTCGTTAAATACCCAATAAGCACACTAATCATAATAAGGCTCACATAAGCACGAACACAGAGTTAATTATCGTCGTTTACGGTCGAACGTATGGCCGAAGACCCGCGGGACTCGTTCGCCAGCCACGACGCTAATAAGGATATAATAACAATGGCTTTATTAACCTTTAAGACACGTTTGTGTATACGAGATATAATAATATCGATTCGGCGAGATGTTGAGTGGCCAAATTGGACAGGTGAATGGGAACGTTTCCGCGTGTATAGTTTACTTTTACTAGGTTATACGTAAACGTATAGTGCTTGTTAGGTACAGAGAGTGTCGCTAAAAGCTAAACTTTCAATTGCTATTTTTCCTTTGAGGGTAGTGTGCATTCGTCCGGAGTTTCCCGTGTGAAATAGGTTAGTTTAGTTGTTAACTTTAATCGTATAAATTTTACTTGTGTGTCGCGTCGCTTTTGAGTTAAATTTAAAGTGCGAATTTGAAATGAAAAGTTTTGCACTTTGCCTATATGTACGTATGTACGCTGGTAAGCTAGTTTAAAATTAGCAGCGTGTTTTATATCGCTTTACCGAAAATTACGCATTGGCTTGTACGTATGGGTGGTTTTGTAATGGAAGCTTATAAAATGTAAAGTTTGAGCTATTGTTAAATTTATAAAGCGAATTGGCATCGTGTACATTTGCACGAATTTCAATTTTTTGACGAACGAATTCTATGTATTTTACTCTAGACGAGATTCATGCTAGAAAGTTTCAATGGGATAGTTTTAAATACATTTGCATAATTGTTAATAGAAATTTTCAAAATACGAGTGAAAATTTCAATATAAGAAAAGAAACACTAGGTGATTTGAAAACAAATTTCCCATAGGTAAAATACTCAAAGCTTATTTCAATACTGATACATAAGAATATTGAACAATGGCGTTTATTATTATTATCTTGAATATTAATAAGAATATCATTTATTTTCAACAGAACACGTAGATGGAAATACAGACAAACATGTGAATAGACAGACATACAAGCACATAGACAAATAGACAGTCAGAGATATGTACATATATGTACATACATTGGTAGAAATATAGCAATTGCTGTAACCTTCAAATATCAAATTGTTCAGGAAGTGAAAAAAACTGTAGGCATTGGATTTATTTTAATATTAATTAAAATTATCAATCATATTTGATTGAAAACGGACTTTAAAACTCAGTTAAATTTTTCGCAACGATATGATGAGTAAATATTTGAAAAAAATGAGGGTTACGCTAAGCACTTTGTAAGAGTAATGTGCAATAAATCAAAATAACATTTATTGTAATCTATATATATAAAAATCAATGTCTGTTTGTCTGTTTGATTGTCTGTCTGTCTGTCTCTTATAGGCTCCTAAACCACTCAACCGATCGCGATGAAACTTTCAGGACTTATTGTGATCATGCCAAGGATGGTGACTGTGAATATAAAACGGGGATAAAACGGGAACAGGAACGGGAACGGGCCTGCTCATGCGTCAGATAACGTACTAGGAACGGGAACGGGATCGGGATCGGGAACAGGATCAGGATCGGGAACAGGACCGGGATCTGGAATCGGAAAAAAAACGGGAACAGGAACAGGAACGGGCCTACTCACGCGTCAGATAACGTACTAGGAACGGGAACGGGATCGGGAACGGGATCGGGAACAGGAACGGGAACAGGAACGGGCATTGTTTAAAAAACTACAACAAGTTTCATTATTATTTCTATGTACATGCATAGTGATAGCATACATTTAGAGGGTTGCAGTATTTGTCTGGAATATTTTTTGTCAAGTTACAAAATGGCTTATAAACTATTTTTTTATTATTTTGGAATGAAATAATTTTTGGAATTTATGATACTTGGCCAGTTCATGTAAGAGTATGCAATAAATCCATTTCCATCAAAATGTCACTTCGGTGAAAAGTGAGGGTTACGGCAATTGACTTGACAGTGACAATATATGTACATACATAGCTATATAACATATGTACATATGTAGACAGGCATACAGACGTATAGCAGATTGATAAATAGACAGACATACAGATACAAACTAACGGGCAGACAGACAAAAACAGACACAGACACAAACAGACAACCAGACACACAGTCGTACATATGTATAGACATACAGATAGATAGACAAACATACGTAGAGATACACAAATAGACTAGTAGTAGTAGACTGTGCAGAAATTCTATGGGCACATTTGAAACTTTTACCTGAATGATTTATCTAGATTCAGATAATGTTATATATTCATTGACATTAATGTCCAACGAACCAGATCCTACAAGCTGTTCTATATTCTCGTACATGAGGATATCATGTGATTACTTGAACGCGTTGCACCAACGATTTCTAAACATTTTCTTAATAGAGTTTGAGACTTGTGCACACTCTGCACGTGACATTATTAAATATTTTGAAGTTTTTGAAAGTTAGCGACCCGACTTCTATACCTACATAATACACATATACATGTATGTGTGTGTACTTAACAACACTATTCTGACAATAATTTAATTCAAAACTTGCTCGCTCACGGTAGCTGAAGAATCCAAGCCGACGACAGACTAACAAAGCGACGTTGATGTATTTTAATTACGAGGCGGGCGTTGAGGGGTTAAGCTGGTGTCGTCAACCTTTGATGATGCTTTGTGTGTCGGAATTGAATACTTGCACACTTGCAATTTGTACTTGTGATGGTGTTTAATTGTAAACGCGCTTGTTTGACTTTCAAATTGAAGGATATCCGATATGCTTTTAACCCGCTGAAGTCGAGAGTGTAATTAAAATTTTTTTTTTTTGAAGATTTCCCAATGGAGTTTTGTTTTCTTTTAAGATAATAAATATCTTTTGATTCCCACATTGATGCGGCTGTCAATAAGGCTTATAGGAATTTGGGATTCATAATGGGAGTATCCAAACCCTTTAAGTCCTTTGATACAGTGTCTTTACCATATAATGTATTTGTGAGAAGTCACCTGGAATTTGCTAGTACTATATGGAACCCGTTTTACCAAGATTCCATTAATAAATTGGAAAAAATTAATAAGAAGTTCCATACGTACTCCATTTCCAGGTTTTGTCTTTCTTCTGCAAATTCCCGTGATTACATCTCCCTGCAAACCAGGAGGACGGTCTCGGATCTCTGCTTTGTATTTAAACTTTTAAATAATTTATTAGATAGCCCTTACCTACTAAGTAGGATCCTTCTACATTGTCCCCCTAGCCCTGTCAGAAATCCTCCATTGTTTCATTTGAATCTTTGTTCCACAAATTATTCACTAAACTCATTCATTTATAGATCCTGCTCGTCATTTAACGAAATCCCGGCACACATTGATCCTTTTCTCTATTTTTTGCCTTCCTTTAAATTATCTTTGCTTAAGTTCCTTTCCAGTCCCAGCTCCTAAGTTCTTTTCTTATTTTGATCTGTTGTTCGTTTGCAACTATTTTGGCTGTAGTGTATTGTGTGATATTAATATTATTTTGTATTTATATTTTATTAAATAAATAAATAAATCAAGTTTAATCTGTATCATACTAAGTTAATTACAATGAATTTAATTGTGTATTTTTAAAATGAATATTTTATAATAATATAGGCAAGTTTCGCGTCACACATGCAATACTTGGAACTTACCTATGTACATATATGTATGATCGATCGATTGCTCGTACACCAACCCATTTACTGGTTCAAATCTCTATACGCATATATATATTATATACTTACTAGTGTATAGTTGACGTTCGTAATACATTGGCGACCCCTGAATCCATCGAGTGGTATTATTTGCATGCATCTCACGAGATTTTGCCAGATGCGCCAAAACGTCATGTCTAGAGCTTTCACATAGTGGTACTCGATTCCAGCTTTATTTTCAATATTGTCGTATTTCGAAAGCAGCTAGTCTCGAATACAATCATCGGACTAAGTGCCAGCACTTTATTGACGTTTTATTATCATTTGAGCGAACTGATTGTCGCTAGACTCTCGCTAGATACATATTTGATTCAGAAGAAATTAGCAATATAAGTTCAAACTGTTCTACTATGCTGGTATTCATTTTTGTTGCGTTAACAATTGACACATTTTAAGGTCATCGTATAAAGAAAAAAATCCTTTCCTTTTAATTTAACTATTATAGTGACGCTCAAACTTTTTTATCCTGTCGCAAGCAAATATTTTTTTGGTAACCTCACATTTTTTACACTACTGTTGTTACTGTTGTGACTACTTTCTTAAAATACTGTTATTATGTCATAAGATTAATTTGGCATTTGACTTTCAAAAAATATGATAAAATCTAACTGTTTTCAGTACGTGCGGCTAAAAAACTGAGCGTCCAAGTAAAAGTTACGTCAACGATCCAAAAACTTACCGTTCAAGGTCAATGTTTCGTCAAATTAATTGTAGAAACATAATGCTTATACGAGTGTAAAATTAATAAATTTGAACCATTGTGGACAGTAAGTATAAAATAAAATTTGTGTGTATGTATAATAACCATTTCGCTGAGTAAAAATTCGATCAAATGTCGTGTTAATATTATGTTAAATAATAAAACAAACTATTCTTTACAATAATCGGTAAAATAAAAGTCATATTTTTAAATAATACTTATTTATTTCTTCGATATGTTAGTCATATAACACTTTCTTTACAACGTACAAACCATGGAAGGATATGTCTTTCATACATTGTTTTCAATTCAGCGCACATTTTTATTTATTTTTTTCAATTAAATCATTAAACAACACAACTTTTAATATATGTAATTGCATATTATTTACACCAACGTATTAATACTTTTCATATTATACACATACTTATATACAAAACACGTAATTGTTATTGATCTGTGCACATAATATTATGTACTGTACACATGCTTAAATGAAGGCAATCGATACAAATATTTATAGCATAGACAATTCAACTACGTAATATAATATTGACATTTATTTCATTTTACATTCATCAAATTATAAATAATACGTATTCAGTCGCATTTTTTTTTTTTATTAATTATTTACAATTCAATCATATAGGATAAGTGCTCAAATTTTAAATTTAATATTTATGATTAATCAATAATAGTCAAATACAACATGATTTTTTTTTTTTTTTTTTTTTTGGTCGATCTCAATTATGTTATTACGCATCAGCTGAGTTTGACGTAGATCACAATGGACCCGATCAATGTGTGAAATCGTATCAGGAACGTTTGAGAAGCTTTGCTCGAAGCGTAGTTGTAGAAATAGCCGTTCGGCGAACTGCGGTCGCTCGGTATAATGAGATTGTTCTCGACCGGCTCTTCAGTCGTTCTCGTTTTGCGAGGATCTTAAAAAAATAATTACAGTGGAAAAAAATAGTGCATTTAATTAATTTTTTGCCGCACTCGAATTATAACAATAATAATTACGATTACACTAATGGGTTAATTAATTAAAAGTGTTGGCGCTAAATTGGACGCGGGACGCTCGTTTGCTCTCGTCTCTCGTTTGCTTACTTTAACTTCCCCTTTCGGTGATTATGTTATAACTAGCTTATTGCCCGTTGATAATCAACGCCCGCTGAATTTTTAATGGTTTTGATTTTTGGATCTGGGGGGTGGTAAGGGGCCGGCATAGCTTTTCGGGAGTGCAAAAAAGGTGCCGTAGGGGTAGGGGGGGGTGGTGGGGGTGATGAGGGGCCGGCATACCTGTTCGGCAGTGCAGAAAAGGTGCCGTAGGGGCAGTGGAGGGGTCTGGGGGGGGGTGAGGGGTCGGCATAGCTTTCCGGGGTGCAAAAAAAAAAAAAGGTGCCGTAGGGGTAGGGGGTCTGTGGGGTAATGAGGGGCCGGCATAGCTTTTCGGGAGTGCTGAAAAGTTGCCGCAGGGGTAGAAGGCGGCTCTGGGGTGGTGATGGTCCGGCATGGCTTTTAGTGAGTCAAAAAAAGGGGTGGTAAGGGGCCGGCATAGTTTTTCGGGAGTCCAAAAAGGGACCGCCGGGGTAGGGGGGGTCTGGCGGGGTGGTAAAGGGCCGGCATAGCTTTTCGGGAGTGCAAAAACGGGGCCGCTGGGGCAGGAGGGGGTTCTGGGGGGTGGTGAGGGGCCGGCATAGCTTTTCGGGAGTGCAGAAAAGTTGCCGTAGGGGTAGGGGAGGTCTGTGGGGTGGTGATGGTCCGGCATGGCTTTTAGTGAGTCAAAAAAGGGGTGGTAAGGGGCCGGCATAGCTTTTCGGGAGTGCTGAAAAGGTGCCGTAGGGGTAGGGGGTCTGTGGGGTGGTGAGGGGCCGGCATAGCTTTTCGGGAGTGCAGAAAAGGTGCCGTAGGGGCAGGGATGGGTCTGGGGGGTGGTGAGTGGCCGGCATAGCTTTTCGGGAGTGCTGAAAAGGTGCCGTAGGGTTAGGGGGGTCTGTGGGGTGGTAAGGGGCCGGAATGGCTTTAGGGGGTATCAAAAGTTGAAAAAATCCAAAAAAAAAAAATTCAAAAAAAAAGTTCAAAAGTTCAAAAAAGTTCAAAAAAAAAAAAAAAAAAAAAGTCTGAAAAAAATCCAAAAAAAAACGGAAAAAAAAAAAAAATTTCAAAAATATATTCATAAAAAAAAAAAATCCAAAAAAAAAAAATCCAAAAAAAAAAAAAATTCAAAAAAAAAAGTTCCAAAAAAAAAATCCAAAAAAAAAAAGTCTGAAAAATCCAAAAAAAAAAATTCAAAAAAAGTTCCAAAAAAAAAATCAAAAAAAAAAGTCTGAAAAATCCAAAAAAAAAAAAAATTCAAAAAAGTTCCAAAAAAAATCCAAAAAAAAAAAGTCTGAAAAATCCAAAAAAAAAAAAATTCAAAAAAAAAAGTTCAAAAAGTTCCAAAAAAAAAAAGTTGAAAAAAAAAAAAAAAAAAAATTCAAAAAAAGTTAAAAAAAAAAATCCAAAAAAAAAGTCTGAAAAATCCAAAAAAAAAAAATCCAAAAAAGTTCCAAAAAAAAATCCAAAAAAAAAGTTGGAAAAATCCAAAAAAACCGAAAAAAAAAAAATTTCAAAAATATATTCATAGAAAAAAACTCGAAAAATCCTATAGTGACGTCATAGCGTTACCGGACACACACACACACACACACACACACACACAGACGGACACACATTAAGCTCTTTATTAATATAATTTTATATGACAAAACATGGTAAATTAGATATAAAATCGTTATTTTTATATTATTTGGGGGTTAATGTGTTTTAATATTAGCACAGTGCAACCTTTTCGACCTTTTGTGTTTACAGTTGGAATTGTGTCAATTTATGCCAAATTATTGACTGTTGTTTAGTAGTGAATATAAATTGTAGAACTACACTGATGAGACTTGCTTAATTTGGGAAGATGTTTATAAGTATTTCCTCCATTTAAATACATCAAAAAAAATTTCAACAAGTGCAAGAAAAGTAATCAAAAACTGAAGAATTAGAGCTCGTTTTCCAAAATTGGATTCAGTTAAATATACATACATATAAGGAGTAAAAGATTACTTCAATCAAAAATTCATTACCTCAAGTCCTAAAATAAGTATTATAATATACAGCGTTCTTGGAAGAAACCTATTAGAAATTGTTTTTTATAGGTATTTGATTACAAAATCAGCAATGTGTAAAAGAAGAATACTTTTCAAATCAACGTCAAGTTTATCAGTCATTCGTCGAGTCAAAGCTTAATGACCCAAAAGAAGTACATATGTACGATCACAATACTTTATCCGATTAACGAGCTGACAGACAAACAGACATCATCATTTTCAGCCATTCACCATCCACTGCTGGATGAAGGCCTCTCAATCCCTATTCCTATCCTGTCTGTTTTGATTAATCTGCGTCCACTTGACTTCACACGTTCTTCTCAGTTCATCAGCCCATCTTCCACTCGGTCTACCTTGCTTTCTTTCACATCCTCTCGAATACCATTTCAGTATTTCTCGCGTCCATCTTCCATCCATTCTTCTCACTGTGTCCTAGCCACGTTTTTCACGCATTGCGCTATATCTGCCACTTTGGTCACGCTTCTTACCCATGTATTACTCTTACATATATCTACTTGTTATAACCAAGCATACATCTTTCCATGCTTCTCTGTGTGAAACAGACATAAATACAGACATAAAAACGGACAGATATACAAACATACAGACATGCAAATAGAGACTTACCAACAGAGACTTATGTACAAACATAGTCATATAAACTATCAGACAGACTACAGTTATATTGATACAAATTTCATTGATAGCCTTTTTTATAGACGTACTAGCTGACCCGGCATGCATTGCAATGCCCGATCCCGTTCTCGTTTCCATTCCCGATCCCGTTCCCGTTCCCGTTCCCGTTCCCGTTCCTAGTACGTTATTTGACGCGTGAGCAGGCCCGTTCCCGATCCCGTTCCCGTTCCAGATCCCGTTCCCGTTCCCGATCCCGGTCCCGTTCCCGTTCCCATTCCTAGTACGTTATCTGACGCGTGAGCAGGCCCGTTCCCGATCCCGTTCCCCTTCCCGTTCCCGATCCCGGTCCCGATTCTGTTCCCGATCCCGTTCCCGTTCCTAGTACGTTATCTGACGCGTGAGCAGGCCCGTTCCCGTTCCTGTTCCCATTCCAGATCCCGTTCCCGTTTCCGATCCTGGTATCGATCCCGTTCCCGTCCCCGTTCCTAGTACGTTATCTGACGCGTGAGCAGGCCCGTTCCCGTTCCTGTTCCCGTTTTATCCCGATTTTTTTAGCCTATAAGAGAAAAACAAACAAACAAATAGACAGACAGACATTGATTTTTATATACATACATATATATGTAGATTGATAGACTTTTTAATTAGTTTTAACGAGCCAACGATCAAACGTCACGTTCTGCTTTGAAACTGACTATAATACGCCAATCGAATAAAACTTCGGCCCAATTGTGTTCGGTTCAATTCACAGGAAAACGACGACAATATTGAAAGCGCGCATATTAGGAAATTTGGCGCACGGTCAAAAAATTTAAGCTGAACCAAGCAACAACACAATGTGCAAAGCTCTTTCGAGACGATTTATCGTGCAGTTGTTGCATTCAACGTTGCACCGGGAAATTCGAATAGGAGTAACAATGCACCGGAAACTAGCAAAATCGCACTACCGATAACAAAACACGAGCTCGTTTGCACCAGAGAAAATAGCACTGGGACTTATCACCGATGTGAGATCACACGTCGGTGATGCATTACACGCGTTTGCAGCAGTGCTCGAAATGGAAATTTTCACGAATGGGAGCGCTCGATAATTTTCAAAAAATATCAATCGACCTTTTTTTTTTAACTATATGTATAGAAAATGTACGTACATTTATATACATACATATATTATAACACCAAAACACTTACGTAACATATGTACACCAATATAAATGAATTTATGGTTGTATATATTAGGTTATTAGTATTATTATTATAGAAACTGTATGCACAATTTACGCGGTTAATTTTTTTAAATTTGAATAATTGTTAATATCACTATTTAGTTAGTCACGCGCAGTAAATATAATTCAGACAACTTAAAAAATGTTGCTAGAAAAGTGTTTGTTAGTGATGAAGTGCAGTAATAAAATATAAATAAAAAAAATAATCAATCGATTCCCGATGATAGATTGAAATTGCAAATACGTTCGGTAAATTCAAGTTCTCTCATCAGAGGGACAGGCAAGACTAAAGTATTTTGAAATTTTGGTTCCTTTAGTATAATGGTAGCGGTACAGCTGCTTTAGAATATTTTTTAAAATAAGAAAGCCGACAATTCAAAGAAAGATATCGTAAATTATCGAAATGACCGATGCCCCGAGAGGGACCTGTTGCAGTTCGACCATAGTGTGACAGACAGTGCCGACCATAAAGCAATAAAACTTTTTGCGCATAAAAACTCTCGAATTCTAAATGTTATCTTCAAGTAACACCAGTGCATCCAGCTTTTTCAAAACATAATAATATTTTAAATGGCTTTTGGCTACAGATAAGATGCCTTTGTCGGAATTGAAATGTAAAGAATTTAACTTTCAGTCAAAGATTGTGATTTAGGAGTCATAAATGTAAAAAAATTCACCTTCCAACATTTTTTTCGGCAATAATTATTGAAAGAGCACGGAAATTTTGGTTTTTTACGAAAGGGAGCGCTAAATTTACAGATTTCACGAAAGGGTACGCTACGTTTTCAAATCTCACGAAGGGGAACGCCCGCTCCCTGCCGCTCCCGCTGTATTCGAGCACTGGTGTGCAGGAATAATATATTAACGAGGGAAATGGTTGTGGATCGCCGCTGTGCGGAACTTTGTAAAGTTTTCGTCCCATGTGAGTTTCTTTCGCTTTTGGGGACTTTTACGTGGGGAGGAAAATTTTCGGTAAAAGTCTTTTTCCACCGTGGAAGAAGTATTTGAGTAAAATAGAGCAGCGTCCGCGCGCCAAAGTTTGAGCATCGCTTTATAATGAACTCACTTACCCGCAGTAGTTGGCACAATTAAAACTTTTCTTCTTACGACCGTCAACTGAGTGGCGACCGTTGTGGCTGAAATTCACAGAAAAATACAGTCGCTTTGTATGAATTCGTATTGCAAAAATGAACCAAGTCCCACGTATTTGTAATATTCAATTTAATTTTTAACCTTTTCTATTGATTGTGCTTTTGGTGTTATTTTTGTGGACTTGGTTCCCTTTTTTTGACATGTTATATCAACTTACATGTTGTAGTTGTCGTTGTCGCTTCAGTCGTTGTAGTAGTAGTTGTCGGTGGCTTTGTGGGAAGTTTTATTTCTGTTTAAATCAACAAAAAAAAACGATTAATTTTGTATGAAAGTACGTTTATGTAGTTTAAAAGTGGCACACTTTACTTTAAGGGTAAAGCTGACATGTGATGTATTGAATAGCACATAATTTATATCAATTTAATTTGTTTGTTTAAATTTATCATCTATTTCAAAATCAATTCTATAACATTTTGATCATTTTGTCTTAAATTATTATGATTCACTTGTGAGGCACAAGTTACGTTACATTTCCATTTTCGCCTCAAATCTGTATGTATTGTAATAATTTATAGAGACTTTACGATTGACGTATGTACATACATATGTATATATTGGGAAATTGTAGCTTGTATAGTAAACGTTAATGAAATTAAATCTCAGTGAAAAAACTGTATCAATGTGTACAAGAATCTGTCGTTGAAATAAAACAAATATGAAGTTTCAGTGTAATAGGATTAACAGTTTTTGAGTTATTGGCGATTCTACACACAAGTACACAGGCTTACAGACGCACAGACATACAGACATTTTCCAGAAAACGTGATCGGGAGATGATCATCATCATTTGCAGCCGTTCACCATCCACTGCTGGATGAAGGTCTCTCCAATCCTGTTCCATTCTAGTCTGTCTTGAGCAATCTGCATCCACTTTTTCACCCGTACTGCTATATCTGCCACTTTGGTCATACTTCTTACCCATGTATTTCTTTTGCGATCTCTTCTTGTTATGCCAAGCATACTCTGTGTGCACTGGATCTTTCGTAGCATTCTTGAATTTAGCGTCCAAGTTTCACATCCATACGTCATAACTGGCAGTATGCATTGGTCGTATGCCTTTTTTTTTTAAGCTTAGCTGAATGTTGCATTTAAAAACTATGTTCATTCTTTCGAAAGCGCTCCATCCTAGTTGCATTTCTTCTTCTTTACATCCAGTCATATTCACCAACTGCCCTAGGTATAAATAACTATCAACTATCTCTACAATATGATTATCTACTGTGACTACGCTTTGATACCTGATACAAATCAGCCAAAATTTCAAGGTCGAATTTTTGCACGATCGCAATACTTTATCCGATCAGAATAAAGTAAAAAATCGCACTAAAGTTGCGCCACGTACAATTTAATTTTCCTACCGTAGAAAGTGGCCTTTATCGACAGTTATTCTTTGATTTGCGTCAAATTTCACCGTTAGCCATTACGATTGACGTCAAAACTAACTATAGAGTTGCGTGAACGACTCCTCCATATACACTCTATTTATATACGCGGAGAGTATTATTTTTATGACCACTTTATAAAATATCCGTTTAGAATCGATTAAGGCGACGTATGAAAGGACTGTGGAAGATGGCGAGCGGTGAGGGGGAAGTGGGAGGGGGGGGGGGGGTTTGTCATAAAATGTAAATTATGGTAATATTCCCGTTCCGGCCCTGTTACTTAGGTACAGGGTGGCCCAAAGATAACCGGCTAGCGGACACTGAGAAAAATAATAAAAATCAACCGTCACACAGCCGGCACTTATCGAAGACACATTGTTGAAGTTTATTACCGATGTGACGTTAAATGGGCCATTATGATGTTGATGGGGGAGGCTGGGCGTGAGTGTGACAATGCGGAACGCGTGATACACTTTTAGCCGGGTGTGTTGGTTCGCAAGCTGGGTCAAAGTTTCGCGAGTGCTTAACGGGTTTAACCGCATAACCCTATAACCGCGGCGGGCGGTTGAAAAAAGTTTCGTGAAAGAACCGCGACGGGGACAATGAGTTGATACTTTTGTATGATTTATTTTCGCTTGTGAATTTTTACGACTTTTGCACCGGGGGAAAATGTTGCTTTTAATTTATTGAATGAAAACAATACGTTCACTTTCTCGAGTTTAATTTGTGGATTAAATTAATGACTTTGGTTGTTATATTTGATCTGTTTCGGAATACAATTTTTTTCATGCGATAATGTTTGCGGTCAAAATTTTTTAAGCACTCACAAGTTAAGTGTTCAAGCTTTTTAATAATAAAATTCTTCTAGAACAATTTTTAAATACAACCCCCAGTAATTGACAATAATTGACAACGTAATGTAATAAAATTAAGGTCCAAAGCAAAACAGTCATAAAAATAATAGATAATAGTTAATTCCAAAGAATTAGATAAGAATTTATTACCAAAATATTAATAATAGGTTATCATAATATTAGGGGTAAGAATAAGTTAATAGTTATGAATTTAAAATTTAGTAGATCCAGGTGAGATATCTTCTACAGGGGTGTTGTCGAATATAATGGCCTACGAGAAGTTTTCAGAAATATAAATAAAATTGGTAGATTCCTGGCAGCCTTAAAACAACACCACTGTACAAGTGCTAGTAGATAATAAGTTTATTTTGTAATTTTAGCTTTAAGTTATGTTTGTTTGTATCTTAAATAAATAAATAGAAATAAAGTAAATAGTTTATTTCATACAGAATTGACTAGAAAAAGATACTTTCCGGCGGTTTTCGATTACCTTCTAAAAAGGGAAAAAAGGAACAAACTATGATTTGATGGGTAGGAAGGATTTTGTTTTGGATAGTGTCAATTTTGTGAAGCCTTGTCACAATTAAGTTAGATAAACTGGTAAATTTTAACGGGAGACGACCGATATGGATTTAGTAATATCCATATTTTTCCAATGGCGATATTTAAGGTCGAAAACCGTCTAGAAATTCTTTCGACATACATACATGGATCTTCACTCAAGAGACTTTATCATCATCATCATTTTCAGCCATTCACCAATCCTCTTCCATTCCTGTGTGTCTTGAGCAATCTGCACCCAGTCAACTCCACACATTCTTCAGCCCATCGTCCGCTTGGTCTACTCTGCTTTCTTTCACATCCTCTCGGATACCATTCCAGTATTTCTCGCGTCCATCTGCCATCCATTCATCTCGCTATGTGTCCACCGCTGTATCTGCCACCTTAGTCATGCTTATTACCCATGTATTCCTCTTACGAGATCTTCTCGTTATACCGAGAAGAGATACATCTTTCCATGCTTCTCTGTGACATTCTTGAATTTAGCTCTAACTAATAAGCTATCGCCTGGTTTAAAAATATGATATAACCTTGAGAACCAAACAAAGTTTGGATTTGACCTTGAATTGGTTTATTTTTCAATGAAAAAAATTTAAAATCACACATGTTGCTGGCGAAACAAAAAAAAAACACGAATAATTAAGGCGGCAGCTTACCTGTACCGTGCGTTCCGCGGAAAAGAAATCGCAGAATATTTAATTTAACTTTCGAGTGCGGGTGAAAAATAAAATTTTCCCACTCACTCCGACATTCTGAAAATTTATTTGCATATTAAAAAAATATTTTAACGTTTCGACAATTCCGAACGGAAACGCGAAAAAAAAAAATCTTCGAAGGCTTTAATCTTCGTGAAATATGCGCGACAATAAATCCCGCGCGAAAATCTTGCGTCAACCCCGTCATAAAAAGCCATACCCGCCCCTAGCCTCCCCCCGTCCCGCAGTCGAGTTGACATTTTATGGAAAAAATGCCGCTATAAAAGATTATTATGAAAATGTCACATAACAAATTGAGTTAGGTGAAATTTTATTAACCGGTATTTTATTAGCAAAAAAAAATGTTTGGGGTTTGGGGGTGGGAAAGCGGTTGAAAAAACATGACGACGACAAACCGTTAGTCATATGTTAACGTCAATGTTAATACGCGGTCTACCCCGTTCGACTAACCTGGGCGCGTGTCTAATAAAAGATGATGTTTAATAAATTGACAGAGTGAGCGCGGAAAAACCGAAGAAATTTTCCGGAAAATTAAATCCGAATTGTATATTGCGACTTTGAAACACAGCCGCTCTTTTTTCTCGCTGTTCGTTATATTTATTGCCAGTATTGGCTGCAGAGTGTAAGCTACGAATATTTTTTAAAAGGACACGTATGAATATCGAACACACGTTAATACCACTATACTGCCGTCTTAACGTAACTGACAAAACAACAATATAACGAGATAAATGGACTTAAAAGTTTTATTCTAAATTTGTGTTTTTCTTCATATATTACTGATTTATTTAAACTTTTTTTTTTAGTGCATGAGGTTATTTTCTATTGTGTTTTGATAATTCTAAGGAAAAATAAAAAAAAAAAAGTATACTTTAGTAGTTACGTCACTTCATTATTAATTATTAATGTATACATATGACTATTCCAAACTTCAATCACTCTATTTGAAAAGAATGAATCTCTAACAATCTTATTTGATTTTTCTTTTCGGAGTCTAAGAGAATGACCTCTTAGATGAGGGTTCTCATTGAACATAATGAGGTTGGTCATTTCACATGAATAATGATTATTTATTATTTTGAATACTTCAATTAAATCACCTCTTAATCTCCTCGTCTCCAATGTGGGGAGATTCAGTCTTTTCAATCTTTCGTGATAAGGTAGTGACCGAAGTAAATATTGGATACGTTATTGGATACGTTATTTAAGTATTGGTGATACTATTTCTCTGCGCATGCAGATACGTTAGATTTAATAGCTTAAAAAAGTCACTTTTGGATGAAGGTACATTAATTTTGATATGAAAAATCGCAAGAATACACTCCCATAACCCCTAAAACACACCTAACTCATTTTCGTAATTTTTGTCAGTTACGTTAAGTGGGCTTAGGACGGCAGTATAGTTATGGTGACCATACGTCCTTTATTTAAGAGGACAGTCCTTTATTTCACTGCTCTGTTCTTGGGATTTATTTTTTTTCTAAAATGACCACTTTGTCTTTTATTTTGTAAACTGAAATAGTAAATTGAATATTGGAGCATATCACGCAGTGCAATAATTGCATAAGCACTAGTGTCGATTGTCTTCCGATAGATTAAAGTGACATTTTTACATCTACACAATCAGAGTGAAAAAATTGAAAGAATTTTTTGATGATGTACATATGTATGTATGTATGTACATGTTCAATATAGAAAACTACTGGGTTACAGCAAAACGCGATGGGTAACTTTTCTACCAGCTTTAGAGAAAAATATTAAAACTATTCAAGTCACTAAAATCGTACTTTTTGAAACTGGAAAAATGTCCCACGATTCTGAAAAACTTTTTTAATGATGTTTTTGCTGAGGCATGATTATTTTTTATTCACAGCCAAGCTTTTGAAAAAATCCAATACATATTAAAAGATGCAACAAAATTGAGGAAAGCGTTTTGCTAATTTCCAGTCACTGGAACTTAAATATAAATGACGGCGAACTATTTTATGAAATTTCGTGTTTTAAAAGTTATGTCATCAGTGTTAAGGTGGAAAAATAGCGACAAAATGACGAGTTCTGTCAACGTAGAAGAGTTGAAATTTTTAAATATTTCACAACACGTATCTTTTAAAATACAGATAGACGCGAGAAATACTGTAGGATGTGAAAGAAAGCAAGGTAGACCGAGTGGACGATGGGCTGATGAATTGAGAAGAATGTGTGGAGTCAACTGGTTGCAGATTTCTCAAGATATACAAGCATGGAAGAGGATTGGAGAGACCTTCTACTGAAAATGACAAAATGTAAAAAAGCAAACATTTTTATTATTCCGTAAGACTTCATACACACAGAGACAACGAGTTTCAATATTTTGCCTTTGTAACCCACATACATACATATGTATGTATGTATGTATAGTTTTTAGACGCTTTATATCAACAACATTATTTAATTTGCTGAATTTATAAAGCCTTTCAGATACACAGAGGTTAACTTTGTTGTGAAAATACAGTTATATTAACATGAAACATGTACTAGTATTAATTAACAAAAATAAACGATGTTCAACATATAGAAAATACAATACTAGTTTGGACTTCTTGCTGAAAGTTTGACACTTGTTGCCTCTCTGTACACCAAGATTAACATTTCTTCCTTTTGATGCTTGTTTAATGTTTATGGAACTTTCAATTTGTTGCTAATATGTATCTTAGGCTTAATTTTATGACCTTATATTTTACTTTATAACCATGTTTATACTTTTTCAAATAATTGAATGAAACAATACACAGATTTTAGTACACAGACGGGTGCTTTAAAATTATAAAATCGTATGAAGTTCAATAAAATATTACAATTTTTGTCCATCTTTAATTTTTCTATAATTAATTTTAAATATTCCAAATTGTATAAGCGATGATTTCATGTGTTACTATTATGAATTGACATCTCAAAAATGTTTTCCAATTATCATTGATAATGTTTGAGAAGCGCACATCATGCGGTGGATACATATACATACATATACACACGTCACGTCATAGTACAAGAGCGCGCACAACGCGTTTTCGATACGCGGCGCAATGTGCGGGAAAACTGCGATTTTTCCGAGCTTTTCCTCTTTTTTTCGCCGTCGTTTTTTTTACGACACGTCGTGCCGGATATCGGAGTCGCTTCGTACGATATTGTTTTTGCGATAAATCCCACCGGTATCGTCCTCGAAGACAAATCCGTCATGACGCCGATAACGGAAAATGTGCAAGCGGAAGGAGAAGAACGGAAAAAAAATGTGGAACAAAAAGTCGAGGGTTCGAGCTTTGAGGCTTCAAGGGGGTTGAGGGGTGGTTTTTTGGAACAAGTTGGGACGAGGCTCTCATTACGATGGGGGTTCGTTATCAAGATCACCAGGCGTTAAGCTCTTTTCCCTTACCACTCGAGAGCTTTTCAAACGTGAGCTCGTGTATCGAAAAAAAAAATACATTTTTGAAAGTGTTTGGCTTTGAACCTTTGATGTAAAATTTGGATTTAATTTACTTCGCACTCTTATTATTATTTAATTGTGAAATATTCAACATTATATGTATGTATGTAGAAAAAATATTGATTTTTGCTCCGATTGGGGTTGATAACCTTTTGCGCACTTTATTATTAAGGGGGCTGTGAGTGCATAATATTAAGATCAGATAAAGCGCAAGGGTGTTGAGCGTTCGAAGTAAATCTTCTGTGTTGCAAAGCTAGGCTTCCCCCTTCATATAAGAATTCAAATTTTGGCTCTGTCGGTATTTGCATAATTTTCAGAATAATTTCAGTTGTTGCCAATTTTTTTTTTAAACATTTTTATACACAAAATTTACTGTATGCTAAATTAACGTAATATCAAACGTTATCTAAATCGCACTAATTAGACGAAAATTAACATAAATTATACTATCGCACAATCTACCTTATAAAATACGACATCGTCATCATTATTAATCCACTGCTGGATGAAGGCCGCTCCAATCCTCTTCCATTTCCGTCTGTCTTGCACAATCTGTATTCACTTGACTCTTTTCAATTCATCAGCCCATCTTCCATCTTGCTTTCTTTCACATCTCACGCATTTCTCGCGTCCATCTGCCATCCATTCTTACGATCTCTTCTTGTTATACCAAGCATACATCTTTCCACGCTTCTCTGCGTGCACTGGATCTTACGTAGCATTCTTGATTTTAACATCCACGTCATCCATACGTCATAACTGGCAGTACGCATTGGTCGTTCTTAACATAGCGGAATGTTGAATTTTAAAAAACTGTTCATTCTTCCAAAAGCACTACATCAATATATATGTACATACATATATATTGAGGTATCATCATCATCATTTTAAGTCACTCACCATCCACTGCTGGATGAATGCCTCTCTTGAGCAATCTGCATCCACTTGACTCCACACATTCTTCTCAATTCATCAGCCCATCTTCCACTCGGTCTACCTTGCTTTCTTTTACATCCTCTCGGATACCATTCCAGTATTTCTCGCGTCCATCTTCCATCCATTCTTCTCGCCATGTGTCCACTACAACTTTTTCACACGTTCTGCTATATCGGCCACTTTATTCAGACTTCTTACCCATGTATTCCTCTTGAGATCTCTTCTTGTTATACCAAGCATACATCTTTCCACGCTTCTCTGCGTTCACTGGATATTACGTAGCATTCCTGATTTAACATCCACGTCATCCATACGTCATAACTGGCAGTACGCATTGGTCGTTCTTAACATAGCGGAATGTTGAATTTAAAAACTGTTCATTCTTCCAAAAGCACTACATCAATATATATGTACATAGGTATCATTATGATTATTTTCAACCGTTCACCATCCACTGCTGGATGAATGCCTCTCCAATCCTCTTCCATTCCTGTCTGTCTTGAGCAATCTGCATCCACTTGACTCCACACATTCTTCTCAATTCATCAGCCCATCTTCCACTCGGTCTACCTTGCTTTCTTTCACATCCTCTCGGATATCATTCCAGTATTTCTCGCGTCCATCTTCCATCCACTCTTCTCGCTATGTGTCCACTACAACTTTTTCACACGTTCTGCAATATCTACCACTTTGGTCATACTTCTTACCCATGTGTTTATTTTGCGATCTCTTCTTGTTATACCATGCTTTCCATGCTTATCTGTGTGATATATACATAGATATATAATAAATAAATTAAAAAATCACAAAGTTACAATACATTAAAAGTAATAATATAATTTTTTACTTTTGTTTGAAATAATCAGTAATAACCAAGCGTACATGCTAATTCATTGTAGTTACATTATTAAACTCTCGTGTGTTTTATCAGACTGATTGTACCTTATAGATTTGTAAGTAACGAATAGACATAGGGAAGATTACAACCGTTTTTTTTTTATCAAATTAAACCCATTCCTATTTCTTTCACCTGCCTAATTAGATTCACACTTTTACTCTGCAGGGGTGCGTCGACCCCTCTAGAAACATTGCAATTCTTTGAATCTTCGTATCTGTCTCATTTTAAACGTGAACCATCCTGTCGCGATAAGACTTAAAAGAAAGGGGGTGGCAGATAGATCCACAAACCCGAACGTTGACTGAAACCACTCACCTTTGTGCAATATTCACCCCGATTCACACCAGCCAAACGAACAGGTGTTGGGATAGGAAGCGAATCTCGTATACACGAGTAGGTACCTCGTATAATGTATTATTTACGAGCTCGATTGCAACTGTGGGAGGAGGGGATGGGTAAATAAATTAATTAATTAATCGGCCAAACCTCACCGTATAATCTAATGGTGCCGTCGGCTCGGCCCAGGGAATTGGTGGCCACACACATGTAAGTCCCCAGGTCCCTCTTGCTCAAATTTACGATGGTCAGCTGTAGGTGGACCTTGTATGGACCCGTTTTCACCTCGCTGATTAAGTGCTTCTTCCTGTGCAATCGTAAATTAATATTTTAGTCGACGGGCTGAGATATCACTTGGGTCTCGTGCTCTTTCGACCCGGCGAAGTCGTGCTGCGTTGCAATACGATATATGTACACAGTGGCCGTAACAAAAACGGGGCTATTTTCAAAAAAATTATATGACAGTAAGCAATACTGCTATGGCCAATTAAAAGCTTGTACTATCGTCTGTCTAATGTTGTGATACATTTTTAAAAACGGATCATTTTCAATGGCAAAATTGGCACATGAAAAAAAAATACAGAAAAAATTATTTCATAAGGGTGTTTCATATGATGATATTTTAACAGTATAAGAGTCTGAAATGATTACAATCAATGAAATGTTCTAATTTTGGTGTTCAGTATATTAATGGACCATCTTACAATTATTAAAAGTTGCTCTTTTCTATTCCAATGGATAGTTACAGTCTACACCAGTGGTCGGGAACCATTTTCAAGCTAAGAGCCAAATTAGGGAAAACCTTGCTAAATTGGTTAAATTTGGGAGCAGCTTTAAAAACAGTTATCTTGTCTGATAGTTTAATCTAAAAAACGATTTTAAAGCTTTTTATAGTTATGAAGTTATGGCAATAGGATTAATTTTGATTTTGTGTAAATTGTGTGTCAACGTTGTGTTTCATGCAAAACGTTGGATGACAGCGATAGTCGCTGGTTTTTATTTAAAGAGCCGCATGCGGCTCCGGAGCCGCCGGTTCCCGATCGCTGGTCTATACCGTGTGTCGATAACAGGAGTCTAACATTAAAAATAGTAGTAGAGTTTATTTAGTTATAAATATAAATATCTCAGTATTGATTGTACGGATTTGATCCATAAATATAGTGAACCACTCAATTATTGTTTATTATATCAATTAGAAAGCGCATAAAATATGCACATTGAATTTGTTAGTTTCTGAGATATATTTTTTCGAAAGCAACCTCGGTTTTTTAATGGCCACTTGGTACATACTGTAATAAATCTTGGTAGAGTCGAATAATATGTATAAAAAGGCACTGACCCGGATAGGAGCATATCGCCCCTGTTCTTGACCCAGTAGTTGATCGTGTTGGGTAAGCTTCGACAAAGCACTCCAATTGTACGTCGGTACCCAACGGTGCTCCCAGTAGTTGGTTGGGTACTTTGACCACTGGAGCAACTGCGAACAATTCGTTGTGTGTACAGTGCGGTAAATCTTAAGGGCTTTGGTTGATATGTATTGTGGTTTGGTGCTGTGAATTTTTGTGGTTTTGTTGGTGCAATGTGCTGAAAATTTGGTTTACCTTTGCATATGTGTACTTATACAGTTCTTACTATTCTATTGGAATGTTTAACTTTGGGCTGTTTAATCCAGGCATGCAAAAGGTTGACCTTGAAAGTTTTTAAGCGAATTATGCTGTTTTTTTAATGATTTTGCCAAAAAAAATAGATCATACGAAAAAGTGACTGTAAAAAAGGAATGCTGCTTGAAATTCTAATATTATGTATACAATCAAAATTTTATATGAATTACGATTTTGACCTACCACATATTTGTATTTTAAACTACAAAGTTCAATTTAATTAATGTCGATTTCAAACCAAAAAGCACAGCTAAAGTCATCAAAATTTCTATTTTAATACATTACTGATCAAAATTTGACCATGAAAGATGACGTCTATTTTGGGACATTTATCTACTTTTGATAAATTATTAGTTCCAACATACATATGTATGTATATGTACATACATACATACTTACATATTATTATCATAATTTTCAGCTGTTCACCATCCACTGCTGGATGAAGGCCTCCCCAATCCTCTTAAATTCATGACTGTCTCGAGCAATCTGCATCCAACTGAATCCACAGAATCTTCTCAATTCATCAGTCCATCGTCCACTCGTTCTGCCTTTCTTTCTTTCACATCTTCTCGGATATCATTCCAGTATTTTTTGGTATATTGCCACTTCAACTTTTTCACACGTTCTGCTATATCTGCCACTTTGGTCATACTTCTTACCCACGTATTCCTCTTAAGATCTCTTCAATCTGCATCCACTTGACTCCGCACATTCTTCTGAATTCATCATCCCATCTTTCAACGTGCTTTCTCTCACATCCTCTTGGATACCATTCCAGTATTTCCAGTATCCATCTGCCATCCATTCTTCTCGCTGTGTCCACTTCAACTTTTTCACACGTTCTGCTATATCTTGTCAGACCCATGTATTCCTCTTACGATCTCTTCTTGTTATACCAAGCATACATATTTCCATGCTTCTCTGTGTGCACTGAATCTTACGTAGCATTCTTGAATTTAGCATCCACGTTTCACATCCATACGTCATAACTTGCAGTACACATTAGTCGTATGCCTTCTTTTTTAAGCATAGCGGAATTCATTGATTTAAAGACCATGTTCATTCTTCTAAAAGCACTCCATCTTAGTTTTATTTCTTATTCTACTTATGTACATATAAACTTTACAAATATGACTACCCAAAGTCAAACTATTCCACTTTATCCAAATATCGTTTGATCAATTAGTGAGGCCTTCGTGTGAACAAAACTACACATACATAAATATTTCCGTATAAAAATTTAACTCTACAGTAACTTACAATTAACATTGAGAGTTATCCTTTTGCTGACAGCTGGCGGTACATCATTGGATGCTATGCAAAGATAAGCACCCATTTGTCTCCTCTCCAATTTCACCAAAGTTAAATTGTCTCCTGCGTGTGTATCGACTGTAAAAATTCACAATATTACAAATGTGCATTTTTTAACCCTATAGTGCGCCGCCGAAATTAACCGTTTCGCATTCGAACGCACTCGATTCAATTCCGGGCCAAATTTATCGTGCTGTCGTTTCCGACATACAATTTTTGATAATTAACTGCGTCGAGCCCGTTCATAAATTGCCGTAATTAAACTATCCTGACAACTAATGAAATATGCGTCGCACGCTACAAACTGCACGCATTGTACTACAACAATGTATGCAATTTATTATTGTATTAAAAAAAAAAAAAAAAAAGAATTTTCCCTAAACTTTGATACAATTTCCGAACGAGTCACTTCTCACGATATATTTTCAGTAAATTTTGTGTTATTTAAGAGTAAATGCAATCATAAATAAATTTCCAGAATAAAATACGTATGTACTTCTAACAAATGACTTATAAGCAACATATTTAAATATTTACATTATAATTTTCAGACATTTCTCAGAAATCATGAAAACGTGATCAGGGGATTTGACTGATACAAATAAGTCAAAATCTCGAGGTCGGATTTTCGCACGATCACAATACTTTATCTACGCACATATGTAAAGTAAAACAATATATACATATAAGCACGTCCAATTTATTTGCATCTCAAATTAATTAACCATACTTGAAATTCACTTTAATTCAAGTAATGAATTGAAGCCTCAATTATTTAAATTTGCAATAAAAAAGTATAGGGACTTGAGTGAACCCCAAATCATATACGGTACGATATAATGGAATTATCTCACATTATACCATCATTTTTAAATAATAAAACCAAAATACAATTGAAGCTATTTATGACTCTAGATTTTCGAGCTAAGAGCAAAATTAGGAGTAAGAAATAAGCTATTTCGTAATGTTCGACAGTTTATTACTAAAAAGTATTGTAAAAAAACGTTTTAATGCTTTTTATAGCCGTGTAGAAATAGGCTTAATTTTGATTTTGTTTAAATTGTGTGTCAACGTTTTGCGCGAAACGCAAAACGTTGTATGACAGCGAGAGCCGCGTCAGGTTCCAGGGCCGCTGGTTTCCGACTTTACACTCACATACAAACAATAACGTTCGCTCGCACTTAATGACCCGGCAAAAGTTTCCATTGAATACTTTAAAGACTTTTTTTCCATCGGAAAATTATTACACACCGCGCGCGACCTTAATGGACTTTTTGCTCTCGTGACCGAATTTTTACATTTTTTTTTTTTGTTTACTTTCTTTACCTCGAACAAGATCCCTGGGACCTTTTCTGATGAGGAGATGCTCCCCGTCCTCCCGTCTCCACACTATCCTCGGCTGGGGTCTGCCCGTGGCGTGACACACCAAAGTGCTATTGTCTCCCTCTTGAGCAGTGACATCACCAGACGTCTGCCCGTCCGATATATCTGGAGGCACTGGAATAATAAAAAAAAAAAAACTAGCCAACCCTCAAATTTATGTGTCTCAACATAAAGGCATCGATAATCCACCCTACTGGCATAATGGCCTAGAGTCCGCATTGATGTTGAGGACGCCATTACTGGCAAAGGGGTTGAAGGTTTTTGGGGTAGGAGGATTTTGGGAAGGTCTCTTGTGTGCTGTCATGTCGACACCGAGGGGTTGTGCCAGTGACTGGGCGATTCCTTTCAGGTCTCGTCTACCCGAGCCGTTTATTATCCGTCTTTAGAGAGACGCCGAATTGATTTCGAGAAGTTTAGAAGCATTCGTTGGTGTGAGACTTACCCCGTCTGAGGAATTTTCAACCCTTGTCCCAACCCCCTCCGACCCAAAGGTGTTTTACATTGGTTGTATGTGCGTATTATGGTTGAATAGTGATGATTTTTTACATCGTTTTTGGTTCAAGTTTAACAGCATACATATTGGTTTTACATTTTTCGTTAGTGCTTTTATTTATTTTTGTATTTTTTTTACCTTTAAATTGAGAAATTTATTGGTGGGTCGCAAAATTAATAAAATTGGTCGCGACAAATGGAAAGAATACAATAAATATTGGTTTCGTCAAACGTTTCCAATATTGAGAATGGAACGAGTCATCTTTACCTAGGTTTTATGATTTCATAGAATTTATGAAAGGTCGTTCGCACGACACCGGAATGGTCAGTTCCTCTATCATTGTTTAACATTGTCAATGCTTTAAAAGATACTTTAAAAGAAAGAAAAAAACTTTTATTATTTTAAAATATCTTTATTATTTTATTATTTTAAAATATCTTCATTGTTAAACGATGAAGATATTTTAAAATAATTAATTAATTCGAGGTATTGAAATATCTCGCTTCTTTATCCCAAAGCTTTGACAACTATTTTCCAGTGCAGAAATTTTAAACAGTACAGAAAAGGTTTTGGATGAAAAAATCCATTTGATTTTTAAAGCCTTGAAGAGGAGGCTGAATTTATGCATCTTATTAGCTCATTTACACTGAAGAATGATTTTCAGTAATTAAATGTGTCACAATTTTGGAGTAAGGTTAAAGAAGAATTTCCACTTTTAACTAAAAAAAGCAATCTTTATACTATTACCTTTTACTTCAACTCATTTGAACTAGGATTTTCTACTTTATCTCTATTAAAAACAAAGTTTCTAATTGAAAACTAGTTTCATCCATAAATATGCATATCTATATCATGTGTCAATAGTAAATAAAGGAACATAATGGACAGAGTTTGTTTGATATATTATTTCATAGGCATACTGGGTCGCAATACAAAATGCAGTTCTTGCAATGGGTCGTAGTAAAAAAAGTTTGAAAAACGCTGGTCTATGTGATCTTGTTAATCTTTGATAGAAGCTAGCTTTCAGAAGTTGAAAATATATGCTATGTTCATTTGGAACTGTTAAATATCTTATGTATGTTAATAATAAATAGAACTGGTTTTATGCAGAACAGAAATACGCTGAATATTTGAACGGTCTTGTTTGAATGTGGAATAATCAAAATTGAGTTAAAATTGCTTGTGTCTTTTTGCAATACTGTCATAAAGTCAATTGATAAAAAACCTAATGTGAATTTTTTTTGTAAAAGAGTATATTTATCATTAAACGCTTCACATTAATAACTTTTGTCGTGGTTGGTTTTATTTGAAATATATTATACGTGTATGGTTTTTTATCGCTTCGAATTTCGACTCCTTGTCGTGTATTTGATCGATGTGCGTCACTATTTATATTTTAATAAAAAAGTATTTGGTTGGTGCGAATGTGTAAATATTGAATAGTGTTGAATTTGTTTTTTTTTTTTTTTCGGCACGCAAAATACCTGAAAGGGAAGCCGTTGCGATTCCGCGGGGAAAACTGCGGAAAACACTGGTTGTCGGGAGTATTTTCATATCGGAGAGGATATCGGTTTTCCGTTCATTTTTCCCGTGGTTTTTTTTTTTTTTTTTTTCAACGTGGTTTGGGAGGTAAGGGACTTTTTTCATTTCAAGGAAATTCCTAAGTATCGTCGTCGTACGTTCGTTTGATGGATGTGTTTATGTTGTTTGGCACTTCGTATAGTAGAAAACCATTTAAGAAAAAAATTTGTATGTACATAATTTTATGTATGGTGTAGGATAGACACTCGATCATTAGCCGATAATTGCCAGATTTATTAAATTATTACAACAATTTTATATTATACTAGCTGACCCGGCATGCGTTGCAATGCCCGTTCACGTTCCCGTTCCCGTTCCCGTTCCCGATTCTGATCCCGATCCCGTTCCCGTTCCTAGTACGTTATCTGACGCGTGAGCAGGCCCGTTCCCGTTCCCGTTCCAGATCCCGTTCCCGTTCCCGATCCCGGTCCCGATCCCGTTCCCGATCCCATTCCCGTTCCTAGTACGTTATCTGACGCGTGAGTAGGCCCGTTCCTGTTCCCGTTCCCGTTTTTTCCCGATTCCAGATCCCGGTTCCCGTTCCCGATCCTGATCCCGTTCCCGATCCCGATCCCGTTCCCGTTCCTAGTACGTTATCTGACGCATGAGCAGGCCCGTTCCCGTTTTATCCCGATTTTTTTTCACAGGAACCATCCCCGGCATTATCACAATAAGTCCTGAAAGTTTCATCGCGATCGGTTGAGTGGTTTAGGAGCCTATAAGAGACAGACAAACAGATAAACAGACAGACATTCATTTTTATATATATGTATAGATGCGAGATACATTCAATGATTGTTTTTAAATCCAACATTCCGCTGTATGCTTAAAAAATAAGGCATACGACCAATGCGTAGTGACAGTTATGACGTATGGATGTGAAACTTGGATGCTACGTATGTAAGATCCAGTGCACACAGAAAAGCATGGAAATGCTCAGTATAATGAGAAGAGATTGTTAAAGGAATACATGGATAAGAAGCATGTCCAAAGTGGCAGATATAGCGGAACGTGTGAAAAAGTTGAAATGGACACGTAGCGAGAAATACTGGAATGGTATCCGAAAGGATGTGAAAGAAAACAAGGTAGACCGAGTGGAAGAATATGTGGAGTCAAGTGGATGAAGATTAATCAAGACAGACAGGAATGGAAGAGGATAGAAGAGGACTTAATCCAGCAGCGGATGGTGAACGGCTGAAAATTTTGATGTTGATGATTTCTGCCTATTTGTGTGTACATATGTATATATGTTTGTATCTTTTCCTTTATCTGTATGTTTCTGTTTGTCTTTCCGTCTATCGATGTATATTTGTTGCATAGATTATATGTACATTTTAGTTTTTGACGTTTGCGTTTGCGATCAAATTTTACAGGAGTAATCCCTATTATCCTAGTGGTATTGCTTTCAATATTTTTCTCTCTATAAGCAACCATACAAACTTTTTTGAAAGACTCCGGCTAGTTACAAATAGAGTAAAAGCAGTACACCGTTAAACTATATTTATTTGCACCCAGGCAACGTCGAGTACTTTACAGCTGGTCAATTATTATACCCATAGGAAAGTGTGGCTGATGATGACACATATGTACATATCTGCAAACGGCAAATTATTTTCGCGTGAAATTCGAGAGAAAAACTAATTATACTTTTTCGCAACGGAACGCACATTATTACTATCGTTCGGATCGCGAACGGAGCTCGTTAAGTTATTTTTCGCTCGGAGGAAATAAAAGTTTTTCCTATTCTTTATTAAACAGAGGAAGATTTCTCTCTTACGGGTCCGAAAGTAGAAGAAATAATATTTCTCTTGTGCAATAAATCGTCTTTTGTAAAAGTGCTGTATAATGCCCGCAATAAAAACACACTTATAAATATATTTATTCATTTCGCGGAAGTTCCCCGGGGTTTTCCCCTGAGGGGGAGGGATGAGGGGGCGGGGTTGGGGTTATTGATAAAAGAGGGCACAGAGTCGATGAATTAAGGATGAAAATGTATCCGTAATGTGACATAGGAAACTTTATTGAAAAAGTAACAGAAATAGGTCGAATAGAAAAGCTGAATGGAATATACACACATTATACCTATGAATGTATGTATGTATGTATATAATAGAAAGTAAATTTCATATATAATAGATCAAGAGTGGCCTTTATATATCAATATCATGGATTATTGAATGACATCATCATTTTCAGCCGTTCACAATCCACTGCTGAATGAAGTCGTCTCCAATCCTCTTCCATTCATGTCTGTCTTGAACAATCTGCATCCACTTGACTCCACACATTCTTCTCAATTCATCAGCCCATCGTTCACTCGGTCTACCTTGCTTTCTTTCACATCCTCTCGGATACCATTCCAGTATTTCTCGCGTCCATCTTGGTTATATCCAGCCCATTGCCACTTGAACTTTTTCACACGTTCCGCTATATCTACCACCTTGTTCATGCTTCTTACCCATGTATTCCTCTTACGATCTCTTCGCGTTATACCGAGCATACATCTTTCCATGCTTCTCTGTGTGAAGCTAAAGATAAACTAGTAAATTCGAAGTAGTAAAACTAGTAAGGTCGAAAACCGTCTAGAAATTCCTTTGACATACAATGGATCTTCACTCAAGAGACTTTATCATCATCATCATTTTCAGCCATTCACCATCCACTGCTGGATGAAGATCTCTCCAATCCTCTTCCATTCATGTGTGTCTTAAGCAATCTGCATCCAGTTAACTCCACGCATTCTTCAGCCCATCGTCCACTTGGTCTACTCTGCTTTCTTTCAGTATTTCTCCAGTATATTCCAGTATTTCTCGCGTCCATCTGCCACCTTGGTCATGCTTCTTA
The DNA here is from genome assembly GCA_022651745.1 of Parapsyche elsis. Taxonomy (NCBI): domain Eukaryota; kingdom Metazoa; phylum Arthropoda; class Insecta; order Trichoptera; family Hydropsychidae; genus Parapsyche; species Parapsyche elsis. The sequence continues at coordinate 806,463 of JAGVSN010000059.1, forward strand.
CCCATGTATTCCTCTTACGATCTCTTTTCGTTATATCGAAAAGTGACACATCTTTCCATGCTTCTCTGTGACATTATTGAATTTAGCTCTAACTAATAAGCTCTGCTATATCTGCTACTTTGGTCATACTTCTTACCCATGTATGTATTCCTCTTACGATATTTTCTTGTTATACCAAGCATACATCTTTCCGTGCTTTGCTGTGTGCACTGGATCTTGCGTAACATTATTGAATTAAGCAATCACGTTTCACATCCACACGTCATAACTGGCAGTAGGCATTGGTCGTTCGCCTTTTTTGTTAAGCATAAAAGCGGAATAAAGTCGAAATAAATAAACAGAAAGAAATACAGACCGAAAAGCATATAGATAAATAGACAGCCAAACAAACACACACTTATATTTATATAAAAATAAAGATTAGGCTTTTATATTAACGTGTAGAGAGTGGGTGAGAAAGCCATAAAGAGATTATTGATGGCGATTATCATATTTTCGCGAGCGCGAAAATTTTCCCGCGGAAGGAAAAGCGTGCTTACAAAAACTCCGAACGAAAAAAAAAAGTGTTTGGATACAAGTATGCGTATAATATATTATAGACACAAAGGAGAGGAAAATAACGACGAGTGTGTGTAGAGCCTGTTTAAGCGCCATTAAGCAAGTTTCAAGCCTCGTTGACGTTTAGAACGAATAACTTTTTGCAGATACCTCGTAATATTATAATACTATCTATCAGCGTTTCATTGAATGAATATTGCGCAAAGCAATATGAAACGATCACCGTACGATGCAACTTCATTGAAGATAATGGACAACAAAACAAATATATTTATTTATATATTAACATAACAACGATTTTTATTATTGATTTTTACATTGGACCTTTAAGAACCGAGCTATGTACGTGTATATGTATGTTACAGACAAAGTGTGAAATCCAACATTTCGCTATGCTTAAAAAATGACATATGTACATACGAATTAATGTATGTACATACATATATATGTACATAGTATAATAAAACTAAAATTATGTTTAATGAATTTTGCACGCAAAGCGTAGTCACAGTAGATAACCATATTGCAGAGATAGTTGATAGTTATTTATACCATGACAATTGGTGAATATGACTGGATGTAAAGCAGAACAAATGAAACTAGGATGGAGCGCTTTCGAAAGAATGAACATAGTTTTTAAATGCAACATTCAGCTATGCTTAAAAAAGAAGGCATACGAACAACGCGTAGTGCAAGTTATGACGTATGGATGTGAAACTTGGATGCTAAATTCAAGAATACTACGTAATATCCAGTTCACACAGAGAAGCATGGAAATATGTATGCTTGGTATAACAACAAAATATCGTAAGAGGAATACATAGGTAAGAAGTATGACCAAAGTGGCAGATTATAGCAGAACGTGTGAAAAAGTTGAAGTTGCAATAGGTTAGAAACATAGCGAGAAGAATGAATGGCTAGAAATACTAGAATGGTATCCGAGAGGATGTGAAAGAAAGCAAGGTAGACCGATAGGACGATCGGCTGATGAATTGAGAAGAATGTCTGGAGTTAACAGGATGCAAATTGCTCAATACAGACGGGAACGGAAGAGGATTGGAGAGGCCTTCATCCAGTAGTGGATGGTGGATGGTTGAAAATGATGATTATGATAAGGGGAAATCAAATTATGTGCGTAAATGTGCCGTCGCTTATGTTTAAATCAAATTTTGTCTGCAAATATTATGATGCAAATTTAAACATTGCCTTATTTAACAAGATCCAGTCCACACAGAGAAGCGTGGAAAGATTTATGCTTGGTATAACGAGAAGGGATCGCAAGAGGAATACATGGGTAAGAAGTATGACCAATGTGGTAGATATAGCGGAACGTGTGGAAAAGTTGGTGTGGAATGGATGGAAAATGGACGCGAAAAATACTGGAATTATATGCGAGAGGATGTGAAAGAAAGCCAGATAGACCCAGCGGACGGTGGGTTGATTAATTGAAAAGAATGTGTGGAGTTAACTGGGTGCAGATTGCACGAGACAGACAGATCTGGGAGAGGATTAGAGAGGCCTTCATCCAGCAGTGGATTGTAAACGGCTGAAAATGATGATGATGATGGCTAAATTGTAACAAAAAAAGATTAATCAAATCAAATGAAAGCTCATAGGATCCTTCTTGTCTTATACTGTTCAAACATCATAGATTCCTGGCATCCTTAAAACAGCACCTCTGTACAAGTGCTTATAGACAATATGTAAGTTTAGCTTTAAGTAATGTTTCTTTGGAATCAGCTTAAGCTTCATTAAATTATTAAATAGAATAAATTATATGTATTATTGTATTGTGGGTCTGTATGATGTTTGCCATGCATGACTATCTGGATGAAATATCTGTAATCTCATTTAGGGCAATCAGGTATATATATATTTAACTAAATATATAAATAGCACCGTATGCACTCACTTTATTTACATGCACGAATCGCCGCGGACCAAAATTGTTTCATTTTAGTTTATTTATTTTATTTTGTTTTGAATAGAATCCATTATATTTTCCGATATTTCCAATCGGACGCGTGTAAAATTTTCATCACTATCTCTCGCCGCTGCTGAAAACAATATGCTCGTAAAACACAAAACGCTACCGATATCCAATAAAGATAAAAATTGCACTAACGCTTTCGTTTATTTTTTTTTATGTTTTGTAGGAAAATGTGTTGTTTTTTTTTTCCGGCCGGTGCAGTTGTGCCAATTTTGAATTACGCTCGGCCATATTAAAGGCCGTTTGTCTTTTATTGCGAATCACTCTCGCGATATTTGCTCGCTCGTGAAACGTAGTGGGGTTGAGGGCAGGGACCATATTCAATACTGCGATATAATCTCGACGGTCGAAACTATATCTATACCCTATAGTTTCATGTATTTATAAAATGCATATAAACCATACATCAGCTACTATTTGTATTTGTATTAAAAATTCCGAGCGCTCACGTGGGCCGCACTCGTACGCGAAAACGATCGCTTACAACCCGCACGCTAATTTATATTGAAAGTAATTACTGCAACTGAGTTACTAAAATTTTTGAATATTATACAGCTGTATCGGTGAATTATTACTATATTCTTTTTTGAGAGCAGAATCAAATTAATTTGACTTTTCAGTTAAAAATTACGGTAAATTATGCGAAATCTCATTTTATATTGTACTATATTATTAACGGTATGGCTATACCTAGATGGAACAATTAGTCAATATGACCGTATGTAAAGAAGAAGAAATAAAACGGAGAATGAATGAATGAAAGCATATGACCAATGCGTACTGCCAGTTATGACGTATGGATGCTAAATTCAAGACTGCTACGTTAGATCTAGTGCACACAGAAAAGCATGGAAAGATGTATGCTTGGTATAACAAGAAGAGATCGTAAGAGGAATACATGGGTAAGAAGTATTACCAAAGTGGCAGATATAGCGAAACGTGTGAAAAAGTCAGAGTGTACACATAGCGAGAAGAGTGGATGACAGATGGACGCGAAAAATGCTGAAATGGTATCCAAGAGGATGTGAAAGAAAGCAAGGTAGACTGAGTGGAAGATGAGCTGATGAATTGAGAAGAATTTGTAAAGTTAAGGGGATGCAGATTGCTCAAGACAGACAGGAATGGAAGAGGATTGGAGAGGACTTCATCCAGCAGTGGATGGTGAACGGCTGAAAATGATAATGATGATGGCTTATCAAATCAAATGAAAGCTCGTTGGATCCTTCTTGTCTTATACTGTCCAAACATCCATGGTGTTACCATTGTGTATCTTTATTAAATTAAATTTGGAACTATTTGATCAATATCTAAGATATATATTTGAATATCTATTTGATCAATATCTGTGTAATAAATTCATAAAATTTAACAAAAAAGATGGCGAAGAATATTACTATAGCTTAAAAATAACTGAAATTATAATCAACATTTACTTGTAACGTATGTACATATATAATTATTTAATACAGTAATGACACGCGTACAATGTTCGCGTCGTTCAATGAGCGCAAAGTGTTAAAATGACTAACGCCGTATAAACTCGTACTATACACCCATAATCGGTTAAATGACGTATGCGACACGAAAAAACCACATATATTTCCGATAACTTTATACATTTGCCTTTTATGGTTTTGCACCGGGGCTGTATGGGTCCTTAAGTTATTATATTATATGTATTTCTTGTATCCTTTACGTACAAATAAATGTTAACGTATGTTTTTACGATCCAATTATTCGTCATAAGGTTTATTTATTCCTTAGTCGGGCGTGTCAAATCGTACAGCGCCATACTATTAACTATTATTGTGGCAATGAAAAGGTTACGACTTTTAATTAAGGATTTTACTACAACGGAATATTTGCCCGATAGAATCATTACAACTACGAATGAGGTCGTTGAAGGGTAAATCTACGGAACACACGCTATATTTGAAGAAGATTTTGACACTTTTGTTGTGAAATACAAATTAAACTACACAGCTTAATGTATAACTTTAATTGTTACAATGATAAACAGGATGTTAAACTTGGATGCTTAATTCAAAAATGCTACGTAAGATCCAGTGCACACAGAGAAGCATGGAAAGATGTATGCTCGGTATAACGAGAATATATCGTAAGAGGAATACATGGGTATAAAGTATAACCAAAGTGACATGGAATCTGAGAGGATGTGAAAGAAAGCAATGTAGACCGAGTGGAAGAATATGTAGAGTCAAGTGGATGCAGATCTCTCTAGACATACAGGAATGGAAGAGGATTGGAGAGGCCTTCATCCAGCAGTGGATAATGAACGGCTGAAAATGATGAATCATAAACACTCATACATATACATAGGTATTAATTGTAGAAATACTGTTATAAAAAGTTTCTTTGAAGGCAAAAAAAATTAAGAAAACAAAAACATAACTGTTGCTACTGAAGAAATTATGCATTTTAGTACTGATTTCTTTCACAAATTTCTTTCAAATTACAAAACTTAGTGTAAAATCCTCTACAATTAAAACAAATCAAAAGTTTTAAAAATTCCTTATGTTTTGACAACTTTCACAAAAATTCACTCCAAAAACAACTTTAAAAAAAAAGCAAAAGCAAAAAAACACTGTCATTGCTATTACCCGAAAAAATAGTCAAGATGTGAAAATATAATACCGTAGCAGTATTTTAAATTAAAGGGATTCCATTTAATCACCTCTTTCACATGGAATGACCCCGTATTATTCGTGAACTAAGTTAAACTTAAATTGTACAAACTCTCACCGTGAACGTCGATACATCCCAACTGCTTTTTCATATTGGTCGTGTTAATTTGACACATGTAACATCCACGATCACTCTCCCTCAATTGACGTATCCTCAGTTGCCATGTGCCTGGACCGTCTTGAGATACACTTATCCTGGAATTGTGGGTAACAACTCGCGTGTGAAGTGTCAAAATTGTCTGGTCTTCGGCTTTCATCCAACCGACCTGAAACAAATAAAAAAAAACACGGTTAAAAAAAACAAGCAACGAACGTACCACTTGAAATTTCGCTGAAGCTTGAATTAATATTGAGATGCTTGAAAAATTTTCCGCTCGAGTTTTCCGCTACTCGAAAACGTTAATCAAACAAATATTAAGGGCGATGTTTCAATTCGCAATCAAAACAAAGCGAAGAAGAGTAGACGTACAATTGAATTGTTCTCTGGGTTGACGACATTCATCCGAGTATCACTACTCTATTTTTGCCGTCCAAAAAGATAATCAAAATGAGCCTCGTATGAAAATGAAATTTTTACGTCGAGTGAACGAACGACTTTCGAGATCTGTAATGAAAGTCTTTCAAACAAATTTTTTTTATTATTTTTCTTTTTATACATACATAGATATAATATATATATATATATACATACGTGAGTGTATTCTGAGGTAGTTTTCCGGCTCATTCGTACGATCTGTTCGAAGTCGGAAACGCGGAAAAAGTGCCCTCTTTTCCGGAATTAACCTATGCGGCCGTGTTACGCACGCTCGAATCCAATATCATCCAAGGCGGAAAATTGAAAATTGTATCACGGATTTCCAAATTGGATTCAAAATACAATTTTATTGCCGTGTCTGCGATAAGACGCATCAGTGGGACAACGCTCGAGACGATCGACTTGCTTTAAGTGTATAAAAAAAATATAATAAAATAATAAAAGTATGAAATTTAATATAACTACAATACAACAATTCAGAATTTATTGCTTTATCCTAATCGGATAAAGTATTGTGATCGTGCGAAAATTCGACTGATTTGTATCAAGTATCATCCCCTGATCAAGTTTTTATGATTTCTGGAAAATTTCTGTGTGTCTGCAAGTCTGTATTGCTGTGTACCTGTGTGTAGAATCGCTAATAAATCAAAAACCGTTTATTCTATTACACGGAAACTTCATATGTATATGTTTTTTGCCGGCCATTACAATCTATAAAGGCTTTCAAAGTTTTTCATCAACCAAAAGTTTTAATTTTTGTGTAATTTTTCCAGCAAAACTGTATTAAGCTGAAATTTCAGTCAACCGGAAGTTAGTTTTTTTTTCTCGTAGAAAAATCAAAAATCCTATTATTTTTCTTTGTACACGGTTTCTTCAGTTTTTGGTCACTCTTCATATTCCTCAAATATATACATAGATAAAGTCATGGGTTGGCCACACCCGAATTTTTTATTAAAGTATTGTTTTTTATTGTATTACGTAAATACAATGATTTATACTTTGAAATTGAATAAAAAGCAACTTTCTTCTTCTACATATTTAGATATGCAATTAAGCTATAAAATTATTAAGATTGATGTCTATGATACAATTTGCAACTTTTAAAACCAATTATCTAATACAAAATGCAAATTGAGATTGATATATAATATATGTATCCTTAAAAAGGTCAATATATTTATATTTTTGTAAATTAGTATTGATTTACGTTTAAAGCGTTTGAAAAGGCTATCATTTTTCATTCATCATCAAACCATAAAACATCTTCAGTATGATTATTTTATAATTAAATTTCCAACCTTGTAAATACACCCAAAAGTTTGACATTTCTGGTGTAAAATAATTAAATGAAAATATTTGTAATTTAATGCTTTAGCCCTGATGAAATTGAATAAACAATTAATTCATTAACAAACGGTCTCGTGATAAGTTTGTTTGATATTATTATCAATTTGATATGAAACTTTTGTATCGGGGTTAGGGTTTCATTGTGAGTTCAGTACGATGATATCAAGACATTGGATTATATTACATTAAAAGGGTTTAAAACAGCGATGATTACATAATTTTGATTAAAGTCCGACATGCATACATTAATTTTCCATTGTCTGTGTGCTAAAATTTGTTTGCATTTTCTATCCACGGTGAACCGAATGCGGAAAAGCGTTCACGAAAACACACGGCGCTCGCTGAAAACAGTGGAAAATGCGACGACAGGAGAGGTGGAGGTGGTTCTACCAGGTGGAAAACAAGATGCAAGGTGTTCTGAAAATGTCTGGAAAATTTTCGTTTCCCGGGAAAAGTTTCACGAGTAATATTTATAGTCGAGTGCGGCAAGCGAACCGGGAAAATGTTTACCCGCGCCGACTGCCACACAACTCGCAAATATTGAATTTGTATGCGCGCGCCATTTGAAATTCAAAGTGAAAAGCGTCAAGTGTGCACTTAGTTTTCCATTTTGTAAATACAAATTATATTTATGCGTCTGTGTGAGATGCGACGACTTTAAATAGGCGCACGAGTGAATCTTGACACCATAGTTTTGAATTTGAAGAGGTCAAACCTTTCAGTCAACGCACGGTTCAATTCAAGGTAAACCATTTCAAAAGTTAATTTTATTTCAATAAAAAACCACTTAATACAATAAAAAAATTGAGTGTGGCTAACCCATGACTTTATCCATATGTTTGAGGATTACAAAGTGTAACGAAATTAATTTTTAAGTACTGCCACTTTCGCGAGAGGGGTTTTAACCAAAATCACAGTATCTCTTAGGGCTAACATTAAAACTATAGTTATGAAATTTCGACTAGATCGGTGAGGCGGTTTCGGAAATGTTCTGTGATAACAAGATTTTTGAATTTTCTACACGAAAAAAACCCTACTTCCGGTTGACTGCTGTGAGGTCTGGTTGGGTTGGTTTCGGTTGCATTTAAATTTAGTTTTCAATGTATGCAAAAATAATTTGATATAATTATCGAAAAATCGTGAAAAAAAGGCGAAGTTGGGGTCAAGTTAGGTTGACTTTTTTTTTCGTTTTCGTTTAAAGCAGTTTATTTATCAAAATTTTTACAAAATATCCATCTGTGGTGAGGTCTGGTTGGGTTCAGTTGCATTAAATTTAGTTTTCAATGTTTGCAAAATAATTTGATATAATTATCGAAAAATCGTGAAAATAGGCGAAGTTGGGTCAAGTTAGGTTAACTTTTTCGTTTCGTTTTTTAAGCAGTTTATTTATCAAAATTTTTACAAAATATCCATCTGTGGTGAGGTCTGGTTGGGTTCAGTTGCATTAAATTTAGTTTTCAATGTAAGCAAAATAATTTGATATAATTATCGAAAAATCGTGAAAAAAAGGCGAAGTTGGGTCAAGTTAGGTTAATTTTTTCGTTTTCGTTTTAAGCAGTTTATTTATCAAAATTTTTACAAAATATCCATCTGTGGTGAGGTCTGGTTGGGTTCAGTTGCATTAAATTTAGTTTTCAATGTAAGCAAAATAATTTGATATAATTAAAAAAAAAATCGAAAAAAAAAGGCGAAGTTGGGTCAAGTTAGGTTAACTTTTTCGTTTTCGTTTTAAGCAGTTTATTTATCAAAATTTTTACAAAATATCCATCTGTGGTGAGGTCTGGTTGGGTTCGGTTGCATTAAATTTAGTTTTCAATGTAAGCAAAATAATTTGATATAATTATCGAAAAATCGAAAAAAAAAGGCGAAGTTGGGTCAAGTTAGGTTAACTTTTTCGTTTTCGTTTTAAGCAGTTTATTTATCAAAATTTTTACAAAATATCCATCTGTGGGTGAGGTCTGGTTGGGTTCGGTTGAATTAAATTTAGTTTTCAATGTAAGCAAAAAATAATTTGATATAATTCGAAAAAATCGTGAAAAAAAGGCGAAGTTGGGTCAAGTTAGGTTTTTTTTTTTCGTTTTTTCGTTTTAAGCAGTTTATTTATCAAATTTTTTTTACAAAATATCCATCTGTGGTGAGGTCTGGTTGGGTTCTGGTTGCATTAAATTTAGTTTTCAATGTAAGCAAAATAATTTGATATAATTATCGAAAAATCGTGAAAAAAAAAAGGCGAAGTTGGGTCAAGTTAGGTTAACTTTTTCGTTTTCGTTTTAAGCAGTTTATTTATCAAATTTTTTACAAAATATCCATCTGTGGTGAGGTCTGGTTGGGTTCGGTTGGATTAAATTTAGTTTTCAATGTAAGCAAAATAATTTGATATAATTATCGAAAAAAAATCGTGAAAAAAGGCGAAGTTGGGTCAAGTTAGGTTAACTTTTTTTCGTTTTCGTTTTAAGCAGTTTTTATTTATCAAAATTTTTACAAAATATCCATCTGTGGTGAGGTCTGGTTGGGTTCAGTTTAAATTTAGTTTTCAATGTAAGCAAAATAATTTGATATAATTATCGAAAAATCGTGAAAAAAAAAAGGCGAAGTTGGGTCAAGTTAGGTTAACTTTTTCGTTTTCGTTTTAAGCAGTTTATTTATCAAAATTTTTACAAAATATCCATCTGTGGTGAGGTCTGGTTGGGTTCGGTTGCATTAAATTTAGTTTTCAATGTAAGCAAAATAATTTGATATAATTATCGAAAAATCGGAAAAAAAAAGGCGAAGTTGGGTCAAGTTAGGTTGGTTTTTTTTTCGTTTTCGTTTTAAGCAGTTTATTTATCAAAATTTTTTACAACAAAATATCCATCTGTGGTGAGGTCTGGTTGGGTTCGGTTGCATTAAATTTAGTTTTCAATGTAAGCAAAATAATTTGATATAATTATCGAAAAATCGTGAAAAAAAAAAGGCGAAGTTGGGTCAAGTTAGGTTGTTTTTTTTTTCAGTTTTTTTTCGTTTTAAGCAGTTTATTTATCAAATTTTTTAAAAAATATCCATCTGTGGTGAGGTCTGGTTGGGTTCGGTTGCATTAAATTTAGTTTTTATGTAAGCAAAATAATTTGATATAATTATCGAAAAATCGTGAAAAAAGGCGAAGTTGGGTCAAGTTAGGTAACTTTTTCGTTTTCGTTTTAAGCAGTTTATTTATCAAAATTTTTACAAAACAAAATATCCATCTGTGGTGAGGTCTGGTTGGGTTCAGTTGCATTAAATTTAGTTTTCAATGTAAGCAAAATAATTTGATATAATTATCGAAAAATCGTGAAAAAAAGGCGAAGTTGGGTCAAGTTAGGTTAACTTTTTCGTTTTCGTTTTAAGCAGTTTATTTATCAAAATTTTTTACAAAATATCCATCTGTGGTGAGGTCTGGTTGGGTTCGGTTGCATTAAGTTTTAGTTTTCAATGTAAGCAAAATAATTTGATATAATTCGAAAAATGTGAAAAAGAAGAAGTTGGGTAAGTTAGGTTAACTTTTTTCGTTTTCGTTTTAAGCAGTTTATTTATCAAAAATTTTTACAAAATATCCATCTGTGGTGAGGTCTGGTTGGGTTCAGTTGCATAAAATTTAGTTTTCAATGTATGCAAAAATAATTTGATATAATTATCGAAAAAAAATCGTGAAAAAAAAAAGGCGAAGTTGGGTCAAGTTAGGTTAACTTTTTCGTTTTCGTTTTAAGCAGTTTATTTATCAAAGTTTTTACAAAATATCCATCTGTGGTGAGGTCTGGTTGGGTTCGGTTGCATTAAATTTAGTTTTCAATGTAAGCAAAATAATTTGATATAATTATCGAAAAAAAAATCGTGAAAAAAAAGGCGAAGTTGGGTCAAGTTAGGTTAACTTTTTTTTCGTTTTCGTTTTAAGCAGTTTATTTATCAAATTTTTACAAAATATCCATCTGTGGTGAGGTCTGGTTGGGTTCGGTTGCATTAAATTTAGTTTTCAATGTAAGCAAAATAATTTGATATAATTATCGAAAAAATCGTGAAAAAGGCGAAGTTGGGTCAAGTTAGGTTAACTTTTTTTCGTTTTCGTTTTAAGCAGTTTATTTATCAAAATTTTTTAAAAAATATCCATCTGTGGTGAGGTCTGGTTGGGTTCGGTTGCATTAAATTTAGTTTTCAATGTAAGCAAAATAATTTGATATAATTATCGAAAAAAAATCGTGAAAAAAGGCGAAGTTGGGTCAAGTTAGGTTAACTTTTTTTTTCGTTTTCGTTTTAAGCAGTTTATTTATCAAAATTTTTACAAAAAATATCCATCTGTGGTGAGGTCTGGTTGGGTTCAGGTTGCATTAAATTTAGTTTTCAATGTAAGCAAAATAATTTGATATAATTAAAAAAATCGTGAAAAAAAAAGGCGAAGTTGGGTCAAGTTAGGTTAACTTTTTTTCGTTTTCGTTTTAAGCAGTTTATTTATCAAAATTTTTTTTTACAAAAATATCCATCTGTGGTGAGGTCTGGTTGGGTTCAGTTGCATTAAATTTAGTTTTCAATGTAAGCAAAATAATTTGATATAATTATCGAAAAATCGTGAAAAAAGGCGAAGTTGGGTCAAGTTAGGTTAACTTTTTCGTTTTCGTTTTAAGCAGTTTATTTATCAAAATTTTTACAAAATATCCATCTGTGGTGAGGTCTGGTTGGGTTCAGTTGCATTAAATTTAGTTTTCAATGTAAGCAAAATAATTTGATATAATTATCGAAAAATCGTGAAAAAAAAGGCGAAGTTGGGTCAAGTTAGGTTAACTTTTTTTCGTTTTCGTTTTAAGCAGTTTATTTATCAATTTTTTTTACAAAATATCCATCTGTGGTGAGGTCTGGTTGGGTTCGGTTGGAATTAAATTTAGTTTTCAATGTGCAAAATAATTTGATATAATTATCGAAAAAATAATTTGATATAATTATCAAAAAAAAAATCAAAAAAAAAGGCGAAGTTGGGTCAAGTTAGGTTAACTTTTTTCGTTTTCGTTTTAAGCAGTTTATTTATCAAATTTTTTTACAAAATATCCATCTGTGGTGAGGTCTGGTTGGGTTCGGTTGCATTAAATTTAGTTTTCAATGTAAGCAAAATAATTTGATATAATTATCGAAAAAAAAAAAAAAAAAAAAAGGCGAAGTTGGGTCAAGTTAGGTTAACTTTTTTTTCGTTTTCGTTTTTAAGCAGTTTATTTATCAATTTTTTTTACAAAAATCCATCCATCTGTGGTGAGGTCTGGTTGGGTTCAAGTTGCATTAAATTTAGTTTTCAATGTAAGCAAAATAATTTGATATAATTATCGAAAAAATCGAAAAAAAAAAGGCGAAGTTGGGTCAAGTTAGGTTAACTTTTTTTTCGTTTCGTTTTTTAAGCAGTTTATTTATCAAAATTTTTTACAAAATATCCATCTGTGGTGAGGTCTGGTTGGGTTCAGTTGCATTAAATTTAGTTTTCAATGTAAGCAAAATAATTTGATATAATTATCGAAAAAAAAAATCGTGAAAAAAAAGGCGAAGTTGGGTCAAGTTAGGTTAACTTTTTTTCGTTTTCGTTTTAAGCAGTTTATTTTATCAAAATTTTTTACAAAATATCCATCTGTGGTGAGGTCTGGTTGGGTTCGGTTGCATTAAATTTAGTTTTCAATGTAAGCAAAATAATTGATATAATTATCGAAAAAAAAATCGAAAAAAAAAAGGCGAAGTTGGGTCAAGTTAGGTTAACTTTTTCGTTTTCGTTTTAAGCAGTTTATTTATCAAAATTTTTACAAAATATCCATCTGTGGTGAGGTCTGGTTGGGTTCGGTTGCATTAAATTTAGTTTTCAATGTAAGCAAAATAATTTGATATAATTATCGAAAAAAATCGTGAAAAAAAAAAAGGCGAAGTTGGGTCAAGTTAGGTTAACTTTTTTTTTCGTTTTCGTTTTAAGCAGTTTATTTATCAAAATTTTTTACAAAATATCCATCTGTGGTGAGGTCTGGTTGGGTTCAGTTGCATTAAATTTAGTTTTCAATGTAAGCAAAAATAATTTGATATAATTCGAAAAAAAAAAAAAAAAAGGCGAAGTTGGGTCAAGTTAGGTTAACTTTTTTCGTTTTCGTTTTAAGCAGTTTATTTATCAAATTTTTTTACAAAAAAATATCCATCTGTGGTGAGGTCTGGTTGGGTTCGGTTGGATTAAATTTAGTTTCAATGTAAGCAAAATAATTTGATATAATTATCGAAAAATCGTGAAAAAAAAAAAAGGCGAAGTTGGGTCAAGTTAGGTTAACTTTTTTCGTTTTCGTTTTAAGCAGTTTATTTATCAAAATTTTTTACAAAAAATATCCATCTGTGGTGAGGTCTGGTTGGGTTCGGTTGCATTAAATTTAGTTTTCAATGTAAGCAAAATAATTTGATATAATTATCGAAAAATCGTGAAAAAAAAGGCGAAGTTGGGTCAAGTTAGGTTACTTTTTTTCGTTTTCGTTTTAAGCAGTTTATTTATCAAAATTTTTTTTTTACAAAATATCCATCTGTGGTGAGGTCTGGTTGGGTTCGGTTGCATTAAATTTAGTTTTTTTCAATGTAAGCAAAATAATTTGATATAATTATCGAAAAAATCGTGAAAAAAAAGGCGAAGTTGGGTCAAGTTAGGTTTTTTTTTTTTCGTTTTCGTTTTAAGCAGTTTATTTATCAATTTTTTTTTACAAAATATCCATCTGTGGTGAGGTCTGGTTGGGTTCAGGTTGCATTAAATTTAGTTTTCAATGTAAGCAAAATAATTTGATATAATTAAAAAAAAATCGTGAAAAAAAGGCGAAGTTGGGTCAAGTTAGGTTAACTTTTTTTTTCGTTTTTCGTTTTAAGCAGTTTATTTATCAAAATTTTTACAAAATATCCATCTGTGGTGAGGTCTGGTTGGGTTCGGTTGGAATAAAATTTTTTTTTCAATGTAAGCAAAATAATTTGATATAATTCGAAAAAAATGAAAAAAAAAAAGGCGAAGTTGGGTCAAGTTAGGTTACTTTTTTTCGTTTTTTCGTTTTAAGCAGTTTATTTATCAAATTTTTTTACAAAATATCCATCTGTGGTGAGGTCTGGTTGGGTTCGGTTGCATTAAATTTAGTTTTCAATGTAAGCAAAATAATTTGATATAATTATCGAAAAATGAAAAAAAAAAAAGGCGAAGTTGGGTTAGGTTAACTTTTTTCGTTTTCGTTTTAAGCAGTTTATTTATCAAAATTTTTACAAAATATCCATCTGTGGTGAGGTCTGGTTGGGTTCGGTTGCATTAAATTTAGTTTTCAATGTAAGCAAAATAATTTGATATAATTATCGAAAAATCGTGAAAAAAAAGGCGAAGGGGTCAAGTTAGGTTAACTTTTTTTTTAGTTTTCGTTTTAAGCTTTTTATTTTCAAAATTTTTACAAAATATCCAGTTTATTCTGGTTCAAAATTTTTTTTAATGTAATCAAAAAATATAATTATCTGTGGTGAGGTCTGGTTGGGTTTCGGTTTTGCAGTTTATTAAATTTAGTTTTCAAAATTTAGTTTTCAATGTAATCAAAATAATTTGATATAATTATCGAAAAAAAAAAAAAAAAAGGCGAAGTTGGGTCAAGTTAGGTTAACTTTTTTTTTTTCGTTTTCGTTTTAAGCAGTTTATTTATCAAAAATTTTTTTACAAAATATCCATCTTTTCTGGTTGGGTTCAGTTTTAAATTTAGTTTTCAATTTATCAAAAAAAAAATAATTGATATAAATTATCGAAAAATCGTGAAAAAAGGCGAAGTTGGGTCAAGTTAGGTTATTTTTTCGTTTTCGTTTTAAGCAGTTTATTTTCAAAATTTTTACAAAATATCCATCTGTGTGGTGAGGTCTGGTTGGGTTCAGTTGCATTAAATTTAGTTTTCAATAATAAAAAATAATTTGATATAATTATCGAAAAAAATCGTGAAAAAAGGCGAAGTTGGGTCAAGTTAGGTTAACTTTTTTTTCGTTTTCGTTTTAAGCAGTTTATTTATTTTTTTTTTTTACAAAATATCCATCTGTGGTGAGGTCTGGTTGGGTTCGGTTGCATTAAATTTAGTTTTCAATGTAAGCAAAATAATTTGATATAATTATCGAAAAATCGTGAAAAAAAGGCGAAGTTGGGTCAAGTTAGGTTAACTTTTTCGTTTTCGTTTTAAGCAGTTTATTTATCAAAATTTTTACAAAATATCCATCTGTGGTGAGGTCTGGTTGGGTTCGGTTGCATTAAATTTAGTTTTCAATGTAAGCAAAATAATTTGATATAATTATCGAAAAATCGTGAAAAAAGGCGAAGTTGGGTCAAGTTAGGTTAACTTTTTCGTTTTCGTTTTAAGCAGTTTATTTATCAAAATTTTTACAAAATATCCATCTGTGGTGAGGTCTGGTTGGGTTCGGTTGCATTAAATTTAGTTTTTATGTAAGCAAAATAATTTGATATAATTATCGAAAAATCGTGAAAAAAGGCGAAGTTGGGTCAAGTTAGGTTAACTTTTTCGTTTTCGTTTTAAGCAGTTTATTTATCAAAATTTTTACAAAATATCCATCTGTGGTGAGGTCTGGTTGGGTTCGGTTGCATTAAATTTAGTTTTCAATGTAAGCAAAATAATTTGATATAATTATCGAAAAAATGAAAAAAAAAGGCGAAGTTGGGTCAAGTTAGGTTAACTTTTTCGTTTTCGTTTTAAGCAGTTTTTATTTAAAATTTTTTTACAAAATATCCATCTGTGGTGAGGTCTGGTTGGGTTCGGTTGCATTAAATTTAGTTTTCAATGTAAGCAAAATAATTTGATATAATTAAAAAAAAATCGTGAAAAAAAAAAAGGCGAAGTTGGGTCAAGTTAGGTTACTTTTTTTCGTTTTCGTTTTAAGCAGTTTATTTATCAAAATTTTTACAAAATATCCATCTGTGGTGAGGTCTGGTTGGGTTCGGTTGCATTAAATTTAGTTTTCAATGTAAGCAAAATAATTTGATATAATTATCGAAAAAAATCGTGAAAAAAAAGGCGAAGTTGGGTCAAGTTAGGTTAACTTTTTTCGTTTTTTTTTTAAGCAGTTTATTTATCAAATTTTTTTTTAAAAAATATCCATCTGTGGTGAGGTCTGGTTGGGTTCAGTTGAATTAAATTTAGTTTTTTTTCAATGTAAGCAAAATAATTTGATATAATTAAAAAAAAAAAAAAAAAAAAAAGGCGAAGTTGGGTCAAGTTAGGTACTTTTTTTTCGTTTTCGTTTTAAGCAGTTTATTTATCAAAATTTTTACAAAATATCCATCTGTGGTGAGGTCTGGTTGGGTTCGGTTGCATTAAATTTAGTTTTCAATGTAAGCAAAATAATTTGATATAATTATCGAAAAAAAAATCGTGAAAAAAAGGCGAAGTTGGGTCAAGTTAGGTTAACTTTTTTCGTTTTCGTTTTAAGCAGTTTATTTATCAAAATTTTTACAAAATATCCATCTGTGGTGAGGTCTGGTTGGGTCGGTTGCATTAAATTTAGTTTTCAATGTAAGCAAAATAATTGATATATATAATTAAAAAAAAAATCGTGAAAAAAGGCGAAGTTGGGTCAAGTTTAGGTTAACTTTTTCGTTTTCGTTTTAAGCAGTTTATTTAAAATTTTTTTTAAAAAAATATCCATCTGTGGTGAGGTCTGGGTGGGGTTCGGTTGAATTAAATTTAGTTTTCAATGTAAGCAAAATAATTTGATATAATTAAAAAAAAATCGTGAAAAAAAAAGGCGAAGTTGGGTCAAGTTAGGTTAACTTTTTTCGTTTTCGTTTTAAGCAGTTTATTTATCAAAATTTTTTACAAAATATCCATCTGTGGTGAGGTCTGGTTGGGTTCAGTTGCATTAAATTTAGTTTTCAATGTAAGCAAAATAATTTGATATAATTATCGAAAAAATCGTGAAAAAAGCGAAAGTTGGGTCAAGTTAGGTTACTTTTTTCGTTTTCGTTTTAAGCAGTTTATTTATCAAATTTTTTTAAAAAATATCCATCTGTGGTGAGGTCTGGTTGGGTTCGGTTGCATTAAATTTAGTTTTCAATGTAAGCAAAATAATTTAATTTGATATAATTATCGAAAAAAAATCGTGAAAAAAAGGCGAAGTTGGGTCAAGTTAGGGTTAACTTTTTTCGTTTTCGTTTTAAGCAGTTTATTTATCAAATTTTTTTACAAAATATCCATCTGTGGTGAGGTCTGGGTTTGGGTTCGGTTGGATTAAATTTAGTTTTCAATGTAATTTTCAAAAAAATAATTTGATATAATTATCGAAAAATCGTGAAAAAAGGCGAAGTTGGGTCAAGTTAGGTTAACTTTTTCGTTTTCGTTTTAAGCAGTTTATTTATCAAAATTTTTACAAAAAATATCCATCTGTGGTGAGGTCTGGTTGGGTTCGGTTGCATTAAATTTAGTTTCAAATGTAAGCAAAATAATTTGATATAATTATCGAAAAATCGTGAAAAAAGGCGAAGTTGGGTCAAGTTAGGTTAACTTTTTCGTTTTCGTTTTAAGCAGTTTATTTATCAAAATTTTTTACAAAATATCCATCTGTGGTGAGGTCTGGTTGGGTTCGGTTGCATTAAATTTAGTTTTCAATGTAAGCAAAATAATTTGATATAATTATCGATATAAAAAAAATCGTGAAAAAAAAAAAAAAAAGGCGAAGTTGGGTCAAGTTAGGTTAACTTTTTTCGTTTTTTTTTAAGCAGTTTATTTATCAAAATTTTTTACAAAAAATATCCATCTGTGAGGTCTGGTTGGGTTCAGTTGGATTAGTTTTTAGTTTTCAATGTAAGCAAAATAATTTGATATAATTATCGAAAAATCGTGAAAAAAAAAGGCGAAGTTGGGTCAAGTTAGGTTTTTTTTTTCGTTTTCGTTTTAAGCAGTTTATTTATCAAAATTTTTACAAAATATCCATCTGTGGTGAGGTCTGGGTTTGGGGTCTGGTTGCATTAAATTTAGTTTTTTCAATGTAAGCAAAATAATTTGATATAATTATCGAAAAAAATCGAAAAAAAAAGGCGAAGTTGGGTCAAGTTAGGTTACTTTTTTTTTCGTTTTCGTTTTAAGCAGTTTATTTATCAAAATTTTTACAAAATATCCATCTGTGGTGAGGTCTGGTTGGGTTCGGTTGCATTAAATTTAGTTTTCAATGTAAGCAAAATAATTTGATATAATTATCGAAAAATCGTGAAAAAAGGCGAAGTTGGGTCAAGTTAGGTTACTTTTTTCGTTTTTTCGTTTTAAGCAGTTTATTTATCAAAATTTTTTTACAAAATATCCATCTGTGGTGAGGTCTGGTTGGGTTCAGTTGCATTAAATTTAGTTTTCAATGTAAGCAAAATAATTTGATATAATTATCGAAAAATCGTGAAAAAAAAGGCGAAGTTGGGTCAAGTTAGGTTAACTTTTTTTTTTCGTTTTCGTTTTAAGCAGTTTATTTATCAAAATTTTTTACAAAATATCCATCTGTGGTGAGGTCTGGTTGGGTTCAGTTGGAATTAAATTTAGTTTTTCAAATAAGCAAAATAATTTGATATAATTATTGTAAGCAAAAAAAATCGTGAAAAAAGGCGAAGTTGGGTCAAGTTAGGTTAACTTTTTCGTTTTCGTTTTAAGCAGTTTATTTATCAAAAATTTTTACAAAATATCCATCTGTGGTGAGGTCTGGTTGGGTTCGGTGGATTAAATTTAGTTTTCAATGTAAGCAAAAAAATAATTTGATATAATTATCGAAAAAAAATCGTGAAAAAAAGGGCGAAGTTGGGTCAAGTTAGGTTAACTTTTTTTTCGTTTTCGTTAAGCAGTTTATTTATCAAATTTTTTACAAAATATCCATCTGTGGTGAGGTCTGGTTGGGTTCGGTTGCATTAAATTTAGTTTTCAATGTAAGCAAAATAATTTGATATAATTATCGAAAAAAAAATCGTGAAAAAAAAAGGCGAGTTGGGTCAAGTTAGGTTAACTTTTTTCGTTTTCGTTTTAAGCAGTTTATTTATCAAAATTTTTACAAAATATCCATCTGTGGGTGAGGTCTGGTTGGGTTCAGTTGCATTAAATTTAGTTTTCAATGTAAGCAAAAAATAATTTGATATAATTATCGAAAAATCGAAAAAAAAAGGCGAAGTTGGGTCAAGTTAGGTTTTCGTTTTTTTTTCGTTTTCGTTTTAAGCAGTTTATTTATCAAAATTTTTACAAAATATCCATCTGTGGTGGTCTGGTTGGGGTCGGTTGCATTAAATTTAGTTTTCAATGTTTGCAAAATAATTTGATATAATTATCGAAAAATCGTAAAAAAAAGGCGAAGTTGGGTCAAGTTAGGTTAACTTTTTCGTTTTCGTTTTAAGCAGTTTATTTATCAAAGTTTTTACAAAATATCCATCTGTGGTGAGGTCTGGTTGGGTTCGGTTGCATTAAATTTAGTTTTCAATGTAAGCAAAATAATTTGATATAATTATCGAAAAAATCGTGAAAAAAGGCGAAGTTGGGTCAAGTTAGGTTAACTTTTTCGTTTTCGTTTTAAGCAGTTTATTTATCAAAATTTTTACAAAATATCCATCTGTGGTGAGGTCTGGTTGGGTTCGGTTGCATTAAATTTAGTTTTCAATGTAAGCAAAATAATTTGATATAATTAACGAAAAATCGTGAAAATAGGCGAAGTTGGGTCAAGTTAGGTTAACTTTTTCGTTTTCGTTTTAAGCAGTTTATTTATCAAAATTTTTACAAAATATCCATCTGTGGTGAGGTCTGGTTGGGTTCGGTTGCATTAAATTTAGTTTTCAATGTATGCAAAATAATTTGATATAATTATCGAAAAATCGTGAAAATAGGCGAAGTTGGGTCAAGTTAGGTTAACTTTTTCGTTTTCGTTTTAAAACATAGTCACTGTAGATTATCATAGATATGTAGGACATTTGGTGAATATGACTGAATGTAAAGATGAAGAAATAAAACGAAGAATGAAACTATGATGGCATGCTTTTGAAAGAATGAACATTGTTTTTAAATCCAACATTCTGCTATGCATAAAAAATAAGGCATATGACCAATGCGTACTGCCAGTTATGTCGTATAGATGTGAAACTTAGATGCTAAATTCAAGAATGCTACGTAAGATCCAGTGCACACAGAGAGGCACGGAAAGATGTTTGCTTGGTATAACAAGAAGAGATCGTAAGAGGAATACATAGGTAAGAAGTATGACCAAAGTGGCAGATATAGCAGAACGTGTGAAAAAGTTGAACTGGTTTTTACTGGAATGATATCCGAGAGGACTGATGAATTGAGAAGATTATGTGGATTCAGCTGGATGCAGATTGCTCAAGACAGACAGGAATGGAAGAGAATTGGAGAGGCTTTCATCCTGCAGTGGATGGTGAACGGCTATATAACAAGTTATTACAATTTTAGTTACATTAAACGTTACGTTACACGTCATGTTAGGTTAGGTTAGGTTAGGTTACATAACAAGTTACGTTACGATTAATTGCAAGTTAGATAACAAGTTACGTTACAAATTGCAGGATGCAGATTGCTCAAGATAAACAGGAATGTAAGAGGATTGGAGAGGCTTTCATCCTCTACGTGAAACACTCTACAGTTGTTTGCACTTGATTCTACTTGTACTTTGTTTCACGTACTTTCATACAAGCTATGGGCTGTACTATTATTGTACAAACTAGTTTGTATGGTTGAGGGTAGTAGGTGTGATTAGAATCAACCGTTACTTGAATTGAAACTATGGAGATATTTTATTCAAATTTTCTAAATGATTTAAATCATTACGCCACAATCCCGCACATCGTTCTACATACATAGTACACAACGGAAACGTACATTTTTAGAACCGCTGACTTGTGTACGTAATATGATTTGGGTTTGAGACGTGTCTCTTCAATATTTATTGGCTTGTGTATTTCGAGGGGTAGCAAAGAAATACCGTTTTGTTTGCCCAGCCGTATCAGATTTATCCGTGGAAACGTTGCCGAGTCAATACTTTTAGGCACACTGGGCAAACATTAAATGTGTACACTTTTTTTTTTTCCTTCTCCCCAAACTTCAGCTTTCTACGTTTTGTTTTATTTTATTTGCCCGCGTACGTCTTCTTGTTTCGTTTTTCAGACGTCCGTCATACTCGAAGCAAACACAACTTGCAATTTTTTTTTTTATATTACATATTTACTTTGCACTCACCCTGTACGAGCCCAAATCTGTCACGGTACAACTGAGCACTGCTTCTCTTCCCACAGCCACGGTTACATTTTGTATCGGCCCTACAAAGTCAGGATCCACTTCGAAAGAGGAGTAAACTGTGACCGGAAGTGATCCGGAAGCAGTCGGTCGAACTTCCACTGAAAAAAAAATATATATATATATATACCAAATTAATAATTAACGATCGTTAACATAATTATGCGCGTAAAAATGTTTACGCACTGCTTAATAAATACGTCGGTTCGTAATTGATTTATTGTTTGCGGACTCGACAGAGGGCCGGTTAATTGGTCGTGTACATAAATAGATGTCAGCAGAGAGGGGAATAAAATAATAAAAAAAAAAAACACATATATGTATGTACGTAGGTCCCTTAATGCGATTTCCATCGGAAAAACAATGTGTATACGTAATCGAATCAAACGGCTAATCACCGTATGAAAATTGGCAATCGGAAAATCAAAATATCCGGCCCGACGGAAAATTTAATTACGTAACGAAATTCGTTTATCCTCAAACACACAAATATAATCAGTGTGTATGTTGTATTGGATGCTATTTAATTTATTGATGGGTAAATGTTTAATCATAATAACTATTTGATGTATAAAATAATTATATGTATGAGTATTAGGTAATTAAAATTTGGACTCATAGTTTCCATACTCAGTTTTTTTTTTAATTTAGTATGCAAACATTTGTTTTATTTTTAATTAAAAAAACACCCACCATGATATAACAGATTAACCAAATCGCCATGGTGGGTAAATTACAAAGATAAAACATAATAAAACATGGTATAAACATAATAAAACATAATGTAACATAGTAAAAACTAACTTGTCCCTAATATGATAACGCAATATTATAGTCATATGTTTCATTGCAAGTTTCACGGAAACATACCCAAGCATTCCATAACAACATTCAAAGAACACTACATATTCCAATATTCCTATACAGTGACAACAATTGATAAATTTATGATTGTAAATTTACGATTAAAAAACGATTTTTTGTGTATTTGTGTGTAAAGTTCTCCTTAAAATTGAAACAAATTAAATTATTTATTTATTGTAAAAGTGACATAAGCATATTCAATATATGTACATACGTACATATGTATGTATGAGTATGTACATACATACATATATAGGAATTGTAAAATATTTTATTTGTGTATGAGTTTCGATAGCTGATTTAAAATTTTCATACCAATATAATATTCATTGAATTATCGACGAATGAAAGTGATTCATTATCGACGAATGAAAGTACATAATTCATTAACGAAGTCTATGAAATATTATCGTTAGTTTCTAGCTCTATATCTCTATTTTTGCCACAGTTGTAAAAGTGCTATTATCGCCGATTAAATTACAGTAATAGCACAAAACTTTATACATTCATTTCAACGATGTATAGTATCTACTATGTACATATGTATGTGTATGTAAAGAGAGAAAAATTTCATTGTTATGCAAACACGTTTTTCCCGTAATGTTATCGGAAATTGGTATACGAATGGAAAATATGTACTATGTTGTATAATAACGATGCCAACTATGATTGAAATTTTAGCGAATATCAATAGTTTCATCGAATTTGATCTGACATTCAAAATAATATTTTAATAATGAACGTCGGTGGTGAGCGGTGGTAAAATCTGAATATCTGATTACATCGAATAATGATCAACGATGCACATTTGCTAATTGGAGGTGAAAACTCGACATTTTTCCGAGAAAAACGATTGAAAAGACCCCGTGGATTTTCCCGATATATACTATATATTTCCCGATATATACTACTCGAAATGCCACAGATGACTCGTTCACTAATAATTATTTTCACCTAGATTTCTTACTTTGGAAAAATCGCAAACGCTTAGTGGCGAACCCGAGCCTAAGCCTTACGTTTCATCTAATTTTTTTTTGCCAAATTCTGCAATTTATTTTGCGTAAACCTTTCGATTTCTCACATTTTTACTTATCGACGATGACCCCGGAAGTCGAACGAATTTATTTCAACCCAGTTGTGAACGATAGGAGTACTTTGTATCAATACGTATGGGTACATAGATATGTAGGTGCTCTATTACGTATCATTTTTCAACCATTCTAAATATCTACCGATAGTATTGAACTAAAAATATACTCATCATACTATCTTACAAAGGTGGTTATCTTATCACGAAGGACTTATACCAGTAATCCAGTTGTACAGGTGAAACGTTGATCAAACAATATGGTAACTACAACTGTTCACTCGAAATCATAACTGGTTACGTTGAGGAAACTGTCTATCGGTCGCCATAGTAACGTTTAGCATGCATAGATATATTTTCTTCTTCTGAATACCAAGCGTCGCCTTTCGACTATTTGACAAACATTTTACAGTCGGTTAGAGTTATTTATTTATTTATTTAAGATAGCTTAAAAATCCACATACAAACAAACATAGCTTAAAGTTAAAATTACAAAATAAACTTATTATCTACTAGCACTTGTATGGAGGTGCTGTTTTAAGGCTGCTAGGAATCTATCAATTTTATTTATATTTCTGAGAACTTCTGGCAGGCCATTATGTATATTCAACAACACCCCTGTACAAGATACTTCTCCTGGATCTAATTAATTTTTATTAACTTATTCTTACCCCTAGTATTAGAACTATGTATATTATACCCTCTTATCTAATATTTTGGTAATAAATTATTATATTATTAAAAAAATATATATACTAACATGCACACTATAAAGGTTTCATTTACATTCATCCAATACAATTCATTCAATATATGTATATCTTATATGTACATACTAGTTAGTCTATTGACATTCAAAATACTAAATAATTTTGGAAAGATACTCTCAGGTGGCGAAACCATTGCCCTTTTTCTGGAGGGGAGAAAGGAATAGAAGAACTATGGTTTATTAGGTACAAAATAATTTTTTGGTGGTGCCAATTTTGTGGAACAGTCGTACTAAATGAATTGGCAAATTCTAATTGGAGACTAGTTATACCTATGTATGTACATACATATATGTTGCCAATAGCAATATTTAAGGTTGAAAGCCTTCAAGAAAACCTTTCAACATTGAATCCCTAGCTTATTTCATACTACATATATAGGTAGATACGTTTATTGACTTTTTGACTATAGTTCTAGTGATATTTTATACAAAAACACTCAATTATAAGTACATAGTGTAAGCCCGTTGAGTATCAACGGAGCGTTTATCCAAATCCCGACACACGATTTGGCACATGTTTGCGAAACGGATGCAGCGAAAAACGTTCTTTTCTTTTAATGCACATGTTTCGAACGATATGTTTTTCTTAGTAATGCAAGTAACGAACGGTAATTTCTTGGGCAGAGATAAGTTGGGGTTGGTGAGAATATTCGGCAAAGGTTTGGCACTCGGAATGTCGGTTTTTTTTATAGGGCCTAAAAGCCGCCGCACCGCATGCCAGAAAGAGACAACGCCATACGTAAGACACGAAGTGACGAATTCACTTCAAAGTGACTTCTACTTTACTATTGTTGAATATCAATATCGTAATCGTAATGTTGTAATGTTGAATATGAATATCAACGCCCGCTGAATTTTAAATATCGTAAAGCGTAAAACGAATCGATTTTTTTACTTTACTAAAATAATAATAGTAAAAAAAAAAATGGTTTATAAAGCGCCATCTAATTGACAAATGGAAACGATAATTTCGATAATTTAATTAATACCCAGTTTTATTTTTATTATATTATAATTATTAATTATTATATATATAATAATTATAATTATAATTTTGTAAGTAAAAAAACAAAAAAATAATTATAGTTTTTATAGGTAGGTAGCAGGTAGCATTCCAGACCGCTTATATGGGTAACAAAGGTCTCTCTCACCAACCGGGCCAGTAGCCGATGCGTCTACGTGCTCGCTTACCGACTTCGACGTCGTGGTTTCGAAACCCCGCACTGGTATTTTAATTATTTTTTTCTTATTTCCTATTTATTGTAACTATAGGTAATGTTTTAAAGGACTAAACCGACCGAGGGCGATAGTGTATAGCATTAGTGCGATGACTCTTGAGCCTAAGGTCGTGGGTTTGATCCTCCGCTCGTTCTAGTGGTTTTTTAAATTATTTTTCCTCAGCAAGCGTTATCAGCAGACAGACAGACGGATTTCGGCTATTATATATATAATATGTATATGAATTTATAAGATTGCTCTTTCAATGTACATATGGTTCAAAAATATTCAATTTTAAATATTTCATTTCATTCATTCTCAAATATTGAATATAGTTCAATCCAAGCAAGCTAAAGCTTGAATATAAAAGGATTACTGACAAAATTGAAAATTTTCATTCAGTTCTTTTGTACCACAAAATAGTCAAAATCCTGATATTTAATTAAATTTTTAGCTTACATTTTGTAATCACTTCTATTACTTTTTGGTTTAAAAATATCACTAGACAATGTCGTCGTTGGATTCAATGACTCTTTAAGATCTCGCTTTATTTTCATGGAAGGCAAAACGACTTTTAAAACCGATAACACTTAAATGGTTGACCATAAATCGCCATCCATTTCACCGCTAGGCTATTCGAGCCGATATCGGCTCAAAATAACTACAAATAAAACGATGCAATCTAAAGATTACATCTTATTATAGTTTATACAAATTTTTCACCATAACAAGGTAATTCAGCTTTTAAAAGCAACTGTGCACATTTTTTTTTTTTTGCTTTTGCACAAAAGAGAGTCGAACTTTTCATCGGGGAAAACTTTAGCACGAGAAAAGGGAATCTAATGAACTGGGGAATTAGTGCTCCAGATCTTGTCTTTCCCGTATTCCCACTTTTTGCCTCAGCTCTTTCAGGTTCAACTGAAATAAGTTGCACAATTACAACGGGCCGAAACTTTTTCTTACTCACCCCCTCGTATCGATGACTTTTCAACTGCGAATTAAATTCGCCAAGATATAATTAAAAGTTCTCTTTATACTATCATTCCACTTTGAATGTATGTAGAATCGAGAGTTGCATATAAAATTAATCAAACTGTAATGAAACACACACATAAGCGTGAATATTAACTGATATATGTACACGACGACAGTATAATGTGTAAGTTAATCAGGCACGCTAATGCTTTTTGCATGTTAGCGCCAACTTCCGGCGAATGGAAAACCGGATGTGGGGAAAAGTCCGAAATAAAATGCGACCGACCGGTTTTTCCCATAAGCAATTTCGACATATGTAGATACATACGTATCAATACGAAAATTCGCTTAATTCCACAGTAACTGTGCATTTCATTGCAGTGAATACGATCGAATATCGATATTTTTACCAATTTGGCAAAACGAAACCAGTGTAATTGCAGTACGGGATCGTGGGATTATTGAGGTTAAGTGTGTGTAGATATGTACAGTTCAAAGGTTCAAGTGGATCGCTTCACCGTTTAGTGCACGAGATGCATTTAGTGCATTTGTAGGACGTATAACGGGGATTATTAAAGGTTGACCCGATCGTAATACGATCTGTGTATATGTACATAGGTCATACTCTCTTTGACCCGAGTATACTGCACTCGTATCCACTTAAAATCTAATTTTAAAGTTAATAACATTTGGCTTGAGTCAAAGAAAACTCTACGTCTTTAAAAAGGTTAATTATCTTTACAGTTAATGAGTTCGTAGAAAATTGAACGTTAGGAAACATATGAATAGTTTTACGGTGTACATATTGTCATTGTTTGATTTACACTCATGAAAGTTAAACATGTTGATAAATCGGTTAATGAATTTCGATATATGTACATAAATATCCAAATAATTTGAATTTATGTTTTTGCTTGAATAAAATTTGACAACAGTGTGTAAAAATTAAATGTAAATGTGAATGGAATTTATTTATTCAATAATTCAATATTTAATGCAATTTTTAGCATATTCATTTTTAGCAATTAATTACACTGTGCAACAAAAAAAACTACTGGAGCGCAGACCAGTCAATCATAACTAATTTTGGCCCACTGAATTAGTTTGTTATTTATGAGATATGAGCGTTTAAAAAAATAGATAATTTTACCATTTTTTTGACTTTTGCGGTGTGTAACTCAAAATTTAGTACTTTTGTGTTAAAAATGAGTATTGGAAACAATAGTCAGATGTTTTCGCTATTAATTGTGATATTTGAAAGTTTTTAAATAATTATGCACAATCGTCTAGTAAATTTTAAACGTCAAAATTTTTTTCTTTCGGATTTTTTATTATGTCTTAGGTTGGCCAGTTTTTTTTATTTTTATTTTGACGCATTTATAAGGATTAGTGCACTATGCTGTAAAACTTTCAAATATCTCAATTAATAGCAGAAACATCTGACTATTGCTTCCAATACTTATTTTGAACAAGTACTAAATTTCGAGTTACAGACCGCAAATGTCAAACAAATGTAAAAATTGTCCATTTTTTAAACGCTCATATCTCATAAACGAGAGCTAACCAACAAATTTTATTATCATACTCGGATTCAGTGGGTCGGAATTAGTAATACATTTTGAGTCTCCACTCCGGTTAGTCAAAAGTGTTTTTTTTTTTGCATAGTGTGATCAATGAACAATACTGTAGTAGTATGTACATATATATGTTAATACTGCTGTACATATGTATAGACTTAAGTTTGCCAGTATACTAATAATTTTATCAATTTCTAATAGAAACCTTTGCAACATAATATTTAAACAAGAAATGCTAATTAACTTTGTTCACTCCGTATTAAATTTCTATATTAGAGCGACATAAAGAAAATGCTCACAATTTTCCTCTTTATACAGTTCACTTTAGGCGACGAAGAAAAAAATTTAGAACGGAAGTCTCTCCTCCTCTCTTTCACTCTGTAAACGAAATCTTATTTTATACGAAAGGGCGTAGCGCAAAATGCAAATGTAAATTGCACAATTCCGCAAGAGTCGGCGAATTTTTCAATATTTAATAATATAAAAAAAACCACTATACATAGTATGTATGAGAGCGTGATTTTCGATGATGCCTGTACGTTGGGGTTTATACACGGGAGGGTCGAGATATTATTTCTGATCTGAAGCACACCTTTCTATTACAAGTTGGCCAACTATAAAGTACTTCGGATAACCCCGAAAGGAGCCGGTGGAAGGAGATAACCGAAAGAGCAGTTAGCATTCCCGCGGGATTCCCGTACGAACCCGGGAAATATCGGCATACGCGAGATATTGTTTCTCTATTTCCCGCCGCGACGATAAAATCACACCGGGAAAATTCGATAAACTTTCACACTTATAAAACTCGACACGTTAATATTGTATTGCGTTGAAAAATCTACATACTGAAGTGTAGTACAATTCATAGTTTATTACAAGCTATTGTATTGTGTGTGTACATACACGGCGTCGGCGTCGTCTCGCTGCGCTCATCTCATAACTATGTATGTATCATCCAATCCTCTTCCATTCCTGTCTGTCTTAAGCAATCTGCATCCACTTGACATCACACACTCTTCTCAATTCATCAGCCCATCGTTTGATAGTAATAAATAGGAAATTACTATTTATTCCTATGTTGTAAAATTTAATAGGATCAAAGAGATGGAATTTAGTAGAAATGTCAGATTTAGTAACCTAAAGTAGTTAAAATGTGAAATAAGCTCTAATTTACGCTACAATTTAAAAATACCGACTAAGTAATTAGGTACATTAAATTTAATTGAATATATAATATTAAATATATTAAGCTTCCAATAGTTGAAAACCAAATTATATAATAATTAAGATATATATAATACGGGAAAAGATTTTTCATAAAATTTACAATATACATATATATGTACATATGTATGTATGTACATCATCATTTTCAGCCGTTCACTATCCACTGTTCGATGAAGGCCTCTCCAATCCTCTTCCATTCCTGTCTGTCTTGAGCAATCTGTATCCACTTGACTCCCACATTCTTCTCAATTCATCAGCCCATCGTTCACTCAATCTACCTTGCTTTATTTCACATCCTCTCGGATACCATTCCAGTATTTATCCATTCTTCTCGCTATGTGTCCACTCTAACTTTTTCACACGTACTGCTATATCTGCCACTTTGATCATACTTCTTACCCATGTATTCCTCTTACGATATCTTCTTGTTATACTAGGCATACATTTTTCCATGCTTCTCTATGTGCACTGGATCTTATGTAGCATTCTTGAATTTAGCGTACAAGTTTCACATCCATACGTCTGGTTGTATGCTTTATTTTTTAAGCATAGCTGAATGTTGCATTTAAAAACTATGTTCATTCTTTCGAAAGCGCTCCATCCTAGTTTCATTTGTTCTTCTTTACATCCAGTAATATTCAACAATTGTCATGGTATAAATAACTATTAACTATCTCTACAGTATGGTTATCTACTGTGATTATGCTTTGCGTGGAAAATTCATTAAACACAATTTTAGTTTTATTAAACTAAATAGAGCCATAGAGTGCTCATGCTAGTAGCCATGGCTATTCACTGGTGACTGTTTACGTTACGGAAACTGTTTATCGGTCGTTACAATAACGCTGAGCATGCAGATTCATCTTCTGAATGTGGCATGCTTGATATCAAGTGTTCTATCACTATTTGACAAACACTTTACTGTGTCATGATGAAGTGACCTAAGAAAGATATTCTCCTGTAGTTTCCCATTGTTTTCTTAAATGTGGGAAGGCAGGTTTAGATTTAGTTGTGTCCTGATCTTGCCATTGATGATACTTAAGGTCAAAAACCATCAAGGATATTTAGAGGCTAACACTCTAACCATTGAGCTATCATATCGCCCGGTTAATTAAGTTTTAAGTTAATTTAATTCAATCTATATTCTACCTATAGAATCGAGTGGTTTTAACTTTGGTTGAGAGAATTTTAGCTATGATGAATATCCAATTACATACTTCATTGTTGTTTTGAATATTTCGTTTACTTTTAGAGCGTTCTGTTATGTTTCTCCGAATTAATTAACTCGTTTGAAAAACAATTACTCGTTATAAGGTATCACATAGAGTTTCTCATACGCTAAAACTTTTTAAGAAATAAAAAGCCATGATAATGCTTTTGAGTGTGGAGCCTAGAACTCGCTCGACAATATTGGGCTTAGTTAGTTTTAAATTTAATTAAACTTTGGTCAATCGTACACACAAAATTGCCTTTTATTAAAAGTTTAATATTTGAGTCGCCTAGTTCCAAAACCCGATAAGTCCATAAAACACACTTGTTCGCAAACGCGGTTTTTCTGCTACAGACTTATTTGCTTGATGGCGTTTAAGCTCATTTAAACTTAATTTTGTTGATATTAAACAAAATATTGAGATTAGAAACATGGACTTATCGTTGTTTGTTTCTAAATATGGCTTTTATCAGCTTTTATCATAGTGCAATTGTCAGTTTTTGGAACTGACACTGATTTTCAAATTTTTTTTACGGCGCACTTGGCGGTATTTGGAATAATTCAAGTACATTCTTTGAACCAGAAAATATTTTAACCTCGTTTTTTATATATTGTGGACTTATCGGGATTTGGAACTAGGCGACTCATTTATATTTTTTTTTTTTTGTATGTAAGTGATATATTTGACTAAAATTCAATGTATTTTATCACATCAAAGAATATTTTAATACACTTTAAAACTTAAGTTTCACATTGATAAATATAGACAAGGACCCATTATAAGTTTCCATTTACAATGTCTGAATATATTTCCCTTTATATGTAAGTATGTACGAGAAAATAATATCTGAATGCATTTATTTTTATGTCAATTTTATAGAGGAAATTCTTTTAAAAATTATTTATACACCATACGAAACTTTCACATTACGTTGTTTAATATACATATATATAGATTTAGAACGCAAGTATATTATATTTAATGCGAACCTTTTATATCGTCAAGTCTTCTCTATTGTTAGAAACGCACTCGGGAGACTTGTGTCTATTAAAAGTTTCGTTTCGCAAAGAATTTTCCAGCGCAAAAGCTTTCACGTTTATTTTTATCCTTGTCCTTAACAGGCACAAAGGTTATACACAAGTACACGCAAATACATATTAAAGTTATAAGTGAAAAGCTTCGAATTCAGTGTAACGGAACGGTCAAATCGAGCGACGTGCGTCTAAAATGGATCCCACCGTTTCTCAAACCATCGCTAATTCGCCCTTAAAATAAAGGGCAAAGTTCCCGGAGCTGTTAACTGTTTGTGTACTATCAAGAAGCCAAATTATCAATTCCCTTTGGCAAATTATCGGGGTCGGGGTCGAAACAACAACGCCACACCATGAATCAAGTAAATTGTAGCGAAAGGCCATGTCGGTTAAGTTTTCGACGAATTATAACGCTTCCTGAAATATAATATGTATATCTGAAATGTGAGTTTTCCAATTTTGAGGCCATATTTTATTTTTCATATACTACAAGAAAGATCTTTCATATGATAAAGTTAATGATTGCTATAAATAAGCGCTCACAGTTTATTCGTCGGTCTGTTCGTCAGGAATTGTATTGAAATTTTGTCTTAGGAGTAGCCCATAGTTACCACTATTGTTATCCCACTAGCTCATTCTCATTATATGTACATATATATGTAATAATACAATACCTAATAATGGCCAAAATATCATATGCCTACTTTCTGTGAAATTATTTTTTTTCTTAAAGGAATAGTACCGAGTACTAAACTATCACATAGACGCAAATAATGAATTTCCGCAGAGTAATATCAATTACATTGAGAGCTTTCTTCGGATGAAAAAACAAAAAGCAAAAAATACTTTCGATCAAATAAAATAAGGGAAATTTCCGGAATAAACTGACTAACGTTTGCGCTTAACGAAAACGTAACAGTTTTACAAAATCGACGGAAACTTTAGACAAATGAAAGATTTATCGTTTGAAAAACGATATATAGAAAACCTCACTTTTTATGACTTTGAAATGCATACATACATATATCAGCAGTCGAATAAATTGACATTTAAACAATGAATAAATGTAACATGGTGCAAATTTTGCATGGAAGAGTTGGATTAATTTAAGTACATCATCATCATCTTTCATTTTCAGCCGTTCACCATCCGCTGCTGGATGAAAGCCTGTCCAATCCTCCTCCATTCCTGTCTGTCTTGAGCAATCTGCATCCACTTGACTCCACACATTCTTTTCAATTCATCAGCCCATCGTCCACTCGATCTGCCTTGCTTTCTTTCACATCCTCTCGGATACCATTCCAGTATTTCTCGCGTCCATCTTGGTTATGTCCAGACCGTTGCCCCTTCAACTTTTTCACACGTTCCGCTATATCTACCACCTTGGTCATGCTTCTTACCCATGCATTTGTCTTACGATCTCTTCTCGTTATACCGAGCATACATCTTTCCATGCTTCTCTGTGTGACGCTAAAGATAAACTAGTAAATTCTAACAGGAGACGACCGATATGGATTTAGTAATATCCATATTTTTCCAATGGCAATGGCCAGTATTTCTCGCGTCCATATGAAGTGTACACTTCTTACCCATGTATTCCTCTTAAGATCTCTTCTCGTTATACCGAGGATCTTTCCATGCTTCTATCTAACTTGCAATTAATCGTAACGTAACTTGTTATATGTACATATAACCTAACCTAACCTAACCTAACCTAAGATGACGTGTAACGTAACGTTTAATGCAATTAAAATAAATTGTAATAACTTGTTATTTTCAGCCGTTCACCATCCACTGCAGGATGAAAGCCTCTCCAATTCTCTTCCAATGCTGTCTGTCTCGAGCAATCTGCGTCCATCTGCCATCCATTCTTCTCGCTATGTATCCACTCCAACTTTTTCACACGTTCTGCCATATCTGCCACTTTGGTCATACTTCTTACCCATGTATTCCTCTTAAGATCTCCTCTCGTTATACCGAGCATACATCTTTCCATGCTTCTCTGTGTGCATTGGATCTTGCGTAACATTCTTGAATTTAGCATCCACGTTTCACATCCATACGTCATAACTGGCAGTACGTATTGGTCGTATGCCTTCTTTTTTAAGCATAGCTACTTTACAACCAGTCATATTCACCAATTGTCCTAGGTATAAATAACTATCAACTATCTCTACAATATGATTATCTACAGTGACTAAGTACATATGTATGTATGTATATTAAAATTAACAAATTTTAATATCATCCAAATCTTGCCGGCGGCTATCGTAATACTTGAAACCGCCAAGAAAATCTTTCGACCTAACTCACAAGTGCAATGCTCTAGCTTCCGCCAGACCCACCGAAATCTCGCAGCCGTAAAACTGAGATTGCGGCCGTAGCTCGTTTCGTCAAAGTGCTCCCTAAATCCGACGCAGTGACGTCACCGGTCCCAGGGGGCGTTAGTGTAGCCCCCACGCTAAACGGGTTATAAATTAAGGGGCGGTCATAATTCAGCGCGCGGCCCTGTTAATATTTGAGGCGCCCCTGCGGCCAAAACCCCCGTTTCGTCCGCATCAAAAATTAATGGAGGTGCCGCCCTGGGGCTACGCCTAGTTATCTGTGGGAGCGCTCTACCCTCGAATCCGTCACAAACCTGGCATTCGAGTACGAAAATTTAAAAATAAATTTCAAAAAAAAAAAAAGGGGGGTATAATAATCATCATTTTGTATGGTGGCAGCAATGAGCTATTTTGTACCTACATACATATGTATATAAAATTACTCCCAATCAATTTTGACGGATATTAAAAATATTGTACAGGTCGCGCACCCAGAGTTGAAGCAAACCACACACACACACACACAAATTGTGAATAATATGAATTTTCACTAAATGTAACAATAAAAACGCTGTCTCTTTCGAACGAACGCGTAAACTTTACGAGTGTAACAGAGACACTATTGTTTTGTATATTTTTATTTTGTGAAATACAGTATGTTGATTCAGTCTTCGATTTTTATATCGTTTGTTGGTTTAGTTAGAGTTTAGTTTGAATATACCGTATCCAGTGAAAATCACACAAAACCCATTTTATATGACATAAAATACTAAAGAATAAGCCAAATTACCAAAAAATTGTAGGTACTTGACAAAATCCTGGAAGATCACGGACATAGTGTACTGCATCTACCACCCTACCACCCAGAACTAAACCCTATAGAGTTACTGTGGGGTATTATTAAGGGTAAAGTTAGAATAAAATATTAAAAAAAATAATTTGCATCAGCCTGTATACTAAAAATGCATATGTGTTTGTGTGTGGTTGGCTTCAACTCTGGCTGCGCGATCTACATATGTATATCTCCTGCTAGAATTTACCTAACCGGAGCACAGTGTGTTACACGTTGTGTTTAAACCCCCACCACATACCGCCGAGCGTATTTATCCGCTCGCGAATAATAATCCGCTCCGGCTTGAGAGACCCATTAAGGCGCTCACAAACCTGAGCGGTATCGCTGCGTGAACTTGTTGCAGCGATATTGCTCAGGTCTGTGAGGGCGTTTGGTGATTGACGACACAACCTCAAAAAATTCCTTTATCTTTCTCTAGTTCAGTGGTCGAGAACCTTTTTCGAGCTAACAACCAAATTAAGGATAACCTTGCAAAATTGATAAGCTTGGGAGCCGCAACATATTATTTTCGGATTATATGTATGCATATTCAAAATTAAATTAAATGTTGCTCTTTTAAGAAATGGATAGTTGTAAGAAATAAGTCATGTATCTTCATGAAATTTTTTAGTGTTCGACAGTTTATTACTAAAAAGTATTACAAAGTTTAATCTGAAAAACGATCTTATAGTCATGAAGTTATGGAAATTGGATTAATTTTGATTTTGTGTAAATTGTGTGTTTCGGGCAAAACGTTGGATGACAGGGAAAGCCGCAGGTTTACATACAAAGAGCCGCATGCGGCTCCGGAGCCGCTGGTTCACGACCGCCACTCTAGTTACTTCTAGAGATGCCAAATTACCAGACTTTTTTAGCACACGGTAAGGCGAATGTTTTTCCAACTTGTACTGGGGAATACCGGGAATTAAAATTTTAAAAATGTAAACATCAAGAAAAAAATATTTTCTGGTTCTTAGATACTGAAATTCTTCAAAACTATCCTCAAGCAAAATATTTAAAATCTCGTTATCTATGCAAAACAAGCAAAACTGTAGCAGAAAAACCGCAGTTGTCAAAAAGTAACTTTTGTGGAAATTATTTGGACCAATGTACATATAAGATTCATTTATAATTTCAAATGAATTTATTATACCTATGTATGTACATATGTACATACATACATACATACAATGTGTATTGAACTTATTTCTAGTTTTGTAATCGAATTTTCGGACACAGACTTCTTACATTTGTGGTTTGCCTAAGTTGGCGAAAACTAAACTAATAACTAACTGTACGATAAAGTAGCTTAAATACCAGAAATATAAGAGCATATGTTTTAGATTATGTAACTTTGGAGAAGAGATGAAATTGAAATTTTCAGAATCGTATTTAACCAACAAGATAAAATGATTGCCTGCGAATCGTGCAGACCCTGAAATGTAACGGTTTTTTTTAAATATAAATAAAGTAAAATCTTTAAAAACACTCCACCTTCAGACGAAAAAAAAATCTGCATGATTAATGTTACTATAACGACCAAACATTTTCTGTTACGTAACCAGTCACAATAAAGTATGAGTATGCCACCGTCAGAAGAAGATATTATAATAGCGAAAAGTTAGCCTGCGTGAAGAACGATTCGTTTGTTGCTTCCGTGTCCGCGCGGAATAGCGCGCGGCGCCAGCTGGTGGTGCAGAGGAGATTCACGATCCGTTAAATTAGCTTGACCTGCGTATGCAATATTATGACCATATACGCATCACGAGTTGTCACACGTGACACGGGCATTACTGTAGTCTACTTTGCTTTATCTTCGAGTGACTTTCCTTATAGTCCCTTACAATGGGTATAATGAATCCTATTGAAGTACACGACTAAAATTACGATTGCGTATTGAAAGAATTGTATAGAATAGTATTGTACATTATGTACCTTTTTATGCTTCGTCGGCCCACCGCTGACGATAATCGTTATCGTTACATTATTATTATATTTTCGCTATTGCCATTTCTGGTTTTGAAAACGAAGCTTTGTTTCCCCCGAACGAACACACACACACACCCCAGTATAAATCATCCCCGCAGATGAAATATATGCTTCGATTCGACCCTTCTTTGTTTCGTAATTCGACGTAATTATTATTTTTTTTTATTGCATGTAGGCTATATTTTGGGTGCGCAAAGGGTTCCCGTGCGGCCCTTCATAAATAAAATTGTTCCAAATCGTATCCCTTTTTTTCTGTCTGTGTGTTTGCTTATATGTATTTGTGACCTTTCTTTTTCGCTTTGCGGATAAAAGGATTAGCACATATGTAATATTTTCAGATAATTTGATGTTTCTAAATAAAATCTAATTAATAAATTGACATCCATTAAAATTCTGTAATTTTTATATATTTTTTTCTTATCTCCGTCATTTAATGTTGATTAAATATGTATGGTATTATTTATTACTAGTGTAAGTTGTAAGGACGTTGATACTCACCCAACCTGCTGATCACGGGTTCAAATCCCACTCGCGACGCTCGTGTTTTTTCAATTAAATTTTAATTTCAGCCTTTACCGAGGCCAGCGTTATCAGCAGACGGACATATAGACGAAATTGGGCTATTACATATGTATATACTAGTGTAAGCCCGTTGAATATCAACGGACGTGTTTGACGTGATTGATTACGTAACAATTTAGCAAAGTCGCGAGTCTACTAAGGATTCATATTTTTAAATTATAGAAGACCTTCCATTACCGGTGTTGGGTGAACGCGTTAGCGCTAACTCACCCAAACTGGTGATCACGGGTTCAAATCCCACTCGCGACGTTCGTGTTTATTTATTTCAGCCTTTACCGATCTGTCTGTCTGCTGATAACGCTCGCTGAGGAAAAATTATTAAAAAACCACCAGAACGAGTGGGGATCGAACCCAAGACCCCAGGCTTGGGAAGAACGTCCTTAGACTAATCTGCCAAAACCAGTTGTCGGTTGGGTCCTTTTTTTTTTTTTAACATTACCTATACAAGGGATCGTGAATCTGCTTTACCTATAACATAAAAACTCTGCTAATAATACATTGATGGCGATATAAGAACTATTATTTTTTTTTTTTTTTGATTTTTACAAAATCACTTACAAAATTATAATTATTATATATATATAATAAATAATAATTATAATATAAATAGTAAAGTAAAAAAAATGTATTTTATGATTTGGGATTCGATACCGTGCTCGATATGTCGATAGGTGATCTCTATTAAAAAAGCGCTTTACGATATTTAAAATTCAGCGGGCGTTGATATTCAACGGGCTTACACTAGTGTATAATAATATAATAAAAATTTCATCAAAATGATAATCTTTTTTCACATCGATCTTGACACTGTCTGAATACGTATCAAGTATCCCTTTTTTGTCTAGATAATATTTTTTTATACGAGTTAAGTGTGTCAAAATCAAAATCAATTCATCAAAAAATATACAATACACATCAAATGAAGAATCTATGTAATAATACAATCTGAATTTTTCATTATTTTTAACGAGTTGGTACTCAATAATTAGACCAAATTTTGCGTTGCAATATAAACTGATCAACGGTGTAATCTTTTCAAAATTTTACAATAAATTTACAAAAGACAGTTACGAGCTTTAACCTTATCTGCGATAAAACGAAATTCGTGCGACACAGTTTGAATTTATTACAGTTTGAAAAGCACTAAAAGTAAAATTGACGTTGACGTGACACTTTTATCACTGACCTTTAAAATTTCAAAACCTTAACATACACTTAGAGTGCAAATAAAATTGAATGTTACGACTTCGCGCTTTTCACACGTGACACCTTTATTACACGACCTTCGCAATATTTAAAAACGTAACTGTGTATTCCAAATGTGGAACTGGTTCACTGTCGCACACTACACATATGTACATACAACTCGGCAATTATATATATAATAGCCGAAATCCGTCTGTCTGTCTGCTGATAACGCTCGCTGAGGAAAAATAATTTAAAAACCAGAACGAGTGGGGATCGAACCCAGGACCGCAAGCTCGAGAGTAATCACGCTAACGCTATACTCTATCGCCCTTGGTCGATTTAGTCCTTTTTTTTCAAACATTACCTATACAAGGGATCGTGACTCTGCTTTACCTACAAAAAGGATCGTAACTCTGCTAATAATACATAGATGACGCTATAAAAACTATTATTCTTTTTTTTGTTTTTTGATTTTTACAAAATCACTTACACAATTATAATTATTATATATATAATAATTAATAATTATAATATAAATAGTAAGGTATAAAAAAAAATCGATACTATCGATACTACGGGATTGCTATAATACATACATAGATAGCACTATAAAAACTATTATATTTTTTTGTCACTTACAACCGTGCGATCAATTAGTGGGGATCTCTGTTAAAAAAGCGCTTTACGTAATTTAAAATTCAGCGGGCGTTGATATTCAACGGGCTTACACTAGTGTTTAAATAAACTGGGAATATTCCCAGAATCGAGCCTAGCCGTGATTGATAACGGGCACCAGTCGACGCGAGGAATGTCGAGGAATCAGGAATTCGGAACAAATTACCTCGCGGGGGACCCAACTCTGCAGACAACTTTTAAATACGCCATGTCATTCTACGAAGGGTTTTTACCCACCCCAACAGACATTCACTAGGGGATGGTAAGGGGGGTGTCCTCTATCCTCCCATTCGCCCCGATCTGCGTCGACAGTCTCAGTAAATTCTGCAAACTCATTAACCGGGACAGTCTGGTCGTCCATATCCAGCAGTTTCGACTCTCGAAAACTCATTCCCGAATATTCCATCTCTTCTTCCTGTGATCGTCGTTCTTCCTCTCCTCTACCTCATCCTTCTGGAAAAGGGCTCTCAGCTCGGTGGGGGCGTTTATTGACCAAACACGCGGCAACGGCATACTAAACGATCCACCAATACTTATTCGAATTGATATTTCCACATTGACTTAATCACTATATGTACATACATATACATTGATATATCGCGTTTTTACAATATAATTGCCCGGCGTTGCTCGGGCGAGTGACATTAATTCTCCAGTACAAACAAAAATTGAAACAAATGAAAACATTTATTCTCCAGTCCAAAAAAAAATTGATTAAAAGTTTTGTATATGGGGGCCCGTCGACCCCCTGATCCGACCCCTTCCAAAACCCACCTGCGGTCTGAATTAGGGTATCATGAGATAGTATACCAAGTTTGGCGGTTCTAAGTTGAAAACTGTAGATTTGCAAACAAACAAACATTGAATTTTATATACATACATGTAGTAGATTTACTAGTATATTCTCACCACCCGTACTGAAAAATAATATCAAATTTAATTGTTTTTATAGTTGTTGCATAGATGGCGCGTTATAAATACAACAACGTAACAATTTAGCAAAGTTGCGATCCTACTAAGGATTTATATGTTCAAATATAGGAGATCTCGCATTATTGGCGTTGGATCATAGCGTACGCTTTCACTGTTACGAACCGGTGATCTCGGGTTCTAATCCCACTCGCGCGACGTTCTGTTTTTTTTTTTTATTATTTACCTCGGCGAGCGTTATGAGCAGACAGACACACAGACACAGCCAGACGGAATAGGGCTATTACATATATATGACTAGTGTAAACCTGTTGAATATCAACGAATGTTTGTGTGGGTGATTATATGTGAATTTAATTGTTTTTATAGTTGTTGCATAGATGGCGCTTTATAATACAACAACGTAACAATTTAGCAATGTCGCGAGCCTATTTTTTATAATATAAATAGTCAAGTTGAAGCCAGTCCATTATTATCTGGTTTGGCTCACCGCGTAAGCGCTCAGTGTTCCGAATCAGTGATACCGGGTTCAAATCCCACTCGCGCGACGTTCTGGTTTTTTAATTATTTACATCGGCTAGCGTTATCAGCAGACAGACACACACACACACAGACAGAGAGACAGACGGAATAGGGCTATTATATTATATATTTATTATTTTATACACTTTTATTAGATTGGGTTTTAATCTTCTCGTCTCCAAAGATCATATTAGACCAAAGACCGTTAGACTCATTTTCTTCAATCTTTCATTATAGGATATTGATCGAAGTTCAGATGGCATTTTTTTTAATCCTTCTTTGGACCTTTTCTAAACATACAATGTCTTGTTTGAAGTTAGTTCCAAAAATTTACAACAAATTCTAATTTAGGTCTAATATAGGATTTATAAATTTTTGACAGCAACTGGATATATGTATATTTTGACTTTGAGACTTTGAGTTTCACTTGGTATGATTCATGCTTTCTGATAACGCTTTTAGCAATATTGAGATACGACAAAAGCTCATTAAAGTCAGTCAATGGCAAAATTGAGTCATATATTTTCTTACGATTTGTTTATTACATAGTTCGTTATTGTTATTTAGTTCAATCCGTGCGATGATTGCATAATACTTTTTAATAGCTAGAAAAACTTTCAAACCCATCACTTTATTCGATAGAAAAATACACAATAAAGAACATAATTGAAATTTTTCAAAAAGGTCAAATTAAAGCTAAGTTTTTAATTATATTACAAATCACTTAAAAAATTGTTAGAATTTCGTTTTAATTAAACGAATCGCGTAATTGTTCCGACGAGGTGTAACTGTAACTACTTCAAAACTTTTCAGCGCAAAAGTATCAATTATCACGTTGATGGGCGCGCCACTCCAACATCTTTAAAACTTTATAAATTATATAGCAGCATAGCAATCGAATCGACAATGATTACATTCGATCAAACCGAGCTCGAAATTCCATCACCTGCTCCGAATAGCCGGCAATTATATTATTGCCGTATCAATCTGCGAGATAGAGATAGATCCCATCGGAGAAAATCACCGTTCGGGCAAAACACTTTTTCGACACTTTCGGATTTGAGATTGTATTTTTGGCGAGTGGCAGACAAATTGCCGACAGCCGGCCCCTTCGCCTTTAATGCCTCTTTATTATTCAAACAATTATCAAACAATGTTAATCAGATAAATTAGTCAAGGGGTAGGGCAGTTGGTTCGAAGCGTTAATGAAAAAACTTTTCACGACTACCTTCGAGCTATCCAGCCTCTACTCGTTCTCTGAGTCTTAATTGTAATTATCGTTCCGCTAATTAATATCAATTTTGTATATTCATACCAAAACACTACCGGGTGAGCGGGAGGAAAATTCAAAAAATTCGGATCTAACTTTAAATAATTGAAACGAAGCAAAAGTTACAAAACGTTCGGTCGGTTTCATTAAAAACACACACACTTTCGTAATGGAAACAATCACCGGGCATTTAAATTGATTGCCTTACATTATGATTATAACTATTTTTCATTAAAAACTTTAACACGCTCGGAACAATACGCGTATTTTATCTAATGAATAATTTTCCCTCACTGAAATTAATGTTTTATACTGTATAATACATACTAAACTAGAGTATTACTCGTTGATGATCAATGGGCGCTTATTTTTGACATATGCATAGTGATAACTATGTATATACTATCAATACAGACAAAAGAACAAAAACAACAGACCGACAAACAGACAGAAAATGAAAACAATAAAAGTTCACAGATGGCTTTTGACGTAGATACAGACTATTATGTGTACCCAGTGTACCTATATAATATTTTATGCGATTACACCAACATATGTCCTATATTTACAGATCACTCATACAAGTACATATATCAGAATTTTACTAGATATAATATCAGGCATTTTCCGGGTGCAAATTTCATTCCGATCGAGACAAAATATTGTATATTTTTTTCTGACCTAGCTTTTGTACTGTAATCAATCTTCAACATATAATTAATATATACAATCTAATCTAATCTTTTCACATAGTGTCCTTATACTATACTGCACTATTCATCATTCTAAATTTTGTGAATTATTTTTAGTAATAAACTGTCGAACATTAAGAGATATCACGAAGATAGCTCATTTCCTACTTCTATCCATTTCATAAATGAGTAACATTTAATTTCATTTTGAATATATAATCCGAAGATAATATGTATGTATGTTGCGACTCCCAAAATAGGTTCTCCTTTATTTGGCTGAGGTCGAAAAAGGTTCCCGACCACTGGTCGTTTTTCGTTTTACAAACTTTTTTTACTACAACCCACTGTAAGAACTAAATTTTGTATTGCGACCTAGTATGCCTATATACATAGGTACATATAATAATATATCAAACAAACTCTGTCCATTATGTTCCTTTATTTACTATTGACACATGATTTATGCATACATATTTACAGATGAAACTATTTTTCAATTAGAAACTTTGTTTTTAATTGTGATAAAGTGGAAAATCCTAGTTCACACAAATAAGTTGGAAGTAAAAGGTAATAGAATAAAGATTACTTTTTTTTACTTTAAGTGGAAATTCTCCTTTGACCTTAATCCAAAATGATGACAAATTTAATTGCTGAAAATCATTCTTCGGTGAAAATGAACCAATAAGATGCAGAAATTCAGCCTCGTCTTCGGGATCAAAGTTTAACTCAATTATTGATTCAGGGCATTTTTCGTCCAAAGGCTTTTCTTTACTGTTTCAAATTTCTGCACTGGAAAATACACAGTTATCAAAGCTTCGGGATAGAGAAGTGAGATGTGACAATATCTCGAGTTTTAATTATTTTACAATATCTTCATTGACAATGTTAAAGAATGATAGGAGGAACCGACTATTCCGGTTTCACGCAAACGACTATTTCACAAAGTCATAAAATCTCGATAAAGACGACTCGTTCCACTCTCAATATTTGCAACCCACCAATGGGTCGGGAACCACAGTTTGAAAAACCCTGATTTTGACGAATGGGCGTCTTTCAAACGAAACGGATGCACTTTTACGCACTATTGCACACAACGTAATGTAGCGTAAAATTGACACGATATATATTATATTGCGAAAGTAATTGGCCCCTTAATGTCCCTCTTACGGGTCGAGCTTGGCAGGCAAACTCGTCGCTTTATCTGAATTGAGGAAGAGGGAAACAAAAAAAATTGTTCCCCCAAACTTCGCCTCTCCAAACCGTGAAAGC
This sequence comes from Parapsyche elsis, assembly GCA_022651745.1. Taxonomy (NCBI): domain Eukaryota; kingdom Metazoa; phylum Arthropoda; class Insecta; order Trichoptera; family Hydropsychidae; genus Parapsyche; species Parapsyche elsis. The sequence continues at coordinate 850,112 of JAGVSN010000059.1, forward strand.
CGTATAAATGAAACGCGAATTGAAGGAAAATAAAGTAAAAATAATAATAAAAAAAAATAAAAATAAAACAGGAGGAAGAGGAGACATTCGACTGCGTAATAAATGATTTCGATTAACTTTTATGTCAAAGGTCTATTTATTCTCCGTTATGGCCGTCTCGCGCTTTGACATCGTTCCGCCATTTTGTATGCGTCCCGCGTTTCACGGCTTTGTTTCACTCGGATCGTTTGTACTGTGCCCGTTCGCGAATTCGCATCGATTCATTGCCTAAATAAACTAATTCAATATGAATAAATTGCACGCTCGAATTCGCCAATTTGCCCAGGTAAGTGGGTATAAACTGTATAAAGAGTTTCGCGAACGAATCAACGTTAACGTCAAGGCGCGCGCGCGCTGACGTCATAACAGTTATGACGCGCGCGCTTGGGAATTTATTCAAATTATAGGTACACGTTGATTAAATAATGTATTATGTGTTATGGTGGAAGGGTGCGAAATCGGCATGTGTGCAAATGTGTATCAAATGAATGTCTAATTATCTCTGAAACACGCGTTATTCAAACGTTGACCGACGAACCGTGGTAAATATTAAAACGAGAAAGAGTGACAGGTGTTTTGCAGTGATACTTTTTGTCTTTGTGTTAATGTGCACATTTTTCTAATTAACTCATTAAATCGATGCCGTGTTTGACAATTCAGATGGTACGCGTACAAATTTACCGACATATTGATGTGTATGTGTATTTAGCCAACAACATAACATATGTATGTACATATGCATTTATAATGTAACAGTAGAACAGTGTTAGTTCAACCTTTTAATTAGTATTTATTTTACACTGGAATATTTCCCGTTGACTATCAAACTTGTATTTATTATGTATGAAATTTCTTACAATAGCAGTAATTCAATTTAAATTTTCAATGATATCAAAAAGAGTACCTGACAGATAGGCAGACAGACACACTTTGAGACAGTTTCCATCGGTACTAAACTCATTTAGAATATGCATAAGATGTCTGATCGTTGCACTACGCAACCTAATATTATTATATTTTATAAACATATATATTAGCTTTATTACCCGGCTTTGCCCGGGGTGTAATTAATATAATGTAATATAAAGTTTGTTTAGTAAATTATTTCAGGAGCCCAAAAAAGGGGCCACCGGGGCAGGGGGGGGTCTGGGGGCATTGCTCCCGAAAAGCAATACCGGCCCCTTACCCCCCCCCAGACCCCCCTCCTGCCCCGGCGGCCCTTTTTTTGGGCTCCTGAAAAGCAATGCCGGCCCCTTACCAACCCCCAAGCCCTCCTTCTTACCCCGGCGGCCCCTTTTTTGGACTCCCGAAAAGCAATGCCGGCCCCTTACTACCCCTTACCCCCCTCCTGCCCCGGCGGCCCTTTTGGGCTCCCGAAACACTATCTGCTTAAATCTACTTAAATCTGCCGAAAACATCTACTATCGTGTGTACTTCGTCGTTTCTATTAATCGCGCCCGAGCAACGCCTGGTAATTGACGAATGACCCATACGTACATACATACATACACACAAGCATTTTATATATTAGATATATATATATATATATATATATATATGTCTGTCTGCTGATAACGCTCACCAACGTAAATAATTGAAAAGAACCAGAACGTCGCGAGTTCAACCAAACTTGCTAATAACGGCCCGGATTCAACTTAACTATATATGTATATGTAATATTAATAGGCTCGCGACTTTGCTAAATTGTTACGTTGTTGTATTGTAACGCGCCATCTATAGAACAACTATAAAAACTATTAAATTCACATAAACTCACCCACGCAAACAATTACAGTACGGGTGATGAGAAACCACTACGTTATTCCGTCTGTCTGTCTGTGTGTCTGTCTGCTGATAACGCTCGCCGAGGTAAATAATTAAAAAAACCAGAACGTCGCGCGGTTCGGGGCAAACTGTTAAATTTAATATTACTTTTCAGTACGGGTGATGAGAAAACGCTCCGTTGATATTCAACGGGCTTACACTACATAGTTCTCTAAGAAACATAAATTTGAAGATGCTGGCAGTTAAAAGTACTTGGTTTACGTACGGATTTTTCGTCCTGAAGATATTCGTAGTATATTGGAAATGTTTACTCTATCGAACAACAATCCAGAATCTTAAACATAATCCAGAACGAGTTTGGGACTGAAATAAACTACAAAATGATACAATTAAAACTGCATTGCATCTTATTTTAGTTGTCGCTTAAATGCATTTGTAACCCTCACACCTCAGCTATGATAACGTTTTGCAAGCAAATGAAGAATATTTCGCCAACTATACATATGTAGGTATCGTTTGATTGTATGGTCAAACAGGATCAATCCAATCTGAAAGTGAATCCTGAGTAGCTTAGAGTCTTGTGATCAGTATGTTAATGACTATGTATATATGATAAGTTGGATACTAATACACGCCAAAGTTTGATCAAATTAATCGAGAAACTCGCGTGTTGGTCACGCCAGATTAGGCTGATTCGATTTCGCTACGTTTCCTTCTAATTGCGATCCATCGGTAAACGGAGGGTGTGTTTAGTCGTGTGTAATCTTTCGTTAACCCTTTCGCACCCGGGGCCAACAATTTATTCTCGACGCATTTAAAACGGGTTACGAGGTTCATACCTTTCGGCATTGATCGCCAAGTTGTCAATTAACCATTTTTAAGCATGTCACTTTGAAAGGAAACCCGCGGCCTAACTAAACGTACGCTAATTCTTAATTCGATTTAACTCAACGGTTCTAGGTATGTACATATAACCGAAAAGCTGAGTTGTTTACGCGTCGTTAATTATTGACGGATAGTCGGAACGTTTCAGTTTAATTCACTTGGACCGATGGCTTTCAAACCTTTTCAAATAAACGGTTAGGATTTCACATGACGAATTATCAGATGCTAATTTCTATCAAATTGGAAAAGGATAGGTGTGAAAGTGTTTGGATGAATCTAATCGATTAATTTATATGGTGCTTATTGACAAGCTTTCGCTTTTCGCTTCGATTTAAAACCAGTTATAAGCAATTGAGAGATCTTTAGAGCTCACACACACACTTACCACACGCCACGCACACACGTCTTCTGACGCGTGAATTCTTATGGTTTTGTATTCATGAATCAATGTTTTGTTATGTCTCTGCCTGACCGGTGCATCATAAATATGGTCGAGCCGTAGTGACTAACCACGGACTTTCGGTTTTATACGCATTTAGCTTGAAATGAGTTATACATTGTTATTTTCTGCGTATTTTGGCTAAAGATTCGGTGCTGCCCGGATATGAATCAGACATTGCAACGCATACCCCTCTTGCCTCCTTCCCCTCAGTCTAAGTTGACGTCGACCAATCAGATTCGACAATGCATCGAACGACGACTTATCGACCAATTGCAATCGACCCAGACATCAGCTGCTTTCTCCTTCAGTCAACAGTCACACAATCAGACGTAAATTCTTACGTCATTTAATCACTCATACGGACGTACGATCAATCATACATTCAATCAACCGGTATAGCGATTTGCTATAACCGATAATTACGCAAATTTCCGAATTATACTAACACACAAACCTTTATATTTTACTGTAATTGTGCCAATTGTAAATGAACCATTGTGAAATCAATCAATAAACAAACGATCATCATACCATCAAGTGCTGTTTTCTCATTTTTCTCTGTTCCTCAACCTCCAATACATAACAGTTTCAAATTTCAATGAATCAATGAATCAATGCTAAATTGGGATTCTTAAATGATTAATGCAAATTTATATTATTATTAGTATACATGATAGAAGATTAGAAATAGTTAGTAGTTTTTAATATTTAAGAGTAATACTTGATAATAAGTTAAATTTTAAATTACACGGTGAGATGATTATTAAAAAAGTAGCGAAGAAAGTTGGATTATTGTGTAGATTAAGTAATATACTACATATCTAGAAATACAAAAGTATTAGTTTATAATACAATTGTTCGTCCTCATTTTATATACAGTAAAACTACAAAATAGAGCTATCTATGCAGAGTATTTTAAACGTCAATAGATCAACAAGTATAAGATATATGTTGAATGAATGTAAATGAAACCTTAAAATAGTGCATGTTTAGTATATATATTTTTAAATTAGATAAGAATTTATTACCAAAGGGTATAATAATATACATATTCATAACACTAGGGGTAAGAATAAGAATATGTAAGTAGATCCAGGAGATGTATCTTGTACAGGGGTGTTGTTGAATATAATGACCTGCCTGAAGCTCTCAGAAATATATATAAAATTGATAGAATCCTGGCAGCCTTACAACAGCACCTCTGTACAAGTGCTAGTAGATTAGCTTTAAGTAATGTTTGTTTGTAATTAGCTTTTGAAGCTATCTTAAATAAATAAATAGTTTATTTCATAGAGAAGTAACGAGTAAAAGATTTGTACTTTCTAGTGGTTTTCGATTACCTAAAAAAAAAAAAAAAAAAGAAAGAACAAACTATGATTTGATAGGTAGGAAGGATTTTGTAATTAGCTTTTTAAGTTACCTTAAATAAATAAACAAAGCATTCAGTTTAAATGGGGGGGGGGGAAATGGATACATTACGTGGAAACGGATGCCAATTACAACTTGAACCTTGCTAGTATTTAATTAAAACAATTTACAAAAAAAAAGTGCACTAACAACGTTTTGCTTTCGGTGCATATTTATGCGCCGCGAGCGCATCGTCCGCCATATTGAAGTTCAGCTGCACAAATTTTGTGCACGTTGTCGGCCATTTTGCTCACTTTATTAACAAAGTTTTAATGTTGAACTTGTTAACACGTGTGCGGCAAGAGCAACGCGGCATGCAAGAGCGAACTCGCGCTCGTTCCTTTTATTTGTGGTTGTTTTGTGTTTTTCTCTACTTCCGGTTTAAACCCCGTAAATTACCGGTAACGTTCGCTAATCCGACTCGATTAAACTCGCCGCTAGCTCATTATCCGAAACAGTGTGGTCCGCGTGCAAAGTGTAGAGGCGCGACGATTTAACACGTTCACTGCCGCTACCAACGCATACATGGGCGCGTAATTTAGAGTAACAGACTTAATTAAAAGTTATACTATGTAGTTAGAATAGATATTTAAATTTGCATTTTTTGCCGCCATTTTACGTAAAATAGTTTAAAAATGACGGTAAGCTAATTATTTTTAGCTGTTTTTTTGTTGAAATTTCATTATGTCAATCTCTCGCTCTATAATTTTTCGGGTGATAGATATCTTATTGCTCCCAATCTATCGCTTAATTACAAATTGGTTATTGTATTATCATCATCATCATCATCATCATTTTCAGCCGTTCACCATCCACTGCTGGATGAAGGCCTCTCCAATCCTCTTTCATTCTTGTCTGTCTTGAGCAATCTGCATCCACTTGACTCCACACATTCTTCTCAATTCGTCAGCCCATCTTCCACTCGGTCTACCTTGCTTTCTTTCACATCCTCTCGGATACCATTCCAGTACTTCTCGCGTCCATCTGCCATCCATTCTTCTCGCTATGTGTCCAGCCCATTGCCACTTCAACTTTTTCACCCGCATTGCTATGTATATCTGCCACTTTGGTCATACTTCTTACCCATGTATTTCTTTTGCGATCTCTTCTTGTTATGCCAAGCATACATCTTTCCATGCTTCTCTGTGTGCACTGGATCTTTCGTAGCATTCTTGAATTTAGCGTCCAAGTTTCACATCCATACGTCATAACTGGCAGTACGCATTGGTCGTACGCCTTTTTTTTTAAACATAGCGGAGTGTTGGATTTTAAAACTATGTTCATTCTTCCAAAAGCACTCCGCCCTAGTTTCATTCTTCGTTTTATTTCTTCTTCTTTACATCCAGTCATATTCACCAATTGTCCTAGGTATAAATAACTATCAACTATCTCTACAATATAATTATCTACTGTGACTACGTTTTGCGTGCAGAATTCATTAAAGATAATTTTAGTTTTGTTAAAATTAATTTTTAAGCCTACTTTCATACTTTCGTTGCTTAATTCTGTTAATCTATTTTGTAAATCTACTGAATTACATGCAACGATAACTATGTCGTCAGCGATTCTTAGATGGGTCAAATGTCTTCCGTTAATCTTGGCCCCTGATTTTTATGCGGTTAAAAGTACAGTTTTAATCCAGCTACGGAATCAAAGTAAACTTTCTATTCGGTTAAAAGAGCACGTCTTATAAAAATTAAGTTACAACAAAATCTATGCAGTTGTTTTACGACGTATGTACATACATATTCATGTAATATAAATTTGTTAAAACGATCACAAAATGCACTAATGTACAAAAACAACTAATTAATGTGAAAAAGATAATATTTTAATACAATTTACAGCCAAAAAGTTAATGTTTAGTAGATACTGTTTTAGGTGTTCAGTGAGCATTGTAATCAAATTGTAATAAACGGACAGGAAGTTTTATATAGGTTCAATACGCACTGGTCAGTACTTAAGTGAACGGTAAATATATTAAATTGTCAGTAATAATGCTAAACGGTAACTAAATTTATATAAACGGTAGGTATTTAACTGTTTGTGAAAAAGTTACCATTTTTTTATTTTTACTGAATGTTTTTTTCTTGAAAAGTTAGTTAGTTAGTTAGTGTTAATTGATTTAAATACTGACCGATTAATCGCCGCATTTAAAATCATAATAGGTTAGTATCCTTATAAGATGGTTACTATTTTCAGTATGTGGCAAAAATATGTGGCCGTTTATTGTCTATAACTTTTGTTATTGTCATATTGACCGTTCAGTTGACAAAATACTAACTTAACCTTCAATTGATGAAAAAATTACTTAAAAATACACTGACCCAACCTAACCTAACCAATTGATAAAATACCGACCGTATTAATGCACCGATCGCTAAATTTCGTATGTAATTTGTAAATGTGAAATTCCTAACGTGAATTTCGATCGTAATAATCGAAACAAGCGATCCGTATTCAACATTCGTATGCACACAGCGAGCATTGAATTGCACACCATAAAGACACGTTTAATACGCCTGCCTGCACAGTGTTAAAACACACACTCGTACCAAATACATACTACATACATATATGTATATGTGCATTATACAGAGATACAGATTCGACACATTTTTACGTAGTATCGGAAGCGGATGCAAGTTTAAATCGAATTCGTGCACACAAAACTCGCCACCTCCTCTAATTTATTGTAATGCATGCCGCGATTTTTCTCCGGTTCGATTTTCTGAGCAGATTTTTCCCGATCGAGCCACTCCTAATGGAGAGGACACTACTGCTACGCTCGCGTGACGAAGAATTCAATGTTTCTAATTGGATTTGCAAAAGTTGGACCCCCGGCTGCGAAACGAATTCGGATAATCCAATTTCGGATAACCTCACCTCCCCCAACGAAACCCTCCTCTGTCTACCCGTAAAAGGTTTTTTTCGACAACTCCTACGGACCCTCCTGTATCGCTTGGGTTTGGATTTCTAATTATGAGCCCTGCGGTAGAAGAAAAAAATCCAGTGCTGTGACAAAAACCATTTGAAACGACCGAAATTAACCGTGGCGAACGGTTCGGTTGCGTGACGTTTCGGGAAAAGCGCCCGCCAATTTAATTATTGCACTATTGCCCTTTAACTATCAATGTGTGTTTATTGCGAGCGTTCCTGACGGACAGTCAAACGAGCAGTCTTAAGGCTATTATATATTTTATTATAGTACTAGCTTTATTACCCGGCTTTGCCCGGGGTGTAATTAATATAATGTTTGTTAGTAAATTATTAGTGTTGAGCCCAAAAAAGGGGCCGCCGGGGCAGGAGGGGGGTATGGGGGGTGGTAAGGGGCCGGCATAGATTTTAGGGAGTATAGTAACGCTATGACGTCACTATAGAATTTTTTGAGTTTTTTTCGTTTTTTTGGATTTTTTCAACTTTTTTTTTGGACTTTTTTTGGAACTTTTTTTGAACGTTTTTGAACTTTTTTTTTTGTTGATTTTTTCAACTTTTGATACCCCCTAAAGCCATGCCGGCCTTTTACCACCCCCAAACCCTCCTTCTTACCCCGGCGGCCATATTTTTGGACTCCTGAAAAGCAATGTCGGCCCCTTACCACCCCACCAGACCACCCTCCTACCCCGGCGGGCCCTTTTGGAAAAACTATGCCGGCCCCCTTACCAACCCCCCCCCAAACCCTCCTTCTTACCCCGGCGGTCCCTTTTGGACTTTTTTGACCACCCCGAAAAGCAATGTCGGCCCCTTACCACCCCACCCAGACCTGCTTAAATCTACTTAAACCCTCCTACTTCCCTATTAATCGCGCGGCCACTTAATTGACGAATGACCCATACATAAACACTATCTGCGTTTTAAATCTGACCCGGCATGCGTTGTAATATCCCGTTCCCGTTCCCGTTATCGTGAGCAGGTCGTTCTCAATCCGTTCCCGTTCCGTTCGATTTCCGTTCCCGTTCCCGTTTTTTCCCGATTTTTTTTCACAGGAACCATCCCCGGCATAATCACAATAAGTCCTGAAAGTTTCATCGCGATCGGTTGAGTGGTTTAGGAGCCTATAAGAGACAAACAGACATTCATTTTTATATATATAGATTTTGATTCATTCAGGTTTAGTATTAAAACAGTACAATTATTTATTTCGTGATAATTTATTATATTGGTGAACATTTTGAGACTTAGGTAAAGTCTCATCTTAGTCCAAACAACTGATTATTCTTGACATAGTAATGATTATATCCCTCTGCGGTCTAGGAGGACAGTCTTTGTATTAAAGCTATTAAATAATTTATCAGATAGCCCTTACTTGCTAAATAGGATCTTTCTCCGTTGTTCCGCTAGATATGTTAGAAATCCTCAATTGTTTCATTTGAATCTTTGTTCTACTAATTATTCGCAAAACTCCTTCATTCATAGATCCTGCTCGTCATTCAACAAAGTTTCCTGCACATATTGATCCTTTTCGATTCCTTTCCAGATCTCCCTCTCTTGCTATTTTGGCTATTGTATTATGTAGAATTTATTTTATATTATATTCTACTTTATGAGCTATAACATCACAAAAATTCACAGCGAGTATTTTGCATGATTTTGCAATTAAAAAATTCTTAAAAATCAAGTGTACCACTATTGAAACTTTTCATAATGTTGTCATTGTTGATATTTTCCAGTCGTATTAATATTTTACAATTATTTTAATTATGATTTAGAGTTACGAGCGTTATAATTTTATGCTTCCAATATATCACATTCATAGTTTTTAAATCCAAAATTCCGCTATGCTTAAAAATAAGGCATACGACTAATGCGTACTGCCATTTATGACGTATGAATGTGAAACGTGGATGCTTAATTCAAGAATGTTACGTAAGATCCAGTGCACACCGGGAAGCATGTAAAGATGTATGCTTTGTATAATGATAAGAGATCGTAAGAGGAATACATGGGTATGAAAAAGTCGAAGTGGACAACAGCGAGATGAACGGATGGCAGATGGACGCGAGAAATACTGGAATGGTATTCGAGAGGATGTGAAAGAAAGCACGGTAGACCGAGTGGAAGTTGAGCTGATGAATTGAAAATAATATGTGGTGTCAAGTGGATGCAGATTGCTCAAGACAGACAGGAATGGAAGAGGATTTGAGAGACCTTCATCCAGCACTGGATTACGTTACAAGCTATGAAGAATGTTTGGAGTCAACTGGATGCAGAATGCTCACGACAGACGGGAATGAAAGAGGATTGGAGAGGCCTTCATCTAGCAGTGCTAAATTCAAGAATGCTACGTTATATACAGTGCACACAGTGAAGCATGGAAATATGTATGCTCGGTATAACAAGAAGAGATCGTAAGAGGAATACATGGGTAAGAAGTATGACAGATATAGCAGAACGTGTGAAAAAGTCGGAGTGAACACAGCGAGATGAATGGATGGCAGATGGACGCGATAAAAACTAGAATGGTATTCGAGAGGATGTGAAAGAAAGCAAGGCAGACCGAGTGGAAACCGAGTGGAAGATGGGCTGATGCAGATTGATAACTGGATGCAGATTGCTCAAGACAGACAGGCATGGAAGAGGATTGGAGAGGGATATCACTTTCATTCAGCAATTTTTCATCGAGCTATAAGCTCGTATTTACATATACTTAATTTTTTCGATATACATACATATGTACATATGAGTCGCCTAGTTCCAAATCCCGATAAGTCCACAATATATAAAAAAACGAGGATAAAATATTTTCTGGTTCTAAGAATGTTTTCAAATGATGCCTTGGATACTTGAATTATTCCAAATACCGCCAAGTGCGCCGTAAAAAAATATTTAAAATCAGTATTAGTTCCAAAAACTGACAATTGCACTGTGATAAAAGCTGATAAAAGCCATATTTAGAAACAAACAACGATAAATCCACGTTTCTAATCTCAATATTTTGTTTAATATCAACAAAATTAAGTTTAAACGCCACCAAGCAAATAAGTCTGTAGCAGAAAAACCGCGTTTGCGAACAAGTGAGTTTTATGGACTTATCGGGATTTGGAACTAGGCGACTCATATGTATCTAAAGAATCGTTCATAATTAATGTTACAAAAACAGTTACAGTGGGAATTCAAAAATAAATTTGCCTTGGTTCACTTTCCTTTGAAATAAACTCAATTTCGCGTTGAAAATCATGAGAGTTACGAGTAGAATAGCCTTCGGTCTACGGGTTCGGATCTCAAATTGTCCTAGCGAGTCCCAAAAGCGACCCGATTTCCAAATGGCGACGTCACGCGAAGCGAAAATTGCAAACTTATGAGCCTATTTCCGTCACGTCTGAAATAACCTATTGTTTATAATATCCTTTTCCCGATGAGGAGTCCTGAACAGTCGGCCGAAAGGCCCGAGGGACCCACGACTTTACTTCTTTCCTTGCGAACCCAGAAATTCGCACAGGCGAGTGACAACTCGTGCGTGAAGAGAAACCCACCCCTTTGTCCGATACCGCTCACCATATTAATTAATTTCATAATATCTATCTCAGACGGATTATTTTCTCGTTTAATGGTATAACAATGATTCAATGCTAGTTTTGATCTACACGGGTTATGTACAAAAAAGCGATACTTGTTTTTTAAACAATTATATCTTCGGAACAAAAAGTCACGGTGATTAAATTATAAATCATTCGAAAGTTCATTTAGTCCTCATTCTTATGACATTGTAGTTTTTTCCAATTATGATATTGTATAAAATAATATAATCCACCCTGTATATATGTACATATATGTAGTATTTCAAGTGCACAATTGAGTCGCCTAGTTCCAAATCCCGATAAGTCCATAAAACTCACTTGTTCGCAAACGCGGTTTTTCTGCTACAGACTTATTTGCTTGGTGGCGTTTAAACTCATTTAAACTTAATTTTGTTGATATTAAGCAAAATATTGAGATTAGAAACGTGAACTTATCGTTGTTTGTTTCTAAATATGGCTTTTATCAGCTGTTATCATAGTGCAATTGTCAGTTTTTGGAACTAACCCCGATTTTAAATATTTTTTTACGGCGCACTTGGCGGTATTTGGAATAATTCAAGTATCCAAGGCATCGTTTGAAAACATTCTTAGAACCAGAAAATATTTTATCCTCGTTTTTTTATATATTGTGGACTTATCGGGATTTGGAACTAGGCGACTCAATTGTGTATAGTTTATACATATAAATGGTTAAGTACAGACAACAATGAAATAGTGTAATTTCTGTAAAATAAGCTAAATGCTCGGAAATGTTATATTGAGTAGATATAAAATAAACTAAGAATAGGACAGTTGAAAATTTAAATTTTTGTGTTTTTTATATTGAAAAATTCAGTATTTTCACGTGTTCAAGTATTTTAATTAATATTATAATAATGATATATAGTGTAAATTCGAAATAATAATGTAGGTATATTATTTAAAAACATATCAACTTTGACAGTTTGCATGAAAGCTATAATTAAAACAACTGTAAACTCAATATATTGAATAATTTTTGACAAATAACTAACTTATAAACGTCAATCAAACTTTCTGTTGTGTTCGTTAAAAGATCATTTTAGATGCAAATTGCAAGACTTATAAAAGTTAAGTTTCAACTACATCTACATATGCAATTGTTTTAGACGTGCATATGTAATATAAATTTCTAAAAATATTAAAAAATGCGCTAAGGTTAAAAAACAACTAATGAATATGAAAGTGTAAATTCGAAATAAGAATCAAGAACTAAACTTTTTGACGTAGGTATATTATCTAAAAACATATCAACTTTAACATTTTGCATGAAAGCTATAATTAAAACAACTGTTTAATCAATATATTGAACAATTTCTGACACGTAACTAACTTACAAACTTCAATCAAAGTAAACTTTCTATCGTGTTCATTAAAAGATCATTTTAGATGCAAATTGCACGAATTATAAAATTTAAGTTTCAACTAAATCTATGCAGTTGCTTTAGATGTATGTAATATAATTACAAAATGCGCTAATGTACAAAAACAACTAATGAATATGAAAGGAAAATTCGCTTGATAGTTTTTCATATAGGGATACTTAATAACTCAAAATCTCAACTTCTTCTACAATACCTACATACTTCACTTGTCAATAGTATGTAAATGTATGGGACACATCTTTTTATATTATTTTTCAGTATTTTTCATTTTTGTATTTGCACGTGACGTTTTAATTTTTACATCGAAAGGCAAACAATTTAATTAGAGCGTCCCGTTACGACATCTGGTCATCCTATAACGTTCGGAAAAAAAAACAGAACGTGACACCACCGTCGAAATAATAATTAAAAATGTGGAAAATCCCAAATATCGCATTTTTCCCATCCACCTAAAAAAAAATCAACAAAAAAAAATAATAAAAAAAAAAATGTAACGTTTTTCCCGTCAACACGCTCCATACTAATTCGCTCTGGGCTACGAGCCGTAACGAGATCGCTTTCGCGGATTTCGCCAAAACTCACCCAAACCCACAACCAGCCCCCATCCCCTTTAAACATTCACAAATTCAGCCGTAATCTGTGTCGCTGCTACCCCTCGGCGAAATCAGATATTGAAACCGAACAAAATCTGGGTTTGGGCCGCCGAGATTGATTCAGCCTCCAATAAGCCGCGCCCCGTCCGCCCGACGAATTAATTTAATGAAACGGAATGAAACCGTTTCGTGAAAACGAGGACCAAAGTTGGGCACTCCTCTCCTTTCAGAGGGAAAAAAAAAAAAGAAAAAAATACCGACAGACAAAATCGCATATGCAAATTGGATTTTCTGTTTCAATTCCGAGCGCGAGGCGCGGTCCGCTACGAATTGCGCGCGAAAGCTTCGCTAAGTCCGCGCTAAATATCGCTTATTTTACATTTTTATTAAATTTTTTCATACTGAAATAATATTCAACATTCACTCCATATTTTGCGTCTGGTGTTGAATTTTTTTTTTGGAAATTAATCGCGCAAAACGATCACCGAAAATGGGAACCTCAAAAGCCGCACGCTTCCTACTTTGCCTCAAATCGAAATTCAAATGAATATAAAATACAGAAATTATGTTAATGTCAAAATAAAAATTACACACTATTTATTTATTTATTTATCAAGTAACATACAGCTCATAAAGTACAATATAAAATAAAATTAATTCCACATAATACAAAATAGTTACAAACAAAGAACAAATCATAGCAAGAAATAAATTTTAGGAGTTATGTACATATGTAGGTCTGGAAAGGAACTTGAGTAAAGAAAATCTGAAGGAGGGCAAGGATATATATAAAAATTGCATTTAAGTGAATAAAAATATACTATGTACATTAGGGCAATATTTTCTAGTTAATCAAATCAACAATAGAAATATGAGCCACATTTTTTTAAAGTAGACTATGTTGACTTGTTTTCGTCTTATGAAAATACAAAGTTTGCAATTCTGTTTACTGAAAAAAGTTTGGTAAAACTGGGTAAAAGTTTCTTTCTTGCTTTTTTGATACTTGCTTGTTAGCGGGGATATAAATTATTGTTTCATTACCTAAAATTGGCATAAAACCTAGTGTAACTTATTTTTTTAACTATCATTCCACAAGAAATGTCGATAGCGCGTTGCGCTTAGTAAACATATGTATGTATGTATGTAGGTATATAAAAAATTTATAATTTCGAGTTGTTATATTGAGTTTAATGTATCAACTTGTTTCCTCACTACATGAAAACTTCTCTAAGCTTTAATTTAATTTTAAATCTATCTTTCATAAAACAGATTACAATAGATACTGTTTTATAAATAAAACACAGGCAGTGGCTAAAATCCATCAAAGTCAAAAATTTTTTTATCGTACTTCCACAATACAATTCATTGTACAATGATACAAATTACATTACATATTTTGACGGTGGCGTATATTACGCATACGCAAACTGTAAAAAACACGTTGAATCTAATATCATCATTCATCATTTTCAGCCATTCACCATCCACTGCTGGATGAAGGCCTTTCCAGTCCTCTTCTATTCCCAACTATCTTAAACAATCTGCATTCACTTGACTCTACACATTCTTCTCAATTCATCAGCCCATCTTCCACTCGGTCTACCTTGCTTTCTTTCACATCCTCTCGGATACCATTCCAGTATTTCTCGCGTCTTTTTCACACGTTCTGCTTTATCTGTCACTTTGGTCATACTTCTAACCCATCCTACGATCTCTTCCCGTTATTTCTTCGTTTTATTTCTTCTTCTTTACATCCTGTCATATTCACCAATTGTCCTATGTATAAATAACTATCTCTACAATATGATTATCTACTGTGACAACGCTATTATAATAATAAATGTATATATAATAGCCAAAATCCATCTGTCTGCTGATAACTCTCGCCTCGGTAAAACAATAAAAAACCAGAACGTCACGCAAATGGGATTTGAACCCGGTACCACTAAGTTGGAAGAGTTGTGCTAACACTATCATCCAACGGATGCGATGACTGCCCTGTTTCAATTTGACTATATATATATAATTAATAGGCTCGCGACTTTGCTAAATTGTTACGTGTTGTATTATAACGCGCCATCTATGCAACAACTATAAAAACTATTAAATACACATACACTCACCTACGAAAACATACTTTGATATTCAACGGGCTTACACTAGTCAATATCATCATCATTTTCAGGCGTTCACCATCCACTGCTGGATGAAGGCCTCTCCAATCCTCTTCCATTCTTGTCTGTCTTGAGCAATCTGCATCCACTTGACTCCACACATTCTTCTCAATTCATCAGCCCATCTTCCACTCGGTCTACCTTGCTTTCTTTCACATCCTCTCGGATACCATTCAAGTACTTCTCGCGTCCATCTGCCATCCATTCTTCTCGCTATATGTCCAGCCCATTGCCACTTCAACTTTTTCACCCGTACTGCTATATCTGCCACTTTGGTCATACTTCTTACCCATGTATTTCTTTTGCGATCTCTTCTTGTTATGCCAAGCATACATCTTTCCATGCTTCTCTGTGTGCACTGGATCTTTCGTAGCATTCTTTAATTTAGCGTCCAAGTTTCACATCCATGCGTCATAACTGACAGTACGCATTGGTCGTATGCCAGCATTTTTTAAGCATAGCGGAATGTTGGATTTTAAAACTATGTTCATTATTCCAAAAGCACTCCATCCTTGTTTCATTCTTCGTTTTATTTCTTCTTCTTTACATCCAGTCATATTCACCAACTGCCCTAGGTATAAATAACTATCAACTATCTCTACAATATGATTATCTACTGTGACTTATTATATAATAGTGAAAGTTCATCGTGGGTTTTGGTAATCGTTCCGAGAAATATCACTCAAAAACAAACACACAATATGACACCGTCAGCGAAACGTAGACCGTAACTTCGTGCGATAATAGTTTTTAATTACATCTTAACGAGCGTTTAATTAACATTTAACCGCACTATCTTCATTCACTCGTTACGTGCGCCTAATCCAATTGATGCTGAGACTTATCCAGGATCAAGGTGTTAGTCGGCCGACTCGGCTGTCCGCACAAAGGAAAATCTTGTGTGGGATTTTGGGGAAAACTTTCGAAAGCTCCCACCGGACCGGAACAATTTCGGACCCTTAACTTTGGGACCCACCCTCGTAAAATTCAACCCCTTAACGAAGTAATAATTGCGACCGAACGACATTTATCACGGGGGCGAAACTTCGAGCACACACAATGCACACCGCGGTAATACGCTGATGATGATATTGTTCAACTTTTTCACACGATCCGATTACCGACCGCTAAGTGGCCAAGTTTGAACGAATTCCACAGACAATGTACATACATATGTATGGTATACGCAAAAATAGTCGAACTTCGATACGACAGAGTTATGTAAGTTCAAGGATGAAACAGAAACTCGCAGAAATTAATTATAATGTTAAAATTTCATACACATCTAGAGAAAATATGCTTATTGTTAATTTAACGATAGTTTGACATGAATTATGAGCAACTCTCATTTTTTATGTAACGAAGCATTTTATCGTTTTTTATTCACTCACTGAAAATGCATAGCTTAATTTTAAAAGAACCAACCTTGAATATACTACTAGCACAATGCTAATTATCTCATTGTTTTTATTGTTCTTATTTATTTATTTATTACACAGATTTTTAGCCCAAAATAGAATATTACATATATATATATTTAAAATTCATACGTACATATATAAAAACAAAAAATTAAGAACATCAAATAAAATAAAAATACTAACAAAAACAGTACTAGAATTTAAATTTATAAAGTTTAATACAATATTATATGTACATATGTCTAAGTACATATACATATATAGGTATATACATGTATAAATACATGTATTTATCTATTTATTTACATATTTGTTACACGCCTAAAAAAGGCTTTTACAAGAAATATATATATATATATATATGTATATGTATATATACACACACACATACACACACACACAAGAAATATATAAAATATATATATATATACACACACACAAGAAATATATAAAATATATATACACACACATCCGCACATTTATCCACTTATCTATCTATTATATTTATTTATTTACAGGCAAACGCCCAAAATATAATTTATTATTCTTATTAGTCTTATTATTCCTATTATTATTATTCTTTGTATTATTCGTATTATTCTTATTATTCTTAATATTATTATTCATTAGATTGGCCAACGGGATGAATTGAATATCAAATGTTGTTTAACTGTAGTATTATAACGGAGTATAATTTTATTAAAGTACAAACTTTCATCAAAATTTGTAACCCAGATTTCTCATAACTAAATTTTTAGAACGAAACCATACAAAAGCTTATAGACGATACAAAATAGTTTTAAAACGGGACATATTAAATTTTTTACGGAAAATAATGACCTTGAAATGTTTCAATCGATTTTTTTTACGTAAAAAAATTTATTTATTAAAAAAATACACGGGCAGGCGGCATATTCGATAGAGCCCAGGGGTCTGTTATATATGTATATGTAATTTGTACATACAATTTTTAATTATGTTATTTGTTTTTTTTTTTTCATGTATTTCAAAAATTACAAAAATCCATTTATATTCAATTCAAAAACTTGTCGAGATAATTTTTAATGAAATTTTTGTTTTTCCAAAGTTACTTAGCTGATTTGGGAGGCGGTTCCAAACTTCAACCACTCTATGTATTTGAAAAGAATGAGTCTCTGACAATTTTGTTAGACTTGTTTTTTAGGCACCTCTACAATCCTCTTCCATTCCTGTCTGTCTTGAGCAATCTGCATCCACTTGACTCCACACATTCTTCTCAATTCATCAGCCCATCGTCCACTTGTCTAACTTGCTTTCTTTTACATCCTCTCGGATACCATTCCAGTATTTCTCGCGTTCATCTACCATACATTCATCTCACTGTGACCACTCCAACTTTTTTCACATTCAGCTATATCTTCCACCTTGGTCATGCTTCTTATCCATGTATTCCTCTTCTCTTTATACCGAGCATTCATCTTTCCTTGCATAACATTCTTGAATTTAGCATCCATACGTCGTAAATGGCAGTACGCATTGGTCGTATGCCTTCTTTTTTAAGCATAGCGGAATGTTGGATTTAAAAACTAAGTTCATTCTTCCAAAAGCACTCCATCCTAGTTTCATATTTTCGCCAAGTATTGGTGATACTAATTCTCTGCGCATGCAGATACGTTAGATTTAATAGCTTAAAGAAGTCACTTTTGGATGAAGATACATTCATTTTGATATGAAAAATCGCAAGAATACACTCCCATAACCCCTAAAACACATCTAACTCATTTTCGTAATTTTTGTCAGTTATGTTAAGTGGGCTTAGGACGGCAGTTACTGTGACTCACAGTACATATGTAATTTTTATGTGAAATTTTCAGCCAGTCGTAAAATAGTTATAAATTAATTGATCCGATAACTTAACAGTCACACCTCTAAAGCCTGAAGCACCTTCGCACACACACACACACACATACCACCCGCATCAGTGTGTGTTAAATAATTTATCGGCCATCTTCGTCCGCCCATCTCTCGAGCGACGCCATTGTAAATAGTTAGAGTTTAGGCGGTTCGCGCGCTCAGCCAGAGTCCTGGCAAAATGCATTTCCATAAATTTCCACGGCCCAGTTTCCGGCGGAAGTTGGCCCGGGGGTTTTCCCCGACTTGGCAGGAAGTCCCCGTTTTAAGTAACCGTTTACTGGATGATTTAGTTGCCCGTCCCGACACCGACGGATTAACATACAAATCCCATTCGTTTGTGAGAGCCAAGACGCGCCTACAGTCCCCTCGTCTAAGCCTAATCTCGCTCTAATTGAATATATCGCTGTGACACGTACACACACATTCATAATATTGTAAAAAAATAATTTAAAAACTAACCGAAAAGGTTGAATGTTACACGCGAACGAAGCGATGTTAGTGAAACAGACATTTTTGTTTTATCATTAAAGTAAAATAATTTTTAATAACGCATTTTTCTAAATACATAAAATCAAAACTCATTGTGAATACCAATTTAAAAATGAACTGAAATGGCAAAATGAACACTTTTATCACCAGATTTTTAGAGCGCGTTCCCGATCATCGATCTAATAAAACAAGTCTCCATACGAAGATAGAGCATTGTAGTAATATTTAAATAAAGTAATACTCCGTGATGATGTGAATAGTGGAAATAAAATAGAATTTTGCAGATTTGGATTCTATCTGTCATCGTCAATAATCTGAAATGAGGCCTCTAAGTTCAAAATAAAATTATTTTAGTTACTACATACGCTTGAAGATCGCGTTGAGCTTTAATTTTAAAATACGCAGTAAATACATATGTACGTAAGTGACAGTTGCCAATTAATTGTATGACAATGGCTGAGGATGGGTGTCAATCTACGTGCTCTAGGTTCACTGAAAAGGGAAAACCTTGTGATAAGTGTTCATTTTACCATTACAGGTCATTTGAAAAAAAAAATAGGTATTCATAATGAGTTTTGATTTTATTTAGAAAATATCAAGTTTTTGGCACTTAGTGCCTGTTTTATTTCCAGTATTCGCATTATCATGGAATATTACTTAATTTAAATATTACTACAATGCTCTATCGTCGTATGGTGACTTGTTTTATTAGATCGGTGATCGGGAACCGGCGGCTTCGGAGCCGCATGCGGCTCTTTGTTTGAAAACCTGCGCCTCTCGCTGTCATCCAACGTTTTGCGTGAAATACAAAATATTGATATACAATTTACGCAAGATCAAAATGAATCCCATTTCCACTTTTTTAGTAATTTTTTAGTAACTTTTTAGTAATAAACTGTCGAACGTTAAGAAATATCCCCAGGATAACTTATTTCTTACATTTCATTAATGATTAATGAGTAACATTTAATTTAATTTTGAATACATAATTCGAAAATAATATTTTGCGGCTCCAAAACTTATCACCCAGACTCTTACTTAGCTGGGAAAATGTTCCCGATCACTGTATTAGATTAATAGCACTAAGAGTAGGTACTACTCATTTTTAAAAGTTATCTTTGAGTGAAAGTTGCATGTGCGACGAAAATATTCTGCTTTGAACATAAGTATTATTTTGTCAAACGAATTCTGTTTTAAACTGTTTTTATTACAATCTACTCAGAAGTGTAATTTAAAATATGTTTGTGATTGAAATTGGTGCTGAAATACATGACTTTTCAGCTGAGTCACTAACGTTTTTGTTGACTTAAATTTCTTACCATCAAAACAACCTTTCATAACTGTTTTTCTGCAAGTTTGAATAAAGAGCTAATACAAGTGCTTATAATAAAATTATAATTAAATGAATCAACAAAGCGGTGTTATTAAATTTTAATGTGCAAGAAAAGTGTCAACATTTTCTTCATAATTTTATCTTAAAATCGAGGGTTGGTTCACTGTCGCATTTGTCGTTCGACACGCGTAATAAAGAAACGTTGAATTTGGCAAGTAAAATGAAGGTGAAGAAAAAAAAATTATTAATAACATTATACTCTTACTTGCAGCTGCTTCGTGGAGTCTAACGAAGATTGATTAAAAGCGTGGACGGACGGACGGACGGACAGAATTTCGTTTAATCCATTAAAGGGATTTTATTAAATCTGTCATCGTCAGTGGAGGGCTTTAATAAAAATTACAAAAGGGGACTTTCCCCCCACCTCGTCTACAATGAAAGAGCACTGAAATAGCAAGTACTGATTTTTATTAAAAACGATAATGTCTAATTAACACACCGGCCGACCTTACTGAATTATGAACATCATAATATTATAACTAGTACATGAAATAGAAAGGGGTTCGTCAAAAGTGACAGAAAAATATCTTATAATTCCTTTGCCAGTCGATTTCTATTTTCTCCAATCATATTTTCAACTTCTATTAAACTTTTTTATACCATTATATTACAATTCATTATACTTATACATACACTATGAGTTTGATCAACTACATATCAGTTGTTGCTTCTGATATTGAACTGCTAAACCCACTATTTTTCTTTGCATATACATTTTAATATAAGACCTATACATTAACAGGTCAATTTTGTTATACATAATACATATACATATATGTATTATGTATATAATAGCCGAAATCCGTCTGTCTGTCTGCTGATAACAACGCTGAGGAAAATTAATTAAAAAACCAGAACGAGTGGGGATCGAACCCAGAACCCCAGGATCGAGAGGACTCACACTAATGCTATCCACTATCGCCCTTGGTCAATTTAGTCCTTTTTTTTTTAAACATTACCTATACAAGGGATCGTGACTCTGCTTTACCTATGAAAGGGATCGTGACTCTGCTAATAATACATAGATGGCACTATAAAAACTATTATTTTTTGATTTTTACAAAATCACTTACAAAATTATAATTATTATATATATAATAATTAATAATTATAATATAAATAGTAAAGAAAAAAAAATTCGGGATTTGGGATTCGATACCGTGCTCGATATATCGATAGGTGATCTCTATTAAAAAAGCGCTTTACGATATTTAAAATTCAGCGGGCGTTGATATTCAACGGGCTTACACTAGTATGTAGTATATATATGTACATACATTCTGACAGTCTTAAAAAAACATCTCTGTACAGGTGCTTACTTAAGGATTATATAATTAGCATAAACTACTGTATTATATAAATAAATATAATACACTCATACATGGGTAATATTGAAGAATTTGAGCGCGTACAATCGTACCACTCGAATTTCCAACGTTTCAAATTTAGATTACATTGCGTGCCGTCGATCTTACACGCCTCTAAATAAGTGCTACCAACCCACGAGGATGTATGGCAAGGTCAAATTAAATAAATTGACCCAGACCACGACCTGCCAGATAATAAAATGCGAACCTGACGCTATCTCTAGATTCTACCACCCCCCCCCTGCGTTCGTTCTAAGCGCGATAACGTGTGTTCGCCGTAGGATAAAAAAAAAGGCGCCCCTGTCACCGAGAAAGGCGCCTTCACCTGAGAAGGGGCCTTCAGTACGACATGGGAGAGGGGTTTCCGGAAATAACCGGGGTGGGGCCCCTCCTCACCGGGAATACCAATCGCGCCCCGCGAATATATTCCGGCAATAAAAACCGCCCTTAAATAAACACGTGCTCGCTGTTCTCTCCCTTCTCCCCTCTATTCTTCTTCACCTTCACTCTTTCACCCCCTTCGAAGTGTACAGGGTGTGAGGGTAAGGTCGGCGCATTAACATATCCCAGTTTTGTTTACCGGGAGAGTACATCTACCTTCAACCTTTTTTTTTTTTCCCCGTCGTTGTTGTTGCTGTAGCGCGAATTTATTTTATCGCGCGTTCAAACGGTTAGTGTCGATGGGATTTCAGATCAATGTTTCTCAAACAGAGTGGTCGTGTGATTTTTTTTTTGTGCAATCTTAACATACACTTGAATATAGTTGCATTCAAATTTTTCAAAATTTTGATGTAATTAGTTAATATTTATATTATTTAAGTTATTTTCGATAAATTTTGTACGATTCATTTCGATGATTGGTTAGTTTTTTATTCGAATGTACAAAATTGTAAGGTTGTTATGTGACATAAGATTAATTATAAGAGTATTACTTTTGAATAATTATATATTTATATATGTATAAGTGGGTTGCTTGATAAATTGAATTCGTCACAATTTCTACTATTTTAATTTTTCGCCAATACGGAAAAAGTCACTCCTTGGAAAAACTGTCTCTAAAAATTTTCGAAATACATTAATTAATTTATTTATTTAGCAAACGTCAAAACTTTTAGCGAATCACAAATTTATAATTGATTTTACTTTTTATTTTCACTCATCGTATTCGAACGAATTTTCCTACTCGACAGTATTATTTTCACATTTTCTTAAATTAAAAATATACAAATTCTTATTAAATACAATGAGATGATCTCCATACATGTACCTTTATATTTTTATATAAGCTTTACAAGTTACACTATACAAAAATCATTAAGTGTGCCTGTCTGTCTGTCCGTCGGTAACGCTCAAAATTAGAAAAATCTGTATCGGGTCAATTCGCTGTCGGCCATCTGTGCTTACGACTATTGATCATTTTAATAGCAAAAGCTCATTTATTTCAATATCAATGGGTGGGTAGGACGTTTAGGCCGAGACGTGTGACAACGTCGCGTTACATGAATTGTTAATCTGTCGTCATGGCATCATTGAACGTACACACTTTCGCTTTTGTTATATAGTTTGTTTGTACAGTACCTTTGTGCGCTACGTACATACATACATACAACGGTGTTTGGGTTAAACCGAGACACTGCGCGTAAGGAGGGCTTCAAAACACCGATTACGTTTCATGTGTCGATGAAATTCGACACTGGTGAAAGTACATAGAACTAATCATCATCATTTTCAGCCGTTCACCATCCACTGCTGGATGAAAGCCTCACCAATCCTCTTCCATTCCTGTCTGTCTTGAGCAATCTGCATTCACTTAACTCCACACATTCATCTCAATTCATCAGCCCATCGTCCACTCGGTCTACCTTGATTTCTTTCACATCCTCTCGGATACCATTCCAGTATTTCTCGCATCCATCTGCCATCCATTCTTCTGGCTATTTTCACACGTTCTGCTATATCTGCCTCCTAAGTCACGCTTCTCTGTGTGTGTACTGGATTTTACGTAGCATTTTTGAATTTAGCATCCAAGTTTCACATATGTACATACATACGTCATAACTGGCAGTACGCATTGGTCGTATGCCATCTTTTTTAAGCATAGCGGAATGTTGGATTTTAAAACAATGTTCATTCTTCTAAAAGCACTCCATCCTAGTTTCATTCTTCTTTACATCCGGTCATATTCACCAATTGTCCTAGGTATAAATAACTGTCAACTATCTCTACACTGCCGTCCTAAGCCCACTTAACGTAACTGAATAAAATTACGATGTGTTTTAGGGGTTATGGGAGTGTATTCTTGCGATTTTTCATATCAAAATGAATGTTTCTTCATCCAAAAGTGACTTTTTTAATCTATTAAATCTAACGTATCTGCATGCGCAGAGAAATAGTATCACCAATAACGTATCCAATATTTACTTCGGTCACTACCTTATTATGAAAGATTGAAAAGACTGAATCTCCCCACATTGGAGACGAGGAGATTAAGAGGTGATTTAATTGAAGTGTTCAAACTAATAAATAATCGTTATTCATGTGAAATGACCAACCTCATTATGTTCAATGAGAACCCTCATCTAAGAGGTTATACTCTTAGACTCCGAAAAGAAAAATCAAATAAGATTGTTAGAGATTCATAGCGGAATGTTGGATTTAAAAAGAATGTTCATTCTTCTTAAAGCACTCCATCCTAGTTTCATTCTTCGATTTATTTCTTCTTCTTTACAATAATTGTCCTAGGTATAAAATAACTATCAAATAGAACTAATACTAATAATTTAACAGTTTCTATAATTATGTTTTACAATATAGCCATCATTCACGCTACACCATAAGCTCTATTATAATAGTGTTGTTGCTGTTTTTTTTTTTCAGTTTTTTTTTTTTTAACCTTGTATGTTAAATAACAATTTTGAAAATGAACCCCAGTTCGCAGCGGTTCATTCGACGGAGGACGATCGTAAAAAACAATGGGGTTTCCGCCACCCCCCCGGCGTTCGTAGCGGCAAAAATGGGTTAACGGCGCATAATGTTTTGGGAATCTGCGGCGAGCCAAAACCGCCATATAATATAATATAAGAGGAAAACCGGGCAAATTTCGGACCAACAATTGGCCGCCGTTCAACCGGTTAATCACCAAATTACCGAACGGCCAAAACCGACACTCGCCGTCAAGGGGTTAAAACCAAAACGTCCATATCGTACGAACACACACTTTGCATTTGCCGTTCGTATCCGATCTTATTTGTACAATGTGCGATCTCGTTTAAGGGAGTGCCGTTAAACGTGCACGTAATCACTTCCGGTTGCAGTTAGGAGTAGCTGGTCCGGTGCATTCTGGTGCATCCGGTGCATCCTGCTCTGTTGAACTTGAACGGTTGCCATCTCGTACGAAAAGTCGGCCAAGATCGATCTGGACAACATGCCCGTTCCATTAAGTGGTTTATGGTAGGTTGAGGGTTAAATGTTGCCACGACTGAAATTTATTACTATCTGCAGAATGTGTTCACACTGTTGTAACTTTGAACCGAAAGCCACTTCCGTTCGTATTCAAGTTCAATTTCAGAATGGTACTATCAACATATGAAATTGGATTGTACTAAAATTCAAGAAAGCCAGGCGATTGCTCAGTGGTTAGAGCGTTAATCTTTAGAATGTAGGACTAGTCATGTATTTTTGACCTTAAATATCGTCATTGGCCAAGATCAGTCGTCTCCTGTTAGAAATTATCAAATTATCTAATAGTTGTGAGACGGTTACACAAAATTGGCATGAACCAAAAAAAATTAGGTGACTTTCCATGGGAAGTACCACTTCCGGTTGACGAAAATTTTTGCCTTATAGATTGTAATCGCCGGCAAAAACATATATGTAAATATGAATAAACAGTTTATGCGTTACACTGAGCGACAAAAAATCAAGTTTTTTAAAACCAAGAGCGGAAATTTACTAAGTTTGACCCACTGAATTCGAATCCGATAATGATTTTTGTTGATATGCTCTCGTTTATTTAAAAAATGTAAAAAATATCCATTTGGCTTTTGCGGTCTATAACTCAAAATATAGTATCGCTGTGCTCAAAGTGAGTATTTAAATCAATAGTCAGATATTTTTCGTATTGATTGTGATTTTTTATTGCTTTGAAATACTTATAACTAGTTATCTAGCGAATTTTTAAAGTCAAAAATATATATATTTTTTTCCCGTTTATTTGGTGAGTTTTTTTTATTTAATCACGTTTATAAGGATTGGTTTTCTATTTCAATATTTTTTTTATTTTATCTAAACGTACTAATTCGAGCGGCAAATGATTTTAAACCACGTTATGACTTACAGACACACAGATATTTTCTAGAAATCATGTAAACGTCATCGGGGGACGATACCTGATACAAATCGGGCAAAATCTCAAGGTCGAATTTTTGCACGATCACAATACTTTATCCGATTGGGATAAAGTAAAAAATCCTTCAACAAATTATAGTTTTATCCGTT
The DNA here is from genome assembly GCA_022651745.1 of Parapsyche elsis. Classification (NCBI taxonomy): domain Eukaryota; kingdom Metazoa; phylum Arthropoda; class Insecta; order Trichoptera; family Hydropsychidae; genus Parapsyche; species Parapsyche elsis. The sequence goes on from JAGVSN010000059.1 coordinate 876,418, forward strand.
CCTGAAGGTAATGCGAAACCACTAGAACAGCGGTCGAGAGCCGCATGTGGCTCTTTTATGAAAACCTGCGGCTCTCGCTGTCGTCCAACGTTTTGCGCGAAACAGAAAACGTTAAATTAAAATTAATCCATTTGCATAACTTCATGGCTATAAAAAGCTTTAAGATCGTTTTTCAGATTCAACTTTATAATACTTTTAAGTAATAAACTGTCATGAAAATGAACTTATTTACTCACATCCATTTCATTGATGAGTAAAATTTTGAATACATATATAATTTAAAAATAATATGTTGCGACTTTCAAACTTAACCAATTTTGCAAGATTTTCCCTAATTTGGCACTTAACTCGAAAAAGGTTCCCGACCACTGCACTAGAGTGTTTTTTTTTTCACTAATTATACACTATGACAGACGATAAAATAGTGAAGTGGCAATATTACACATCAAAGTACCCTTCATAGCCCATTATGATCAATGAGTATTTATTATTATCATATGAGTAGACTAACAATAGAGTTTTATACATAGTTTTATACGCTTAGCAATCTCATCGTGCGCAACGAAAACATAGACCATTCCGTTCATATAATAGTAAATTTAAATGTATCTCTAAATTATTCAATTGTATTGTATGCTGTTTGTATTTTATATATTTTTTGTAATAAAATGTTGAATTGTAAATATTTGTTTACATTTTAAAAATCGCTCATTACTCTGCCGCGTCCGTGTATGACGAGTCGTAGCGCAGCTCTGTCTAGCACCGCGTCACATTTAGCAATAGATACAATTGTACTCGTATCGACGGTTAATTTTAAAGCTAAAATTTATTATAATAAAATTGTATCTATAACGGTCGGATAAAATGTATGCGTAATGAAAAAAAATGTTAATTTTAAAAAGTTGTTTATACTTTATAAATGGTCCGTTAGTGTGCCGCGCGTCGTCGGTCACGGTCTCTGGTCCGTTTCAGACTTCAGTTTCAGATTCGACGACCATATTTCAGCCGCAATGGGTAGAAAGGTATACTGGGTAGTAGAGTAACGAGTTTGGTGAAACCATGGGACACGGCTACGTGTAGTGTTTCTTCACTTGCAGTTTGGCAATTAGCCGCCGTTGAAACTTTTCTAATCTAAATCGCTCTCTGCGGCTGTTGTTACGCCAAATGGCAAAGGTGTGGGACACGGCGCGTTTCGAATTTCGGGAGTTTGCCAGGGGTGGCCAACTTTTAACCGGTTTGCAAACTTTCTGATTTATAGATGCGGCCGCAACTCAAACTAACCCCTAAACCCGGTGAATTTCCTTTCCAACCCCCCCACGCGTGAATAAATAGAAGAGAATCGGTCGCTATATTATATGTACATTTTTAAAGCGGACCATGTTGACTATCAAAATAAATAGTACAAAACATTTACCAAGATTTTTCAGTAAACAGAAGTGAAAACTCGACATTTTCTCAAAAAGAAAACGACAATATAATTCCTGAGGACGGTCATCATAGAACAGGGGTCGGCAACCTTTTTCTGCGTTGGTGGGTCATTAAAAAATGTTAATGCTTCTTAGTTTTGACGAAAATTTCAGTCAATTTCAGGCAAAAATTATAGTGTACTTTGACAAAAAATTCCAAAAAAATTTAGACAGTTTTTGACCGCATATCATAAATTGCCAAACCGATGATATGATTGTTAAATTTTATTATGATAGAGACCGATTCAAAGACATGCATACCTATTGCTTCCGAACTTTTATAACATTTCATTATCATCATCCACTGCTGGACGAAAGCCTCTACAATCCTCTTCCATTCCTGTCTGTCTTGAGCAATCTGCATCCACACATTCCTCACAATTCATAAGCTCATCGTCCACTCGGTCTACCTTGCTTTCTTTCACATCCTCTCGGATACCATTCTAGTATTTCTCGCGTTCATCTGCCATCCATGTGTCCATTTCAACTTTTTCACACGTTCCGCCATATCTGCCACTTTGGTCATACTTCTTACCCATGTATTCCTCTTACGATCTCTTACATACATAGAGTGATCTCTGATAAGTATTTTCCATATGAAAAAATTAAATCAAATATGGCCAATTAGATTTATATTATTAGCTATATATTATTTTTTGTTTTTAAATCCAAAATTCCGCTATGCTTAAAAAATAAGGCATACGACCAATGCGTACTACCAGTTATGACGTATGGATGTCAAACGTGGATGCTAAATTCAAGAATGTTACGCAACATAACGAGTATAACGAGAAGAGATCGTAAGAGGAATACATGGATGAGAAGCATGACAAAAGTGGCAGATATAACGGAACGTGTGAAAAAGTTGAAGTGGACACAGCGAGAAATACTGGAATGGTATCCGAGAGGATGTGAAAGAAAGCAAGGTAGACCGAGTGGACCATAGGCTGATGAATTGAGAAGAATGTGTGGAGTCAAGTGGATGCAGATTGCTCAAGCCACATGAATGGAAGTGGACTGGAGAGGCCTTCATCCAGCAGTGGATTTTGAACGGCTGAAAATGATGATGAGATATTATATGCATATGTATACTCTGAGAATGTTTAGAACCTTAACATTAAAAAAGTCATTGTATGCTTAGAAAGATTGTATGTGAACGGCTGAAAATTATGATGATGATGATTGTACTTTATGAACTGTATGTTACTTGATATTAAATAAATAAATAAGTCACCGTAGTTCATCGTCAATTCAAATCTATGTACATACATACATATACCTAATTACATTTCCTGCTAGTGTCCAGTATTTTAGGTGTCGGCAAAACTGAACCGATATTATTATATAGTGGGCCGAATTTGGGCGCGCATCGTTAGCGCCATTATGACTCGACTTCACGGTTGAAATAACTCAACTTTGTCGTCTTTGCAAGTTTCGTCCCGGACTGTTGAGCGAAACAAAAAAGCCTCATGCAAAATTAATTTCGACCGACTAAACTAGCTGGCGATGGTCGCTGTACAAAATATGTATTAATAATTTACCAGGCTCTCGAGTGAACGGCCATTACCGAATGAGCGCGTCGCTTAAAGCTTAAAAATTATACTAAGTAAATAAATTGATGGTGTTGAGCGGATTAAAACTACATAGTTACTAGACATCCAAATAAAAACAGTTTCCAGAAACTAAAACGTGACCAGAGGACGATACCTGAATTAGTTCAAAATATATTTTTAATAAGTAACTTTTTCACAAACAGTTAAATACCGACCGTTTATATAAATTTACTTACCGTTTAGCATTATTACTGACAATTTAATATATTAACCTAAGTACTGACCAGTGTGTATTGATTGACCTTTATAAAACTTCCTGACCATTTATCACAATGTTCATTGAACACCAAAAACAATACTAAACATTCACTATTTATGTAGCTATAAATTTTATGAAAATATTATTTCTTTCGTATAATCATTAGTGCATTTTGTGACAGTTTTAACAAATACTGCATAGATTTAGTTGAAACTTAATTTTTATAAGACGTGCAATTTGCATTTAATATGATCTAACGAAAAACTATACACAATTCAAAACTGAATCAACATCGACAAATAAATTCATCTGTTATTTAACTGTACGGGCAATTTATTTTGCTCTATTTAATACTAAAATTTAATTATTTTATAAATATCAAGAGACTCGAGAAAGGCAAGGATGCTAAATTTGTCACTACGGAGTCAAAGTGCAATTTGTGAGTTAATTTAAATTAAACTTTACAAACTTATGTACATGCAACTAGGTGCTTATACTTTATGTTTCGAACCTAAATATATGTACATAATATAATAATAATAAAATCATTTAAAATTTCAGCATTAGGTAATAGATAAAATATCAACGAATCACTTCAATTTAACTTTACACAAACAAATGTAAATTATTTTATAACTTTTTTACGTACAAGAGTTTCACACGTGTCAAAACTTTACAGACATTTTAATATTAAATTTTCATAATTTTCAATGGAGAATCTATGTAAAGCTGAATTAACTTTAGAGCGGCTTTCAAATACTTTTTTTAAATCATCATTAGATACATATTCAGATATTTACGCATGAATCTACAGTTGATACAATAGATCAGCTCAAAACTTGGAGCGACGATATTTGACTGCAGCACAGTAAGATTTGGAGTTCGATGTTATTTTTTTCACAGCGTATGATACGCTCCATCTTCGTGCTAATTAGGTAAATATATTATACCGTGGCGGTGTAATTTGTAATTCCAGACTGGTATTAATGACCAGGCGCGAGCCTGGTATCGAAACGATATCTGAAAATAATAATATAGAGCGACTGCATTACTCAACTAGGGTGAGGAGTGATGAGGTAGGGGATTAAAGAGGAAGGAGATGAGGGTTGTGAGGGTGTTAAAGCGAGGGTTCCTCTGGTACTAATGAACCATCGGTTCAAGATGGATTCGGCAAACAGCCGAGACTTCATCAATAATAAAATGAATGAACGAGGTGTGACTTTGGCTATGGGGGTGTGAGGCTTATCTCGCAAACGCAGCGGTATTTTCACTATGAAAAAATTAAATCAAATATGGCCAATAAGATATTTTTCAGCTATATATTATGTAAATCCAACATTCCGCTATGCTTAAAAAATAAGGCATACGACCAATGCGTACTGCCAGTTATTACGTATGGATGTGAAACGTGGATGCTAAATTCAAGAATCTAGCGCTCAAGATCCAGTGGACACAGATAAGCTGTGGAAAGATGTATGCTCGGTATAATGAGAAGAGATCGTAAGAGGAATACATGGGTAAGAAGTATGACCAAGGTGGCAGATATACATAGCACAACGTGTTAAAAAGTTGGAGTGGACACATTGCGAGAAGAATGGATGGCAGATGGACGCGAGGAATACCTACAAGAATGGTTTTCTAGAGGATGTGAAAGAAAGCAAGGTAGACTGAGTGGACGATGAATTGAGAAGAATGTGTGGAGTCAATTTTCAAATTAAATTGCTCAAGACAGACTGGAAGAGGATTGTAGAGGCCTTCATCCAGCAGTTGGTGGTGAACGGCTGAAAATGATGATGATGATGTTTTCTGTTAAATTCTGTTGAAGAATTGACTGCCACTTTCGGTCAATTTTAATGTTTTCAATTAATATGAAATACCATGTAATTTTATATGTACAATATCCAGACAAAATACAAAAATGCACTTATGAAAATCTAGCGTTTAGGAAAGCATGAAAAAATTGGTTCAATTTATTCTTCAGGATCACGATAAAGATGATTCATACAGCAAAATTGATTTATTTCATACTTAACCGAAAGTGTTTAGGTATTTTATGCAATGCATACAAATTGTTAATAATAATGTCCTGAAAACATTCCGACTTTTTTTGACGTGCCTAAATGAGAAATCATCCTTTGAAGTCGTTTTGACCATTTTTTGAATAATATTTGTGTCATTAACTGGCTATTTGCTTTATAATAATTAAAAAGTTATATTTAATTCAACAGAATACTACTATTTCCGATCAACAAATAAGAATTAAAACATATAACAAAACATGATAAAACAGAACGTGTAACTGTTTTGTCACTGTTCTGTTTCGTCCGACAAAATTGAATGCGTATTGCGGAAAATATGGCGTCATTCAATTATAAATTGACATTTTCGGTTAGATGGAGTTTATACTTGTTTAAATCAATATTTAAAAACTGTGACTTTGTATGTATTTAAAGTTTCAGGTAGACTTGCCTATACTGCCGTCCTAAGCCCACTTAACGTAACTGACAAAACAACAATATCGAGATAAATGGACTTGAAAGTTTTATTCTAAATTTGTGTTTTCCTTCATATATTACTGATTTATTTAAACTTTTTTTTAGTGCATGAGGTTATTTTCTATTGTGTTTTAATAATTCTAAGGAAAAAAAAAATAAATAAATGAATACTTTAGTATTTACGTCATTTCATTATTAATGTATACATATGACTATTCCAAACTTCAACCACTCTATTTGAAAATAATGAATCTCTAACAATCTTATTTGATTTTACCTTTCCGGAGTCTAAGAGTATGACCTCTTAGATGAGGGTTCTCATTGAACATAATGAGTTGGTCATTAATGATTATTTATTATTTTGAATACTTCAATTAAATCACCTCTAAATCTCCTCATCTCCAATGTGGAGAGATTCAGTCTTTTCAATCTTTCGTGATAAGGTAGTGGATGAAGATACATTAATATTTTGATATGAAAAATCGCAAGAAAACACATCTAACTCATTTTCGTAATTTTTTTCAGTTACTTTAAGTGGGCTTAGGACGGCAGTATAGTTTTAAAGATAACATTTATATAACTAAAAACAAAATAACGTACAAGGGAAAATTTAAGTTTTACTTTGTCAAAATTTTTAATTGAGTTTCACATAACTTCTATTACCAAACTAACCAAGTATACATCATATTTATACTTTAATGTCGATCAAATTATTGTACCAATTAAAATTTTGTTCTTTAGTGAATATACACTTTTACGCACGATATACTATTATAATTGCACCGTATGAAAAATCACAGACGAATTTTCCGATTAACCATTCCGGAAACGTACCGCAAAACACACTCGAAAGTGTGGGGGAATATTTTCCGGTTTTTAAAAAGAGGCCAAATAATAAAAATGGCGTCGATTCGTCTCGGCCCCATGGATCGGTTACCGTCGAAAAGCTCGGATGTTTTTACTGTATAAAATGGCACAACACCATTTACCTTGCACCCTACGCGCACGAAAGCGAAAAAGCTTTCACGCGAAAGCTCGCAAAAATATATACGACGTTCGGAAAAAAAGCTCTAATACCACCCCCTCTTTCCTTTTCATACCCACCTCTTTAAAAAGCTCCCTCGTTGCTGAAAATTCAGCAGTAGTATTGTGTCGTCGTTTAAATCTATTAATCCGGCAATGTTCCCCGTTTGTATGACGAATCGATGTTGAATCAATTTTTCAACGTTGTTTTTCAGCGGAATTCTTCTTTTTTTTTTTTTTTGTATTATTTTCACTCTCTCCGCCCGAAGCTTCTTTGTGAAGTCTCTAGTGTGTTTTCTCTTCATCGAGTGCCGTATTTTTGCAGCTTTATCTACATGTTTGCTCACCGAATAGCTTTTTCAGCGCAATGTCCCGTTTCGCCGTTTATTTTCGCTTTCCTCATAGCCGTGCGCGAGCGGCTGTAAATACTTTAATAGATTACGAAATTCACAGGTGGATTCACACGTGTGAATGCCGTGCAATAGAGTGGCTTAAGTAGAAAGCTTACGCCCTTTATGCAGTGCGAAAAAATACGCGTTTGATTACGACTTTAATGAGCACTCGGTGAAACTGTGCAGTTGTGTTGAACGCGACACAAATTCCACTGAACGATATGAACACTTAAAACCACTCATTTAATAGATGATGTGACTTGTTTCACTATAAAAATCAATGGCGCGTCTAGTAAATATACAAAATTGAATGTGTCACTTGCTAAAGCTCGTTTTTCATTAGTACTTAGCGAAATATGTTCATATGTATGTGTACATACATATATTGTACATATGCATGGGATTCATTTTTGTTTCGATGACTATCGCTTATGAAAAGCGGATCATACACGGTCAATAATACTGTTATTACATGAAAGTAATGCCAGTATTATTGACCGTGTAAGGTCCGCTAAAGATACTGTTGCCAGTCGAAACAGGTTGAGTATTGCTAGTTCAGAAAAGACAATACTGCTTGTGACAATACAAGAATGCTTGTCTATGCGTCTGGTAACACACCATTTGACAAATCGGCGACTAAGCATTGCAAAAGTACATCATCACTATATATAATAGCCCTATTCCGTCTGTCTGTGTGTGTGTGTGTGTGTGTCTGTCTGCTGATAACGCTCACCTCGGTAAATAGTTAAAAAAACCAGAACATCGCGCGAGTGGGATTTGAACCCGGTATCACTGATTCGATACAGTGAGCGCTAACGCGGTGAGCCAAACCAGATGATAATGGGCTGGCTTCAACTTGACTGTTTATGTATATAATGAAAAATAGACTCGCGACTTTGCTAAATTGTTACGTTGTTATTATAACGCGCCATCTATGCAACAGCTATTAAATACATATGTATATACTCACCCACACAAACATTCGTTGATTTTCAACAGGTTTACACTAGTCATATATATAATAGCCCTATTCCGTCTGTCTGTGTGTGTGTCCGTCTGCTGATAACGCTCACCTCGGCAAATAATTAAAAAACCAGAACGTCGCGCTAGTGGGATTTGAACTCGGTATCACTGATTCGATACACTGAGCGCCAACGCGGTGAGCCAAACCAGATAATAATGGGCTTGCTTCAACTTGACTATTTATATAATAAAAAATAGGCTCGCGACTTTGCTAAATTTTTACGTTGTAATTATAACGCGCCATATATGGCCCATTGTTGCATAGATGCAACAACTATAAAAACTATTAAATTTAATATGAGTTTTCAGTACGGGTTATGAGAAAGCGCTACGTTGATATTCAACGGGCTTACACTAGTCACTATATTATATCTATATGTATGTATATATAAAAATGAATGTCTGTTTGTCTGTCTGTCTGTCTCTTATAGGCTCCTAAACCACTCAACCGATCGCGATGAAACTTTCAGGACTTATTGTGTCGGGGATGGTTCCTGTAAAAAAAAATCGGGAAATAACGGGAACGGGAATGGGAACGGGATCGGGAACGGGCCTGCTCACGCATCAGAAAACGTTCTAGGAACGGGACTGGAATCAGGAACGGGAACAAGCTCGGGAACGGAATCGGGAACGGGAGTGGGAACGGGAACGGGAACGGGATCGGGCATTGCAACGGCAACATGCCGGGTCAGCTAGTATATAATAGCCGAAATCTGTCTGTCTGTCTGCTGATAACGCTCGCCGAGGTAAATAATTAAAAACCAGAACGAGTGGGATTTGCAACCGAGATCACCAGGTCGCGAGGAATCCAGCTTACACTATCTTCCAAGCGGAGGCGATGACGGACGTTCTATAATTAATTGGCCAATATTAAATCGTAAAAGGGTTCGCGACTTTGCTAATCATTGTCACGTTGTTGTATAACGCGCCATATATGGCGCTGTAAAAACTATTAAATTATATATTATTTTTCGGTACAGGGTGATGAGAAACTGCTCCGTTGATATTCAACGGGCTTACACTAGTACATATATAATAGCCCAAACCCGTCTGTCTATCTGTCTGTTTGTCTGTCTGTCTGCTGATAACGCTTGCCGAGGTCAATTATTACGATTACGATTTGACAATATTAATTGTCAATAGGCTCGCGACTTTGCTAAATTGTTACGTTGTTGTATTGTAACGCGCCATCCATGCAACAATTACATTATTTTTCAGTACGGGTAATGAAAGTTCTGTTCACCAGTTCTACAAATAAATTTTTGTATGGCAGTAACGCCTAGTGGTTAGAGTTGGGTAATATAAATATGTATTGCAGTCTATCTATGTAAGCTTTTGTATGAAGTTGTACAGAATCCAAAGTAGATATTTATTATTTCGTATACTGAAGATGAGAATGGGGGGGGGGGGGGGGGGGGGTCTATAAGTGTTCAAGAAGACTAGAAGTGAGGGAGAAATCGAAGGGGAGGGAATGGGGTGGATTGAGTTCAGGAAATGCGGGATTCGTATCCCCGGGATAATATTGTTTCAGCGGGAATTCGATCCGAAGCGCGTACGAAACGCACATTCCGAATCTGACCCGATTTCGGTTGTTCCTTTTAAGTTGTTTCCTAAAGATTGGCGTAAAAGTTTTCATAATATACATTTACAATATTGAAGCCCTTATACCCTCTACCGCCATTCCTTCCCTTCAAGACGTTGCGTTGTTCTGAATGTCAGGTATTTTTATACGTAAATGCTGTGAAAGGTTCTCGTTTGTTTTGTTTGTATGTAAGGTATTCCGGGTGAATGTTCTTGCGTACGTTAGAAATTCGACATGGCACTTTTATCCCTCATATCGAATGATTCGAATTTATCGTACTGTAGTTGGCGATCTACCTTTTTTCCACAGTGTAAGAAGATTCAATCAATTATTGTCAAGGCTACTTTTAATTTGTTGCAACAATCAACAGATAATACTCTAATTATCTATTATTAGTAGGTATACTACATATATGTATATAAAAAGCGTTACACATAGAAGCATGAAATGATGTATGCTCGGTATAACGAGAAGATTTCGTAAGAGGAATACATGGGTAAGAAGCATGACCAAGGTGGTAGATAAAGCGGAACGTGTGAAAAATGAGCTGGACATAACTAAGATGGACGCGAGAAATACTGGAATGGTATCCGAGAGGATGTGAAAGAAAGCAAGGTAGACAGAGTGGAAGATGGGCTGATGAATTGAGAAGAATGTGTGTAGTTAACTGAATGCAGATTTCTCAAGACAAACAGGAATGGAAGAGAATTGGAGAGGCCTTCATCCAGCAGTGGATGGTAAACGACTGAAAATGATGATGATTAGTTGAATTTCACCGACAAATCAAACTGAATATGAATATGACTGGTTGTAAATAAGAAGAAATAAAACTAGGATGGAGTGCTTTTGAAAGAATGAACATTGTTTTTAAATCCAACATTCCGCTATGCTTAAAAGAGAAGGCATACGACCAATGCGTACTGCCAGTTATGGCGTATGATTGTGAAACGTGGATGCTAAATTCATGAATGTTACGCAAGATCCAGTGCACACAGAGAAGCGTGAAAATATGTATCGTAAGAGGAATACATGGGTAAGAAGCATGACCAAGGTAGAAGATATAGCGGAACGTGTGAAAAAGTAGAAGTGGACACAGCGAGAAGAATGGATGGCAGATGGACGCGAGAAATACTGGAATCGTATCCGAGAGGATATGAAAGAAAGCACGGTAGACCGAGTGGACGATGGGCCGATGAATTGAGAAGAATGTTTGGACTGGATACAGATTGCTCACGATAGACAGGAATGGAAGAGGATTGGAGAGGCCATCCTCCAGCAGTGCTAAATTCAAGAATGCTACGTTATATACAGTGCACACAGAGAAGCATGGAAATATGTATGCTCGGTATAACAAGAGGAGATCGCAAGAGGAATACATGGGTAATAAGTATGACCAAAGTGGTAAATATAGCAGAACGTGTGAAAAAGTCAGAGTGGACACATAGCGAGAAGAATGTATGGCAGATGGAGGCGAGGATGTGAAAGAAAGCAAGGTAGACCGATTGGACGATGGGCTGATGAATTGAAATGCAGATTGCTCAAGACAGACAGGAATGGAGGAGGATCGGAGAGGCCTTCATCCAGCAGTGCTAAATTCAAGAATGCTACGTTATATACAGTGCACACAGAGAATCATGGAAATATCTATGCTCGGTATAACAAGAAGAGATCGCAAGAGGAATACATGGGTAAGAAGTATGACCAAAATGGTAGATATAGCAGAACGTGTGAACACATAGCGAGAAGAATGGATGGCAGATGAAGGCGAGGATGTGAAAGAAAGCAAGGTAGACCGAGTGGACGATGGGCTGATGAATTGAAGAGGATCGGAGAGGCCTTCATCCAACAGTGGATGGCGAACGGCTGAAAATGATGATGATATAAAAAGCTTAAATCTGTTTGCAGATTTTACCGACGGCTGTTTTGTCCGACAAAGCACATTCACTAAATCGTAACCTTAATTACAGTTATAACAATAATTATACTGTTGGACAAATGACGACTTTTTCTTTGTTTCCGAGACGAGATATGACTTTTCTTATAGATCTATAATAAATATTCGTATTTAATAAATACATAATTAAATTCAAAACCTTCTAATTACTGATGTATTGACGCACTAATACACACATGCATACATCTGTGACCTAAGAGCTACCATATACAGCACAAATTTGGTCTCAGTAGTACGCGATTTAAGCTAGCTATTTTACCGATTTAAAGTTCAGCACACTTCCAATTAACCCTTTTAAACAAAAACAAAAAATATTTTGGCCAGAACACTATCCTAATAAACATGTTTCAATAGAAAATACTCAAAATAAAATTGTATTAACAGTGGGAAAAAATCCCAAGTGAAAATACATACTTTTGACTTTTGATTTGAACTGGACGACTACTTAGAAATATCTGAAAGCTGAAAAGTACTACAAATGAAAGATAAAATACCCAACTATAGATTCCAATATTCATTTTGAACAAGCAATTGACAGATTTTGAGACATCGAACGAACAACACCAAGAAATAGAAAAATCCCGTGATTTAAAAAACACATATGTATATGTATCTCCGAATCTCGAGCCAATCAACATTTTTTATTACCAGATTCGTGTTCACTGGGCATAGCTCTATAAGAAAAGTCATATCTCGTCTCGGAAACATTTTTCGTGTCGAACAGTGTTATACAACCGATTTTATTTTCGTTGAAGACTTTTATTTTTATTAATATAACCGCAATATACTAGTATTATTATATAATATCATTGATCAATCGTTTGTATACGAAATTCGTTTCTCCAGTTGTATATAACCGTCACCCGAAACACCTAGAGCTCCGATTTCAAATTGAAAAGCTTCAATTAGTACAGTGAAGAAAAAGAAAGGGGGGAAAAAAAATAAAACGAAAGCTCTCCAAAAACCTCTCACAATGCGCTTTCTCTCGACTCCCATTCATAGCGGATTATTTATTTCGCTGAAAATCAGTTTTCAGTCGACAGTGTGCTACAGCGATCTTCGAAAAACCCATCCACCCACCGCCACCCCCTTTCTTCTATTTCCACTTTTCGTTTTTGAATTACCCAACCTTCCCCCCCCTTTCAACTCCTCCTCAGTCCGTTTTGTCTGATTGATGACACTTCAAAATAAATGATCATCGATTTTTTTTTAACAGCATCACGCCTTTTTCGATTCGCGCCGTTATAACGAGACCGTGACACAAAAGACCACGCCGTTTTGAATAACAAAGCGTTTTTTTTTTTTTTTTTTTCGTTGAGCTTTTCCCATCCTATATTCAGTATGGCGATGCAGCATTGGTCTTTCGGGTTGGTTTTATTCATCATCTTCGACGTCGTTTCTCCCCACTCACTCTCTTCCTTGTGAAAGATCTTAATGTGAAGATGTGACGATGACAGTGTGATTATCGCAATTTGATTGATGCCCGCAACGACCGGCTGTCGATAACCACGTCGAGTGGGTCAAATTGACCCCGCCTTTGAGCCCAAGGTAGTTTATTCGTTTCAAGAATATCAGTTTGTTTTTCAATATACATTTTGCACGCAAAACGTAGTCACAGTAGAAAACCATATTGTAGAGATAGTTGATAGTTATTTATACCTAGGGCAGTTGGTGAATATGACTGGATGTAAAGAAGAAGTAATAAAACGAAGAATGAAACTAGGATGGAGTGCTTGTGGAAGAATGAACATAGTTTTTAAATCCAACATTCCGCTGTGCTTAAAAAAGAAGGCATACGACCAATGCGTACTGCCAGTTAAGACGTCTGGATGTGAAACTTGGACGCTAAATTCAAGAATTCTACGAAAGATCCAGTGCACACAGAGAAGCATGGAAAGATGTACGCTTGTTATAACAAGAAGAGATCGTAAGAAGAATACATGGGTAAGAAGTATGATCAAAGTGGCAGATATAGCAGTAAGGGTGAAAAAGTTCAGGGTGGCAATGGGCTGGACACATAGCAAGAAGAATGGATGGCAGATGGACGCGAGAAGTACTGGAATGGAATCCGAGAGGATGTGAAAGAAAGCAAGGTAGACCGATATTAAATACCGTGACGAGCGAGCACCCCTCCGCATAGAGGAGAGCTCGCACGTGGCGCAGCTTAAAGTACATTTGTAAACTCATGAGTCCCTTCGGCAGAGCGTAGTCCCTTAGGCGTCGCTATATACGAAGGTGGGAAAGAGGTGGAGATGCAAAACTCCAATGGGTCAAAGACTGTTGTCCGTCATGTCAGACCGAGTGGAAGATGGGCTGATGAATTGAGAAGAATGTGTGGAGTCAAGTGGATGCAGATTGCCCAAGACAGACAAGAATGGAAGAGGATTGGAGAGGCAGATCCAGATCCAGATCCAGACCCAGAGATCCAGCAGTGGATGGTGAACGGCTGAAAATGATGATGATATACGTACATACATGGGAGAAAGTATACCGTGTTCAAAAGTACAACGACTAATTTCTTAGCAGTTTTGTGTGAATTTCAGCAAGATGTTATGCTATTTCGGCAATGGCCAAATGTGATCGCTTGTCGTCTGGATACGATAAGATATACACTAAAGCCAACCCTCCAACAGATGGTATTATTTAATTATAGTGCAGAAAACGGTCCTTCTTACTTTGAACAGAGTATAAATGTAAGTACTACCCAAGGGCTACCCAGGTGCAAATAATTATACTTATTTACCGTATTTTGCGTTTCTTAACAGCCATTACTCAATGTGCTTCAACTGGTAATACTCTATTTGAGTGTATACTAACTGTCTATGTTAACTGTTTTTAGCCAGCCAGAGTCAATGAAACAAATGTTGGTATGTATGTACCTAGTTCAATAAATTAAATGACCTATTTCTCTCAAGTTATAAGTCTTATAGATAGGTATATGATTTTTGTGATATGTGTTTTTTTTCGTAATATCAAAAAGCTTGTGTGCGGGAGTAGTGCTCTAACTGCTATCACATACCCATCATAACTGCAAAATATCTCCTAAAAATATTCATGTTTAGTACTGCTACTTAAAACGCAGATAAAATACATTTCTTGTCGTTTATTAGATTTAAGGCAATGCAAACAAGTAATACATATGTTTCAGTTACTAATTAAGAACAAAAAAACATAGGAAATATCATACCAGCATCCCACAAGAAAAACTTAAAAATAACCTAAATAATAATAATATTTTTTTATGTTGAAAATAGGCATTATTTTTCGTCATTCGTATCTCGTTTTTATGAAACCATCTCGCTTTTGTCACTGTTTTCACTGTGTGACTTGAGTGTTACAAGGAAAATTTTATCTGAGGTAAAATGACTATTTATTAGTACTTGATCGGCAATAGCTTGTAAAATAGTCTCTTCATCTATGAATTTGTTGTGAGGAGATTCTATTACCTCTTTCCAATTTATAATATTGCCACAATACATATGTTAGGACTAAGGAACAAATATAAAAATAAAAATTAAGTTTTATATTATTTGACCTAAACTAGAATTTGCTGTAAATGTTTGGAACCCTAACTTTAAAAAAGACATTGTATGTTTAGAAAGGGTTCAAAGAAGGATGACAAAAATGCCATCTGAACTTCGATCACTATCCTATAATGAAAGGTTGAAGAAAATGAGTCTCACATCTTTGGAGACGAGATGATTAAGAGGCGATCTAATAGAGGTCTAAAAAATAATAAATAATAAATATAAATGCCCAAATGAAAAACCTCCTTACTTTCAATAAAAACGCACATCTCAGAGGCCATACACGGAAATTACTAAAAGACAAATCGAACAAAATTGTCAGAGACTCATTTTTTTTCAAATAGAGTGGTCGAAGTTTGAAACCGTCTGCCAAATCAGCTAGTTACTTCCGAAAATACAAATCTATTTAAAAATCATCTCGACAAGTTTTTGAACACAAGTGGATTTTTGTAATCCTTTAAATATAAATAATTAAGAATTGTATGTATAAGTTATGTCAGATCCCTGGGCTCCATCGGCTATGCCGCCTGCCCATGTATTTTAAATTAATATTATACTTGTACGTACTGGCTGTTGGAAGTACATATTGTTATTATATGTATTGTTCTGTACTGAATCAATTTTAACTGGCAACATTCAATCTGTCATTAGCCAATGTTATCGAAATAAAACTGTTACTCGAAAGAAAAATATCCTATAGCACTCGAGTACTCTATAAGTAGGTGTATAAATATAGGACCTGCAGCAAAGCATGCTCCTGGTTAGTAATTGTGTAGAAATGTACAAGGAACAATCAATCATACAGATAATAATTCAATTTCGTATATCTTAAGATAAGCAAACATATTTACAAAATTTAAATTTACTTTTCAGTTTCAGCCCAACGCTGGCTAGTATTCAGCAAACGTAACCTGTATGTAAATTTTTGTATGCACACTCTAAAATATCATTGAGCTGGATATATTTTAGGTATTCTTAGAGGAGCTCGTACCGGTGATGGAAAATGAATGACATTAAAGTTTTGCGAGTCGATCTTGCGTGAAAATTACATTTGCGCCAAATGAAGCTTGTGTGTGCGCGCGCGAATTTCGAGCGCCAAAGTCGAACACGCCCCTTAACGAACTACCAATAGTGCGATGCGAGATTTTAATGAAACTTGGTGGCAACCCTGACGAGGAAAGGGTTAGCCATCTCTAAAGGGGACTAATGCGCCCCTAGAAACCGCATCCGACGAATGCTGACGCGGTTACGTTAACCCTTACCGCGCGACTCGTACGAAGTACGCATTAATAAACGCTCGACGAACGAAGCAAACCTTGTTAGAAATTTTTCATGCAAAATCATAACTATTGCCATTTTTCGTTTTGATAAAACATTCAACAAGATATTCTCATTTAAAATTTTGCAAAATGTTTTATTTTAGTGATGTTATAAAGGAACCATGTCGTGCAGTTGGAAAAGTCAAACTCGCAACGTGAGACTTGTGCTCGCATTTACAAAGGCGTGTTTACACCGCGCACACGTCACGACTGCCACGATGAAGTATGTGTGAAGTGGCTAGGGCTTGCATTGTTTTCTTCGTAGTAATTATCTAGGGTTGGGCAAAATTAGAAGCGGTAAATTATCTCGTCTTGGTGACACGCGAGCGAAAAGGTGTTATGCACCGATGCACCTCGAGCCATTAGCCAACGTGTCGCTTGTCTCGCTAATGGATATAAACGATGTCAATGTATGGTTTAAATTAAATTTAAAAAAAAATACTTAAACCATGTGCCGCTACGGGGGAAGTACAGCGTCTATCAAAAGTCGTGTCTTTTGTGCTAATTTTAAAATTTTAAAAAGTCGAATCGGTGCACCGCGTTATTTTTCCATGCACGAATGTCAAATTCAATACAAAACCATTTGAGACACTTCAAGGTAATTATTTGATGAAAACCTAAATTTGTTTTAATCTTGTAGAAGCTTATTTTTGCAATAATAAAATTATATATTTCACCGAGACGTGAGCAATGAATGCATTGATTTACTTTTACTATGTTGGTGTTTCTTATCCGTTATACTGATTTAAATAAATCTAACCAACTGTGTCGTCTATTGATATAAAATGCTAATTTAAATATAAATAATTTTTAATATTTAGGAGTAGTACTTGATAATATGTAAGTTAGATTTTAAATTACATGGTGAGATGATCATTAAAAAAAGTAGCGAAGATAGATTATTGTGTAGATTAAGAAATTTACTATTTAGAAATACAAAAATATTAGTTTATAGTGCAATTGCTCGTCCTCATTTTATATATTGGGTTTCATTTTTAAATTTAGTAAATAGGGTAATTAAAGATAGGTTGCAAAATAACTATGCGGAGTATTTTAAATGTCAATAGATTAACTAGTATAAGATATATGTTGAATGAATTGAACTGGATGAATGTATGTTAGTATATATGTATTTTTAAATTAGATAAGAATTTATTACCAAAATATTTAATAAGAGGGATATTTAATACATAGTCATAATACTAGGGGTAAGAATAAGTTAATAGTTAAGAATTTAAAATTAAGTAGATCCAGGTGAAGTGCTGTTGAATATAATGACCTGCCAGAAATTCTCAGAAATATAAATAAAATTGATAGATTCCTGGCAGCCTTAAAATAGCACCTCTGTACAAATTCTGGTAGATTTGTAATTTTAACTTTAAATAATATCTGTTTGTAATTAACTTTTTAAGCTGTCTTAAATAAATAAATAAAAAATGTGTATCGTTCATATTATTAAATTAAATTAAAAACGATCTCATTCAAACTCGTTGAACCAAAATCCAATAATCGCTTTGGTATTTTTAGTGTTCGCCCTTATTTTGTTTTGGTTACCGAAACGCCACTCGTGGGACGTTTTGTTATTTTGAGGGGAGACACTTTGAACTCATACTAAAATAGCTCAGAATTATTGTGCACGTGTGTTTTTAGAAGAAAGTGGAGGATTAATCTTCAATTCATAAAGGCATATTCAATACAGCTCAATTTTTTAAATTGATCCAGCAGATATTTATTTATTTATATATTTTGGTAAAATTAGTGGCCAATTTGTAGTGTCGAGTCAAAATATTCAGTTGTCATTCGTGAGGAAAACCTTACGCCTCGACCTGTCAACTTATGTCAACGACGCTTCCAGACATGTCAAAAAGTTTCCCCTGCTATATTTCACATGGAAAAACATCTTACACAAACTGATATTCCATTTTTTTCTGTGTGTGTTTGTACATACATACATTTGTGTGGGTGAGTTTGTGTCATCTCTAGTAAATCGCGTGAAAAAAATTTCTATGAAGTCAGCTTAATTTTATAATAAATGTTTCAAATTAAACTTAGCTAGAGCTTACATTGTTTAATTTATTATAATATACCCATTCAATTCTCTCAAGCTTAAAATACATTAAAAGTATTCAACTCGATAACTTCTTATAATAAACTAAATCCTCATTATATTATATTATATATTATATTAGCATATGTTTGTCTGGGTCGTTGTGGTCACACCAGCATTTCCAATGTTGCCGGTGTTTTGGCAACAAGCCGTCATCTGTCAAAGCTGGTTCGATTTTATGGCCATTACTCATTCAATAGACGGTGCACTTAATTGTTCCGTGCACTGTCAAACGAGCTAAAGGCTATACTGTTATTGTACAGACCGTTTTTATGGAACCGTTTCACAATTAATTTAAATAAATTGGCAAATTCTAACAGGAGACTAAATATGAATTTAGTAATATCTTGCCAGTGACGATATTTCATTATTATTTTTATTAATTTACATATGTATATTGGGCAATACTCAGGTGCTGGCCTAAGAAATCAGCTAGAAGGAGCCGTGTGGGTGCACTACTTATCATATATATGTATATGTATAACATATATGTATATATATGCATAACATATATGTATATGTTCCGTCTGTCTGTTCATCTGTCTGTCTGTCTGTCTGTATGCTGATAACGCTCGCCTCGGTAAATAATTAACAACCCAGAACGTCGTGCGAGTGGGATTTGAACACGAGATCACCAGTTCGGAAGAGGGTGCGCTAACGCATTCATCCAAACTAGATAATGACGGACCTGCTGCAATTTGGCAATATAAATCCACAAAAGGTTCGCGACTTTGGTAAATTGTTACGTGTTGTATTATAACGCACCATCTATGTATGTATACAACAACTATAAAAACTATAAAATTTAATATTATTTTACGGTACAGGTGATGAGAACGCTCTGTTGATGTTCAACGGGCTTACACTAGTAAATATATAATAGCCCAATTCCGTCTGTCTGTCTATCCGTCTGCTGAAAACGCTAATTCAAATTTAATTGAAGAAACACGAACGTCGCTAGTGATATTTTAACCTGTGATCAACAAGTTGGGTGAGTTAGCGCTAACGCGTTCACCCAACACCGGTGATGGGAGGCCTCCTATAATTTGAAAATATTAATCCTCAGTAGGCTCGCGACTTTGCTAAATGTTTACATAATCAATTGCGTCAAACACGTCCGTTGACATTAAACGGGCCTACACTAGTGAAATTCACTATAAAGTGAATGCCTCCGAAGAAAAAGTTGTCAAATCTAGTGAAAATTTTCAGCGTGAGCCCGGGCAACGCCAGCCGCTTACGTTGGCTAATTTTGCGTATAATAATACACTTCCTTGTCATATTATTCTATTATTACGGGCCCGCATTTGGATTCTTTGATTAGCGGGCTGGAAGTTAAGATTAGATTCGGCCACGCTTTCATATTATAATATGTATTATATGATATGTGTTGTCTTTTAATGAAATCTGCGCGGTGTAATTTTGAGATTGCGTATCCCTCCTCGTGCGTGTAGTTTCGATTCGATAAGCTGAAAATGATGGGGGTACAGTGGCGCAGAGTGATGTGGGTTTAATAATAATAATAATTTATAATAAGCCAATCTTGAAAACTCAATTTCCCTGTATAATACACGTCGGTTAAAAGTGTCTGGCTCGAAGGACAACAATTTCCATACATTTTATGAAACAAATACCTTTAATATAGCCAGGCAATAGCTCAGCGGTTAGAGTGTTGGGCCAAGATCTGGAGCTTGATCCCTATATGTTGAAAAGTTTTTTTGACGGCTTTCAACCTTAAATATTGTCATTGGCAAGACTTGAATCTTACTAAATCCTTTTTCTGATAAAATTTTCCAATTTATCTTCTTACTTAGTAGTATGATAGTTCCACAAAATACCAAATTATACTCCACTCCTTCTTTCCCCACCACTCCAAAGACAATGAAAAACCACTGAAGAGGATCATTGTCCAGTTACTTCACCATGACAGACGGTAAAATGTTTGTCAAATGGTGACGAAGCAACGCTTGATATCAAGTATAAGTCAACATTCGGAAGAATAAGTCAACTGAAATATTTGTAAGTGCCCGGCGTTCCCCGATCTCGATTGTTTTAAAGTAAAATTTAATAAAATTGAAACTCACCGTGCACGCTGGTCACCAATCCCAGTGTGATCCACAAGAAATGCAGCACCAATCGGCTCGTTATCCTCGCTGTGATTGAGCTAGAGGTAAAAATCCTTCGGCGATCCTTGCCCGACATCCTCTTCATTCGATCATTTAATTTGGGGAAAAAGTCGGGTGTTGGCCGCCCGTTTTATCACACGGCGAACGTCGCGCGAACTTTTCGCACATAGCAGTTTTTAAAGGTTACGCACTAAATATTAAGTTTTTGAATTTGTACACATTTTTTACACTGTTTAGTTTATTTGTTAATAGTATTATTATTTAATTTTCACTTATTTTGTATGTTAAATTCAGTCAATTTTCAACGTCTATTCAATTTGTTGAATAATAATTTTTTTAATTAAAAAAAAAAAACTAGTCTCCTAAGCCAGACCACAATGTAATTAAAACTTTTTCCCATACAACTGAGAACCACGCGAATGAACGTGTTAAAAAATTGCCAATTTTATCCATTTTTTTGACGTGTGCTGTCTGCAACTCAAAATCTAATATTTTTGTGTTCAAAATGAGTATTGGAATCAACAGCTAGACGTTTTTCCTATTTATTATAATATTTAATAGCTTTCAAATGTATATAACCTAGGACAATTGGTGAATATGACTGGATGTAAAGAAGAAGAAATAAAACGAAGAATGAAACTAGGGTGGAGTGCTTTTGGAAGAATGAACATAGTTTTTAAATCCAACATACCGCTGTGCTTAAAAAAGAAGGCGTACTGCCAGTTATGACGTATGGATGTGAAACTTGGACGCTAAATTCGAGAATGCTACGAAAGATCCAGTGCACACAGAGAAGCATGGAAAGATGTATGCTTGGTATAACAAGAAATACAAGGGTAAGAAGTATGACCAAAGTGGCAGATATAGCAGTACGGGTGAAAAAGTTGAAGTGGACACATAGCGAGAAGAATGGATGGCAGATGGACGCGAGAAGTACTGGAATGTTATCCGAGAGGATGTGAAAGAAAGCAAGGTAGACCGAGTGGAAGATGGGCTGATGAATTGAGAAGAATGTGTGGAGTCAAGTGGATGCAGATTGCTCAATTCAGACAGGAATGGAAGAGGATTGGGAGGCCTTCATCCAGCAGTGGATGGTGACCGGCTGAAAATGATGATGAAATGTATATAATTGATCATGTAGCAAATTTTAAAATTCAAAAATATAATGTTAAATATTGGTCTTTCAGCCAGTTCATTGTGTCTGTACGCTATATCAAATATATGTACATACATACATACATCATCATATCGAGTCACGTATAATTCACGTAGTTTGACATACTTTGCACGTCGGCTTAGGCATGTTTCCACACTCGCTATCACACACAAGCCTATAAAGCCTTTCATATTTTTCTTCCAGTGCGTCACACACGGCGTATGTTACGCCGCGCCCCGCCTAGCTAAGCGAGAGTGAATATTCTTTCGGTGAGCTTTGTTCGCGTTCGCGCGTTAAGCTCACCTTTATTGTCGGCGAGTAGGGTGTTAGAGCGAACCGAAAGGGATAAGGTCCCGCATTTTATACGACAAAGCATAGTCACACGAACGTAAATGTTCTGAAGGTAGTTGGCACCGAGTTTAATGGCGGACCGTGTACCACTTTGTCGTAGATTTTCGCATTAAGTCGCTTTCAAAAGCTCAAACGCGACACGTACATATATAGATCTACGCATGTATGCGTTTCCGGTATCGGATACCTTGAGTTTTATGTCGCACATTTGATAGCAATGACTAAGGCACACTATAAGGTACGTATTCGTACGAATTCGTGTCGTACGTATGTTTTTATCCCTCACACGTATGGCGTTGTCTCTCTCTGGGCGTGAGACAACGCCATACGTGTGAGGGACAACAGCATACGTACGACACGAATTCGCACGAATACATACCCAGTGTACGCCCGGCCTAAACCTTCCTTTACATGCGTATTATTTCCGAAAAATAATACAGTGCGTGGGGGTAATTGGGAATGGTTGAAACGTAGTGTAAGCTATCGGTCTTTATTGTTTAAAATTGTCGTGTTAAGTTTATGGTTGAATTGTCTCTTTAATGGCCCTTACAAACCTGAGCGGTATCGCTGCGTCAAACTGACACCCCTATCGTCGTCCCAGGGCGTCAGTTTGACGCAACGATTTCGCTAAGGTGTGTGAGCGCCTTTAGTTGTTGGCGACACAACCTCAAAAAATTCCTTCCAACCTACCAAATCATAATTGGTTCCTTGTTTCCTATCCTCCCCAGCGACGGAAAACCACAGAAGAGTATATTTCTCTAGTTACTTCTGGACCCGACTTTTTTAGTACCCGGGAAGGCGAATATTTCGTAACGCTCAGATTTGTGAGGGGCTTAATATTAAGGCGCTCATACACCTGCGTCAAACTGACGCCCTCTATCGTCGTTGAGTCGCACCAATGCGAATTATATCGGTGCGAACGCCTTTAGATTTGATGGTTTCTATCTCTTCTTCAAATTTTGATTAATAGAGTATTGTCAAAAAAATGGTTGAAAGATTTGGCTTAAAAGTTCGTTTTTTTATTTAATTTCTTAGTTGGATGAGTGAAATAGAATTTATAAATGTGTGCTTTTGTTTAAATTGCATCAAAAATCTAATTTTGGTACAAGGCTTATTATTACAAAATAAATTTAAAATATATAAAATAATTTAAATAAGTGCAAAACTATGATCTTGACCTTGAAAATTTTAGATTTAATTAAAAATTAAATTTTCAGCGTTTCTCCACAATGTGCATTGCCTTTGGTTAAAATGCTCCGGCTCAGAAACGCAACAAGTTAAAAATTCCAATTAAATACCATTTATAGACAAGAATGTGGTCTGTTATATAATATAAAATTAAATTACGAAATACTGATTTTTAGTACATTAAAAATTAAAAATAAATAAATCGTACTGCGTGAGCCTCGAATTTCCCTATGTATGTAAATTGGATACGTGCAGCGGTCGCGTTGCAAACGTTACAATACAATAAAAGACCGTGGGGTGACACGCCGTTCCGCGGAAAAAGTTTTGCATGGTGCGACCATAATTCACGACCGGGACCCCACTTTATAAGGTGCGTTTTCCTCCGGCGCGAATATAAAGTCGTGCAAAAAAAAAAACTTTTATGGTTTGAGTTATCGACGCCATTAAGGATCGCTAGGGGGGACCCAGCACGGAGACGTAGGGTGACCAAGCTCACTGGCGGGACACCATCTACAACATTCTTTAAATATAATTTATTATATGTATGTATGTATATAATTGATTCATTAGGTCAACACGCAATTATAATTAAAATGCATTATAATTAAAAATGATACTAGTCTCTTTTTAATTTGTTGTAACAATGAATATTGTGTATATTTTTTGTAGTTTAATCTTTAATTTTGTGTTTGAGCTAATTATTTTGTGCATTGTGGTCGCCCTACGCCGATGCTCTCTAGCTTTCTTATTATATGGTACATTTTTTTACTTTCATCCACAGCACGTTACTTACTTCACATACTTTACGCGACTCGACCGAGAGAGAGTGTATAAAATTAGAGACTCGCAAAAAACTTCTCTCTTTTTCCATAAACCTTTTTCGCATTAGGTTGAACCGCTCGAGATTAAGAAAATACGAAGTGGAGGAAATGAAAAATAAAACTTAAGAGCGAGGGTCGCCTCTCGAAATTTTTCATATATTGAATATAAAATGTTGTGTAATATTTTCTTGAATACTTTATAGAGCGAATTTATTATTTACCATAGTGTATTGAAAAAGTTATTACCCCACTCAGACCATTGCTGTATTTGATCAAATTAAAGTCATGAAATACTAACGAACCACAGTATTGATATTATATCAATATGAGTTTAATCTGAATGCTCGTGGATCATAATCCTGGCCAACTGAAATCTTGAAAATCTAAAATCCCGACAAGCCAAAATCCCGTCAAGCTTAAATTCTACTGAGTGAAAATCCCTAACAGAAAAGTGAATGGATTTATATGGCAAAGTATTCCCTTCTATGTATATTTATAAAATCTTAAACTATTACAAAATAAAATATACATATGTACATACGTACTTTTATAATAAAAATATATACAAATATGTGGCCACTTTTTTTATTTCGCATTACCCATAGCTTACTCCAAACACACATTGATCGTCAACAGACAATACTTTATCATCATCATCATTTTCAGCCGTTCACCATCCACCGCTGGATGAAGGCCTCTCCAATCATTTTCCATTCCTGTCTGTATTGAGCACCCATCGTCCACGCAGTCTACCTTGCTTTCTTTCACATCCTCTCGGATACCATTCCAGTATTTCTCGCGTTCATCTGACATCCATTCTTTTCGCTATGTGTCCACTTCAACTTTTTCACACGTACTGCTATATCTGCCACTTTGGTCATACTTCTTACCCTTGTATTTCTTGTTATACCAAGCATACATCTACATGCTTCTCTGTGTGCACTGGATCTTAAGTAGCATTGAATTGAATTTTGCATCCAAGTTTCACTACCATACGTCATAACTGGCAGTACGCATTGGTCGTATGCCTTTTTTTTTAAGCATAGCGGAATTTTGGATTTAAATACTATGTTCATTCTTCCAAAAGCACTCAATACTAGTTTTATCTCTTCTTCTTTACAACCGGTCATATTCACCAATTTACTATCTCAACAATACGATACGCATTCTTGGACTTAGCATTCATACATCATAACTGGCAGTACGCCATAAGCATAAAAAACTATGTTAATTCTTCCAAAAGCACTCCATCCTAGTTTCTTCGTTTTATTTCATCTTCTTTACATCCAGGCATATTCACCAATTGTCCCAAGTATAAGTAACTAAGAAAGACAATGATTATACCTATGTACATATATAATATAAAACGTAACCTAACCTATCCCAGGATTGACCAAATCTGATTTTGACCCTTCAGAATTTCAGTTTGTTGGGGATTTTAGCATTCGGAATTGTGACTTGAACATCTATATATATAAAAATGAATGTCTGTTTGTTTGTCTCTTATAGGCTCCTAAGGACTTATTGTGATCATGCCGGGGATGGTTCCTGTGAAAAAAAATCTGGCAAATACGGGAACGGGAACGGGTCTGCTCACGCGTCAGATAACGTACTAGGAACGGGAACGGGAACGGGATCTGGAACGGGGAACAGGAACGGGATCGGGAACGGGCCTGCTTACGCGTCAGATAACGTACTAGGAACGGGAACGGGAACGGACCTGTTCACGCGTCAGAAAACGTACTATGAACGGGAACGGTATCGGGCATTGTAACGCATGCCGGGTCAGCTAGTATTTTATTTTAGTGAAATATTACGTATCAAAAACTATTCAACGACTTTTTCTATTGATGTTTCACTAATACATTACGTATTAAACATCTAACATTCTATAATACCTGTATATTGTATGTGTATGTACAAAAAAGATTTCCATCTGCTTTTACTCCGACGGCGACAACGACGACGAGTGTCCAAACAATAAATAATTGACGATAAGATCTAGCTGACGCAACACCCTGTATAAAACAGAGAAAACAATAGAATGCCACATTTCCCGCGGGCAAAAGTAGACAATGGGACACTTTCATTGGCAAAAATTCCCCCTCGAGCGACGAAAATCTCCGGTTAAGATTCGAGTGGCACATCTCCTCGACTACCTGTTTTTCCGGATGCTGGAATGAGAGAGAATGGGAAATGGGTGGGGAAAGCGTTCAGAGGGTGACGATAATTCATTTTTCATCGAAACGGATTTTCTCGTTCTCTTATTTTGCGCTGAATGTTCTCTCGGTCGGTATCGCATTTTCAGCATTTTCACCAGGTTATTAAGGCCGCCGTGTGCGCGAGATTATTGGATCATCGTCGAAGGACAGAAAGAAGTCGACATGGCTCGACCTAGTCGTATTGCCAAGGATAATTTTTACACCGGAAACACGAAACGAACGTGGAATATTACCGAGCGTATCGGATAAGTGAGAATTTCCCAGCGGTAAGTGGGGTTATCGAATTCGCGTCGAAAACGCCGGGTAATTTCTGCCAACGGTTCGCCTACAATTCTTTCATACATCTACGGTATACTCGTACATAATATTTTATAAGAATATCCATGTGAATTTGGTCTAATTTTATTATATTAACTAGTGTAAGCCCGTTGAATATCGACGCCCGCTGAATTTTAAATTACGTAAAGCGCTTTTTTAATAGAGATCCCCACTAATTGATCGCACGGTTGCAAGTGACAAAAAAAATAATAGTTTTTATAGCGCCATCCATGTATTATAGCAATCCCGTAGTATCGATAGTATCGATTATTTTTTTTTACTTTACCGGGCCGTGGCGTATGCGTTAGCGCGATAACTCCCGACCTGGCGTACCGGGTCCGATCCCCACTCCTTCTGGTTTTTTAAATTATTTTTCCTCATTTCCTATTTATTTTAATTATAGGTAATGTTTAAAAAAAAAAAGGACTAACTCGACCAAGGGCGGTAGAGTATAGCGTTAGCGTGATTATTCTCGAGCTTGCGGTCCTGGGTTCGATCCCCCACTCTTTCTGGTTTTTTAATTATTTTTCCTCAGCGAGCGTTATCAGTAGACAGACAGACAGACAGACGGATTTTGGCTATTATATATATATAATTAGTGTAAGCCCGTTGAATATCAGCGGACGTGTTTGACGTAATTGATTGCGTGACAATTTAGCAAAGTCGCGAACCTACTAAGGATTCACATTTTCAAATTATATGAGGCCTCCCCATCACCAGTGTTAGAGCTAACTCACCCAACCTGGTGATCACGGGTTCAAATCCCACTCTTGACGTTCGTGTTTTTTTCAATTAAATTTGAATTTGAGGCGAGCGTTATCAGCTGACGGACAGACAGACAGACAGACGGAATTGGGCTATTATTGTATGTATGTATATATAATTTATTCGTCTTCTGATGATGGCGTACTTGATATGAAGCGTTATTTTTACTTCAGTGGTCGGGAACTTTTTTCGAG
This sequence comes from Parapsyche elsis, assembly GCA_022651745.1. NCBI lineage: Eukaryota > Metazoa > Arthropoda > Insecta > Trichoptera > Hydropsychidae > Parapsyche > Parapsyche elsis. The sequence goes on from JAGVSN010000059.1 coordinate 904,256, forward strand.
CTGAGGGCCAAATCAAGGGATGAGTCGCAAAATTGGCAAGTTTGAGTGCCACATCGTATTGTTTTCGGAATTACATACATACATATATATTGAAATTAAGAATGTTACGTAAGATTCAGTGCATATAGAGAAGCATTGAATGATGTATGCCTGGTATAACAACAAGAGATCGTAAGATGAATACATGGGTAAGAAGTGTGACCAAAATGGCGAATATAGCGGAACGTGTGAAAAAGTTAAATATTCCAATTTTAAACTAGATATTCTTTGGTTTAGAAAAAAAAAACAGTATATGTAAGTGTTTGTTTTTACTTTATCCATATATGTATGTACATACAATTATAGAGAAGGTATTGTTGTATTTATATACATATGTATGTACATTGTACGTAGGCTTATTGATTATTTTTAATTAAATACTGTTTTGTATAATATCTGGAATTAGATCGTGCTACCAGCCACTATTTAAAGTTATCTCTCAATTTTTAATCAACTAATAGAACACCGACCACAAAGATTAAATTAATCTTTGTGCGCAAAATATCCTATTTCTTTTTAATTCAATTTTTTGCTCAGCTAATACAAAAGTATTGATTTAGTCTATTTTTGTAATACTCTTCAGATGGTTATTAATATATTTGATGCAAACAAACATTTTTTAATAAAGATCGAGGCCAGGGAGAATCTCTGCCGTCATTTTTGACGGTAATTTTATTGAAAGCAATTTACGTTCGAGCTTTAACGTCAACTTACAGCGTATACGTATCGATCATTCCATACTTTTTCAATATTTCAAACAACTATTGATTTTATATGTATGTATGTATGTACATATGTGCGATATAATTTTACATTGCAAGTTCAAAATTTATAACATTGTTTTATATTATTGAAAATATTTTTAAAAAGTCGACAATACCAATGCATAACACATACATATGTATGTATGTACATTATCATTAATTAATGCGCATACTGAATATACTTTCGTGGTGTTTTGATTAACAGAAGTATATATTTTACTAGTGTAAGCCCGTTGAATATCAACGGATGTTAGTGTGGGTGAGTAGGTATATGTGTATTTAATAGTTTTTATAGTTGTTGCATAGATGGCGCGCTATAATACAACAACGTAACAATTTAGCAAAGTCGCGAGCCTGTTGAAAATTTATATTGTCAAATTGTAGCAGGCTCGTTTTGGATCATAGCGTAAGCACTCACTGTCTCGAACTGGTGATCTCGGGTTCAAATCCCACTAGCGCGCGGACGGTTCGTGTCTTTAAATCATTTACCTCAGAGAGCGTTTTCAGCAGACAGACACACAGACAGACGGAATAGGGCTATTATATACATAGTAGTGTACGCCCGTTGAATATCAACGTATTCTTGTGTGGTGAGTATATGTATGTAGATGGCGCGTTATAATACAATACGTAAAAAATTTAGCAAATCATAGTAGGCCTACGTTGGATGATAGTGTTAGCACGATTCATCCCAACCTGGTGATAACGGGTTCAAATTCCACTCGCGCACGGACGGTTCGTGCCTTTTAATCATTTACCGAGGCGAGCGTTATCAGTAGACAGACAGACAGATGGATTTCGGCTATTATATATGTATATAACAATATTATTACCATGAGTGCTTGTCGTACATTCAATGACTCCATACAATCAATTGCATATTTTTCATAATAAAATAAAATGACACTAGAAAATGAATCAACAGAGATACTGATCATTTTTCAAATATCGCTGAAACATCTTTTTCCAAGATAATAATTTATACAAACGCGGATCGGAAAATTTTCATATTAAACGTGCTTGGGCCGTAGCCAAGCACCGTTCCTTCGCTTTATGAAAACTCGTAGCCCCATAGAACTCTTCGTTTCAACCGGGCTAAATTGCTTTTACAACACAAATTCGCGCAACGATAAATATTGTATATGCACATATACATACATACATATGTACAATACAGCTGTGCGAGCGTTTAAACATTAAACGAGTTAAGCTATCAATTAGTGGGTGTTCGTATCGATCGTTACGTTTTGCAGATTCCGACGGTGACCATCGTGGACGATGTGATACAAATATATTATAAGGGTTTCATCCCGTGCCCATTCCACATCGTTCCCCACCTTCCTACAGTCCCCTTTCACTTGAGGCTAATAAGGGAAATGGCCGAAACCCAATTAAAGATGGCTGACTTGAAGCTAAAGCCGCACACACGCGTGCTTCTGATTTTTCCGCGCTAATGTAATTAATTTTCCCACCTCGTACGAGGAAAATCGCCCCGTTGTCCTACTTATTATATATTGTTGATTTATACGGTATTTCTACGATGTGTGTGTATTTTTTGAATCATTCTGTATAATTTATAGATTTATTTATTTTTTTACAAAATTTTACCACAATAACCTTTTTTAAAAAAGGTAGTTTCCCAAATCGTTGTAAAAACTGTAGCCACGAATATCTCCTATAGCGCCTTGCATTAAGAGATCTGAGAAACCTTTTCTGCACCCTTTCCAATTTTAAGCAGTGTGCTCTATTACTAGAACTCCAAATAATTGACGAAAATTCCAAAATGCTCCGTACTAATGATTCGTAAAGAATCCTAAGCTCCAAGGCACTCTGAAACGGCTTACTAATTCTTAAAATAAATCCCAGCGTTTTAGTCGCTCTTAAGCAGATAATCTCAATGTGCTGACTAAAATCAAATTTGTTTGAAAAAATGACTCCTAGATCATTGAAGCTATCCACTGAGTTCAAATCAGTGCCACTAAGATGATATTGAGATGCATAACGATTGTGTGATCTACTGAAACTCAGCGAACAACATTATTGAATGTTGAGAGGCAATGAGTTATCTATAGACCATTTCAAAACTCCAACTGTTGAAGAACTGAATCATTATCCGATCAAAAGTTTGAGATCATCATTAAACTAAGGAATTCGTCAATGTCGTATTTCAATTCTAAATTAATGTTATCTTTGAACTTTTTTTTTATCATATGAGGTACAAGTAAACCTGTATAGTTAGTTGAAACATAAATGTTCTATTGCACTTACTTATGTAAGTACCATACAAATTCCGCAAAATTATTAGAAGTAACAGTGCAAAGTTAAATACTGATTTATTATTTTATGTGAGAATGCATCAGGAACAATAAGAGAAACAATTAATTTTTGTTTTTTTCGTCAAAAATTATCATTGCAATTTTAATATGTACAATATATTTTTCAGTTTTTTGACCATCTCCAATTTTTTTATTTGACGATTGGGGCAAGCTGTCATGTAACTATGTATGTCATGTATTTGTAAAATAAAATGAAAAAAATATCCATTTTATCGATTTTATTACTAGATCCACATATGTATGTATGTATGTAGTTAAAAATTTGTTTCATTTATTTTTCGCAAGTGCGAATTTAAATCCAGTTGTATGTATTTTAATCATTAAGAGTTACTCTAGTAGTCTAGTAATATGGTACAAAATATTTATTTTATAAAAAATAACGATTTTTTACTAAGTATGTATCATGAAAATAGTAATGACTCATCATGCGTTGTATTATATTTATATGTTCATTATATATGCAAAAGTTCGTATCAATTTATTTAAAATCAGTTCGATTTAAGCACAGCTCTATAGAAAATCGTATGCTACGTCATAAAAGTCCCTGGAAACCACGTGTGTCCATTAAAAAAGGCCTCGCATCACTGAACGAACGAACGCTCGCGCCGAGCCGCGGCCAAATCCGCGCCAGATTAAAAGACAATTTCGCATAAACTGGCCGCTGAAAAATATTGCGGAAGAGCCTTTTATTCAGCAATGAAAATTTTAATTTATACCGTAAATTTTCTTTTTATAGCACAACGGTATTACGCCGTTTTATATTCAGCTCCTTATACACTTACTATACGTATGTATATACAATTTTTTTTCACGCTCGTCAAAACCCCTTTTTAATTAGCGCGAAAATTCTGTATATAAAATAAAATATTAATTCAATGGGAAAAAAAAATGCATTAACTTTCGCTTCATATTCATTCAATTCAACTTTCGATAAATTGCTTAATTTTTCATGTTTATATCGTGTTTTTTTTAATATAAAGAATTTTTATACAATTTAGGTATTATACTGGGGTTTGTTTAGAAGACCATACAATTAATAGTATTGCATTGAAATATTTAAATGAAGTTTATTAGCTTAAAGTTATAACGATGTCAAATTAATCAATATATTATATATACATATTATGCTAATAAACTTCATTTAAATATTTCAATGATCTTTTAAACAAACCTAGTATAACATTCTAGAAAACATCATAATTTTATTTCAATCTATAATAGTAGGCGCTCTCTTAACGAACATCGTTGTAAATGCTGGATATTTTAAGATAAAAAGGTATAAAATCAAAAAATTTTGGTATCTATGTTTACGGAAAAATGCAAGTTTTTCAATTTCCAATAAGTGCCTTTTGTACATATTTATGTAAACCAGAAGTGTCAATTTTATAGTTAAATAATCAGTTAAAGATTTCCGAATAAGTGTGATAAATTTAAAACCATGGAAAATTGAGTTTTTTCCGCGTTCAAGTAAGGAATTAGATGAAAACTTGCTAGCGCTATCGCTTCGTCGATTTTTTGAATTTTCTTTTGAATTTCCCTAACGCTAACTTAACAATGCTTTATGAGATATTGAACCAGAAGATGCGAGCGCCATTGTTGTCTGGCCGGAGATCGAGATTTACGCGTCGGAAAACCGTCGGAAAATCCGAGAAAAACTGAAGAGTCCAGAAGACGCAAAGCAAGAAAGAAAAACGTGGAAACTCTCCCGGCACAGTGTACATTCCGAATAACGCGAATTTATTACAACAATCCGAACGAATGTGAAACGAGACGAGTTTACATTTTTCTTATACATTTTTTTGTGTTGTTGTATTTTCTTTTTATACGACGATGATAAAGCATTCGTGAATTATTGGAAAATTCCTTTGAAGGTGGAATTAAATGCGGAATTTATTCCGAATTTCTAATGTTTCGTTTCCGTTGCGGAATATCTACGCTCTTTGCATATTGCGTAGCGATTTTTTTTTTTTTTTTTTTTAATATTATTCATGAGATTTTCCGTACATTTCTTTCATACATGCTCATTTGTATAGATCTATTCTTCGATATCGATCTGACGAAAATGTTTCATATTCATTTGAATTCCAAATATAGCTCAATATATTAGACTTTTGCGTATTTGAAATTGAAAATGAATGTCACGGAGTTAGTTCAGTTTTGCTGCGTAACATTTAGCGTTTTTATACGTGATAAAAGCAACAATATAACGTACCGAAACGAAATTAGGAGGCACACAAAAGGCAATGAAAAATTATAGAAAGGCTTACGAAAGGGTAACGCAAGTCAAATTCGGAAAAGGGAAAAGAATTTCCCGGAAGGGAAAGAAATTGGAAAAATTACTGGTGTAACGGATGTACACACATATGGCGGATGACAGAAGGATCAGTGATGAGCTTTTTATTGCCTCTCGATTTATATATATATTATTTAATAATATAAATTCGATAGTTTCGTTTCTAATATCATGATAATTTAAAGTTCACACGGGTAGAAATTTTAATTAACCCATTGAAAAAATGACTATTAATTTTACATAAAACATTTAGAAATTCAGCATGAATTATTAAATTTACATTTAATATTTGATTTAAATCCAATTCGATACACTATTGCGCATATAATAGATTATGACTTAAAAATCAACAAATTAATTATTTATTACATACAAATACTAGAAACTCAACCGTGTGCAATACATTTACTTCATATTAAATTTTTCAATTATAAATAGCACGCAACTTACGTGTGCAGTTTAGATGTCCTTAGCACGACAATTCGTACGTTGAAATTTTGAATATTTCTCATTTCCGTTTATAATATCAATATACATATCACTCGCGTGTGCGTTTTGCGAATTTTAACACCTCCAAATAATTATAATCTCTTACGGGTGTGATTGTTTTTGTTTTGTTTTGCGAGTTTCGTGTGTCGTGTGGGCGATTTCGGTAAAATGTTGAGCGCAACCGATCTGCCCGCTCGACAAAGGACAACTGAGCTTTTCCGAGGCTCTATCGCATCCCTACTGGAGCTTTCTGCTCAGCCAGGGGCGCACAATAGTCGCGTTTATATTTAATTCGAACGTGTGAACATGACTGTTATTCAATTTTACTTTACATGTTATATTTTCAAAATTTTAATAAATTATGAATGTTCATCATAAACGATCATATGTGCCTCAAATCGGTCAAAGTATGAGACTTGTTTATTGTCAACAGTATTTTTAACATAAATATGAAGTTACTATTGTTTGTTTTAAATAGCTAAAATGGTTAGCAACAAATTCAACCGTTCTACATAGCTGTAATTGACTTTTTGTTTATCTTTGAATGTCCTTTAAAATTTGGTATCCTATTTCTGAATTGCACCATATTTATTTCCTTTTATTGATAGTAAAATAGTCACACTACAGATCAGTGGTCGTCAACCTGGTCCCTACCGCCTACTAGTGGGCGATTCGGGCTTTGTGGTGGGCGGTGAGTATTTTTGTCCTTTTTTATAAATTTGCAAAAATATTGAATTATTATTTATAGAAAATTTCCATTTCTATTCCCAATTCATAATATTTTGAAGAATCAGTTCCCCGAATTGTTATATACATACATATATAAAAGATGATGTAACTCCAGAGGAGATTGAATGGTTCAGTATGGTTCGCCTCAACGAACTTATGTAAATTAGATATGGAAAAACGATTTAAAGATATTTTGAACTTGAATGTGTATGATTGGATGAGAAATCCCTTTATATAATTGTTGATATAAATTGCCAATTAAAACTATTAGAACTTAAATATGACGAAGAGAGTAAACATTACTTCAATAGTGGTGGATATCAAAAACTGCCAACGTTATATCAAAATATGTGGAAAATGATATTTAATTTATTGATGCCTTGTAGAATTTAGGCTTTAGTGCTGTTAATAATATTATCACCAAACAAAGGAACCGTCTGAATATCACTGAAAGAGGAGACCTTCATTTGATCCTTACGAAAATCGAACCACATATCAATTATTTAGTCACGCAGCATCATTATCATTCAATCATTAATTAAAGGTAATTTCAAATAGTTATATAGTAATGTAACTTTATTGTTTTCACATTTAACATTTTTTTTTTTTGCAATTTAAGCTGATTAAGCCGCACCTGTGGGCGCTATATTAACGGAGATGCAGAAATCCATTAAAATTTATTTATCTACATATGTATAAACATATCATTTTCAGTCGTTCACCATCCACTGCTGGATGAAGGCCTCTCTAATCCTCTTCCATTGCTGTCTGTCTTGAGCAATATGCATCCACTTCTTCTTAATTCAACAGCCCATCTTCCACTCGGTCTACCTTGCTTTCTTTCACATCCTCTCGGATACCATTTCAGTAATTCTCGCATCCATCTGCCATCCATTCTTCTCGTTATGTATACACTTCTAGTTTTTCACACTGCCACTTTGGTCATGCTTCTTACCTACGTATATGTATTCCCCTTACGATCTCTTCTTGTTATAATAAGCATCTTTCGATGCTTTCCTGTGTGCACTGGATCTTACGTAGCATTCTTAACTAGAGATAGATTACAAATATTAAAAAATAGAGGTATGAGATGTATTTAAATGCGGATAGGTATGCTAGTATAAAAAAGATGATGATTGAATTAGATTGGTTGAATGCGGATAGGTATGCTAGTATAAAAAAGATGATGATTGAATCAGATTGGTTGAATGTGAATGATACTTTGAGGATTTGTATGTTCGTATTTATATTTAAGTTAGATAATAATATGTTACCATCATATTTTAGTAAATTTATTGTGAGAGGAATGGATGTATGTGAATATAATTTAAGGAATAAATAGAAATAGGAGAAGCATCTTGTACAGAGGTGTTTTGGAATATACTAGACTCCCGGATGGAATTACATATAAGTTCCAAAACTATTGAAAAATTCCTGGCCGTCTTAAAAAAAACATCTCTATACAGGTGCTTAGTTAAGGATTATATAATTAGCTTAAGCTACTGTATTATATAAATAAATAAAATATTTTAAGTAGTACTAAGTCGATAGAAAATGCCAATTTAATCAAAGCACAACGCAACGCAAACGACACCGCTAGTTTAATTACCGTGAAAGCTTTTAAATATTAAACTCCTCTCGTCGAACGAAAGATAAAGACTGGGGAAAGAAAAAAAAAAAAAAAAAAAAAAAAAGGTTATCAACTAATGGCGCGTGCCTGGGGTCCATGGGGCTAATACGAACCTCGAGAAACCCACGAGATTTGAAATAAAAAAAAATAAACCTGTAGCACACACGCATAGATACTTCCATACACATCCGGTTTAATGCGAAAAGTCACGTGCGAGCGAGAAGTAATGGAGAGGCAACGAGTGCGAGCGAGACGGCAATCGAACTACACGGTATATTATACATTTATACTGTGTACCGTAAGTGGAAAACGTAAATTGAAGTATTTGACACGTCTTGGTTAGCTGGTGGGTGGGTGGGTGGTTTCGCTATCAGTCGACGGTCGTTCCCGGTGAAATTATCTCGTCGGCAGTTTCGCTTATCATCACTTCCTGCCCGTCTAGTTGGAGCTGTGTTCTCATCCCCTTCCTCTCTCTTTCCCTTCGTTTCGTTGGCTTCTCTCCCCCCCCCCCTCCATCCCCTTCTCTTGACGCATTCAAAAGTGAAATAACACTTGTGAAACATCGACACTGTGCTATGCGTGCTGATAGTTCGGTGCTAAAGTGTGTTGAGTTTTGTTTAACTGTATAGGGCAGCGTTTCCCAAACTGTGGGTCGCGAGCCGATTTTTAGTGGGTCGCGAAAAATTCAAAGTTCATAATTCACATTCCAAATAATGTGATTTTTTTTAATTATTTAAAAAGTAAAATATGGAAAAATGGGAAAGTAAAAATAATATGCAACAAAATAAAAAAAAAAACAAACAAGACGGCACCACAGAGAATAGGATGCGTCCAAGCAAATTGCATTGGCATTTTGTGAAGAAGCATCTGGATTTTAAAAATAAGCCACTAGAATTTTTCGAAAGACAACTGGAACAGCTTAAGTCGTCGAAATCGAAGCACCAGCATTAATAAAAAATCTCTCCACGCCTCTAACCTGATTAGTTTTTGCAAATCGCGCAAGCTAGTAAGCTTGCAATTGGCAAGACTTTAGTGCTACCGCCAATAAAAGACGGTTGGAATTATGTTTTATGATAAGACCAAGAAAGAAGTATGGAAGTCGAAACGATTTCCCTTATAATACGATTGCACGCAGAATCGATGAAATGACCCAGTGCAGTGGGCAGAAGATGAGCTGATCCAAAGAGTTAGTGAGACATTTTTTAGTTAGTGAGCTAGTAACATTTTTCTCATTGCAACTGGACGAGTCGAGACATTTTTAAGTATCTATAAAAACAATATTAAAAATAATTTAAATACTCCCCCCTATCATGTCCATTAAAACTAGGTGGGTCGCGAAAGATTGTACTTCTAAAACGTGGGTCGCGGTACTAAAAAGTTTTGGAAGCACTGGTATAGGGTGTATTTTGATTTTTTTAAATTCTGAATATTAATTGAAATGTATGTTTGAATGCCAAAAACTTTGAATTTGTTAAAAAGTATAATTATAAATATAGTAGCCGAAATCCAGATTTCGGACAGATTTTGTCTGTCTGTCTGTCTGTCTGTCCGTCCGTCTGTCTATCTGTCTGCTGATAACACTCGCCGAGGTAAATAATTAAAAAACCAGAACGAGTGGGATTTGAACCCGAGATCACCAGGTTGGGAGGAATCGTGTTACACTATCTTCCAAACGGAGGCAATGACGGATGTGCTATAATAGTTGACCTATATTTATTCTTAAAGGGTTCGCGACTTTGCTAAATTGTTACGATGTTACAATGTACAAAAATAATATTAAATTTAATATTATTTTTCAGTACGGGTGATGAGAACGCTCCGTTGATATTCAACGGGCTTACACAAGTATGATAGATCAGCGGTCGGAAACCGGTGGCTCTGGAGCCGCATGCGGCTCTTTGTAAACCTGCGGCTCTCGCTGTCATCCAACGTTTTGCGTGAAACGTTGGATGACAGCGTTTTACACAACTTCATGGCTATAAAAATCTTTCAGATTTTCTTTCAGATAAAATACTTTTTAGAAATAAACTGTCGTTAAAAAACATTAAGAAATAAAAAAAAAAAAAAAAAACATTAAGAAATATCACGAAGATAACTTATTTCTTGCAGCAACCCATTTCATAAAGGAGTAACGTTTTATTTAATTTTGAATATGTAATCCGAAAATAATATGTTACAGCTTCATAACTTGCAAATTTTGAATGGTTTTCCGTGATTTGGCTATTAACTTGAAAAAGGTTCCCGACCAAGTCAAAAATAAATTTCATGTTTTTCAATTGAAGCCAAGGTATTCATTCATATAAACATTCAGCTCCCATATAATGTAATTCAATATTGTCTATATTTAACGATATAGCAATAATGTGACTATTTTAATAAAATCTTTTTGTTACTTGAAAACTAGTTTTACTGATTTACACTGTTTGACTTATATTATATGTATGTACATAATATTATGTATGTACATACTTATGAATTACAAATTCGGAAAAATTGTTATTTTCCGTTACAATTTACGCTTTTTCAGTTATTATATTATTTTTTCGTCAATGTAAAATAAGTGTTTCATATTTGAATTTTATTTTTTATTAAAGCTAATATTCCTAATATATATTTAATTCAGACTCTCAGTACGGCTCGTTTTCGAGCTATTATATTTTAATAAAAGTAAAAAAAAATGCATACATATTGTGCTTCAGCGCGTCTGCAATACAAAATAGCAAATTTTACTAATGTATCAGATTTTTCATTAATTCAAAATTCAATTGAAGATTTTCTGTTACTTTATAATATTCACATCTTTAAATAATTGTATACAATTCAGATATATTTTTTTACACTTTGATATTTCAATCAAACGAAAAACATTTAAATTTTGCATCAACGTACAATTATTATTGTTTATCCATTTCAATAAACATTCACTTGTTATGTAATTTTATATTCCATACACTGCTGGATGAAGACCTGACCAACCCTCTTCCATTCCTGTCTGTCTTGAGAATACTGCATCCAATTGACTCCGCACACTCTTCTCAATTCATCAGCCCATCGTCCACTCGATCTACTTTGCTTTCTTTCATATCCTCTCGGATACCATTCCAGTATTTCTCGCGTCAATCTGCCATCCATTATTCTCGCAATGTGTCCACTCCTTCTTTTTACAATCTCTTCTCGTTATACTGAGCATAGATCTTTTCATGCTTCTCCGTATGCACTGTATCTTGAGTAACATTCTTGAATTTAGCATCCACGTTTCACATACATACGTCATAACTGGCAGTATGCATTGGTCGTATGCCTTATTTTTTAAGCATAGCAAATTAATTATTAACGATTAATTAATTAATTATGAGCTGATTAAGCCATATCTTCACCCCGGTGCACAATTTTCAGCGTAATAAAATATGTATGCACATACATATATTATTATTATGCAAACCTACATTGTTGAATCAACTTGATGATAATTGTACATTATGATAATCAAAGCTATGTAGTTCGTTAGGCAAATCAACACGTCATAATCAGCGGCATCGCACCAGACCTCTACTACACTGCCGTCCTAAGCCCACTCAACGTAACTGACAAAAATTACGAAAATGAGTTAGATGTATTTTAGGGGTTATGGGAGTGTATTCTTGCGATTTTTCATATCAAAATGAATGTATCTTCATCCGAAAGTGACTTTTTTAAGCTATTAAATGTAACGTATCTGCATGCGCAGAGAAATAGTATCACCAATATTTACTTCGGCCACTACCTTATCATGAAATATTGAAAAGACTGAATCTCTCCACATTGGAGACGAGGAGATTAAGAGGTGATTTAATTTAAGTATTAAAAATAATAAATAATCATTATATTATGTAAAATGACCAACCTCATTATGTTCAATGAGAACCCTCATCTATGTATGTAAGAGGTCATACTCTTAGACTCCGAAAAGAAAAATCAAATAAGATTGTTAGAGATTCATTCTTTTAAAATAGAGTGGTTGAAGTTTGGAATAGTCATATGTATACATTAATAATGAATAATTAAGTGACGTAACTACTAAAGTATTCTTTTTTTTTTTTAATTTTTCCTTAGAATTATCAAAACATAATAGAAAATAACCTCGTGCACTAAAAAAAGTTTAAATAAATCAGTAATATATGAAGAAAAACACAAATTTAGAATAAAACTTTCAAGTCCATTTATCTCGATGTTGTTTTGTCAGTTACGTTAAGTGGGCTTAGGACGGCATATTAACTGCACTATCACTGCTAGCTTCAAGCGTAACTTACGCATCTTCAGAGTGGCACTATCAAGCTGCCAGACGACTTCCATGAATTTTCTTTCTTCATTTGGTAAACAGAGTGCAGTTGAGCAAACGTGGACTGGCGTCAAAGGACCCACCGTCGTTGCAATTGCAACGACGCGCGAACACCACATTTGCATACAGGCTGATTAACCGGTCCGTATCGCTGTCAGTCAAACGGCAAGGGGATGAAAGGGTGGGTTTTAGGGTTGCAAAGGGTTGTTGCAGTTGCGAATAATCAGGTCCGAGCGAATGCAACCACGGTTGTGTAGGAGGCAGGGCAAATTGTGCGGTTGTATGCACGTATTCCTGTGATCGTCACGACCCGTCGATAAACAAGGACGCTTTCAAAATGTCAACTCCAGGACGCAAAAGTGAACCAAGTCTTCGTTTTTGGACGTACTTCTAGTCCGGCCGTAAAGCTCCCGGTGAAATTTGCTGGTTAAAAAATCCAAATCTGCCGTCTCTTGTCAGAGTTTGCAGTTGATGTTGTGTGTGTTTTGTGGTATTATTAGTGACTAGCTGACCCGGCATGCGTTGCAATGCCCGATCCCATTCCCGTTCCCGTTCCAGATCCCGTTCCCGTTCCTAATCCCGGTCCCGATCCCGTTCCTAGTACGTTATCTGACGCGTGAGCAGGTCTATTCCTGATCCCATTCCCGTTTCCATTCCAGATCCCGTTCCTGTTCTCGATCCCGGTCCCGATCCCGTTCCCGTTGTTTCCCGATTTTTTTTCACAGGAACTATCCCCGGCATAATCACAATAAGTCCTGAAAGTTTCATCGCGATCGGTTGAGTGGTTTAGGAGCCTATAAGAGACAAACAGACAGACAGACAAACAAACAGACACATTGATTTTTATATACATATATACATATTTATTTATTTATTTATTTATTAGAGAAAAATTTCCCTACATGGCATAACAGCTTTCGCCAAATATATATTATAAGTAAAACATAAAAAAAGTAAAGCATAAAATATGAAACATAAAATAAAATAAATCAAGTAAAACATGAAATACAAAATAAAATAATTCAAGTAGAACATGAATACAAAATCAAGTAAAAACATGAAATATAAAAAAAAAAAAAAAAAAAAAAGATTACAAATTACACAGTGTATCCATAATCTCATTATACTTGGCAACAAAAATGTCCAGAGAACCAGCAACCTCATTGAGTAGCCCAATGCCTCTAGCAATAGGGGACTCTACTATTATATTTGTTCTGGCCACCGGGGTGAAAAGTAAGGCGCGGCCCCTGGATCTGAGGTATGGCTCCGGTACCCAAAGTTGGAGTTCCTGCAGGACCCGGGGATTATCAATGGCTCCAACAAGGACCTTGAGAAAATGCTTCCCCAGATACACTCTACGCCTGGACTCCAGTGAATCATACCCAAGCATCCCCAATAAGAAGGCACTTGGGTACAACCATGGATAGTATCCATACTCCCGCATGTAGAGATGGCGCAAGAATTTTTTCTGCACCCTCTCCAGCATTCGCGAGTGAAAAGCATCACTAGGTGACCAAACAATAGAGGAGAATTCGAGAATGCTGCGAACCAGTGAGTCATATAATATGCGCAGCACCGGTCCACTATCAAACTCCTTACTGGTCCTCAATATGAATCCCAGCATCCTGCAAGCCCTCGCAATTACGGACTCAATATGCGGTCCAAATCTATAACTAGAATTGAACAGAACTCCCAGATCCTGAACATTGACTAATTTGTCTATTTTAACCGTGTCAATAAAGTATTCCGTATGCAGTGGATTTATAGCTCTGGTATATACATATGTAGTTAGGAGCCTATAAGAGACAAACAGACAGACAAACAAACAAACAGACAGACATTGATTTTTATATATAAAGTTGGGTTATTGTGTAGATTAAGAAATATACTACCGAGAAATAGAACATTTTAAATGTCAATAGACTAACTAGTATAAGATACTAGTGTAAGCCCGTTTGAATATCAACGGAGCGTTCTCATCACCCGTACTGAAAAATAATATTAAATTTAATAGTTTTTATAGCGCCATCTATGGCGCGTTATAATAAAACAACAATTTAGCAAAGTCGCAAACTTTCCACCCATTTATGTATGCAATATGTTCAAAATAAAAGGAATTTGGCTCACCGCGTTAGTGCTCAGTGGTACTGGGTGCAAATCCCACTCGTGCGACGTTCTGGTTTTTTAATTATTTACCTCGGCGAGGGTTATCGGCAGACAGACACACACACACAGACAGACAGACGGATTTCGTCTATTATATGTATATATAATATGTTAAATGAATGTAAACGAAACCTTAAAAGTGTGCTTGTTAGTATTCATTTTTAAATTAGATATGAATTTATTACCAAATTATTTTGATAAATATTTAATAAGAGGGTATAAATAATATACATACTCATAATACTAGGGGTAAGCATAAGTTAATAGAATTTAAAATTAAGTATCTTGTAATGGGGTGTTGTTGAATATAATGCCCTGCCAGAAGTTTCCAGAAATATAAATAAAATTGATAGATGCCTGGCAGTTTTAAAATAGCACCTTTGTACAAGTGCTGGTTGATAAGAAGTTTATTTTGTAATTTTGGTTTTAAGTAATGTTTGTTTGTAATAACTTTTTAAGCTACCTTAAATAAATAAATAAATTGCGGTTAAGTACGCTTTAATTCAATAAGTGGACACGTGAGGACAGATTCTAAAGAAATTATGTTCATCAGACATGAGTGGTTAGTGTACGTTCTGATGAAAACAATTCCATAAACTACATACATATATTTGAACACTAGTTTGATTAACTCCTGATTATCCACAGTGAATGGCAATTATTCTGATGAAAAAATCAAACTCACTTATTTATTTACAAAATCATAAAATGTTCCATTTGATATATTTATATAACATTTCTGTGTAATTTTCAGTAAAAAAAGTCCTTTTACAATATTTTTTTAAAAATAGGTACCACAAGTTAAATTAAAACACAAAGAAAAGTGGTTCTACAAACTTCAAAAGTTTCAGAACCGCTGACTAATATTATCACAATATTACATTTATGAATTAGTAGATATACCAGAACGTGTGAAAAAGTTGAAGTGGTAATGGACTAAACACATAGCTAAAATCAATGGATGGCAGATGGAGGCGAGAAATACTGGAATGGTATACGAGAGGATGTGAAAGAAGCATGGTAGACCGAGTGGACGATGAGCTGATAAATAGAGAAGAATGTGTGGAGGCAACTGGATGCAAATTACTCAAAACAAACAGGCATGGAAGAGGATTGGAGAGACCTTCATCCAGCAGTGGATGGTGAACGTTTTCATTTTCTGCTCAAATTAGTACGTTTAGATAAAATAAAAAAATATTGAGATAGAAAACCAATCCTGATAAACGTGGTGAAATAAAAAATTCTCTAAACAAACGCCAAATAACACAAGAAAAAAATGTATAAAAAAAATATATATTTTTGATTTTAAAAATTCGTTAGATAATTAATTATAAGTATTTCAAAGCAATAAAAAATCAAAATAAATTGGAAAATATCTGACTATTGATTTCAATACTCACTTTCATCACAGCAATACTATATTTTAAGTTATAGGCCGCAAATACCAAAAAAATGGATATTTTTTAAATCGCGAATATCTCATAAACAAAAGCATTTCAACAAAAATCATTATCGGATTCGAATTCAGTGGGTCAAATTTAGTAAAGATTTACATAATAATTTCCGCACTGGGTTTTAAAAAACGTGATTTTTTGTTGCTCAGTGTAATGGATGGCAGATGGACGCGAGAAATACTGGAATGGTATCCGAGAGGATGTGAAAGAAAGCAAACAAAGCAAAGAGAGTGTGTAGTCAATTGGATGCAGATTGCTCAAGACAGACATAAATGGAAGAGGATTAGAGAGGCCCTTATCCAGCAGTGGATGGTGAACGGCTGAAAATAATGATGATGATGATTACATTTATGAAATATAGTGATTATATAAATCAAAATATTTTTTCATAAATGCGTGAAAATTTTAACCAATCGCAAGTGAAAAAGTTCCTAGTTTAATTTAAATTTTCTTCAAGGTTTAAGTATGTTTTGCATACAAGGCACACTTAATGGTTTTTTAAATTGTTTTAAAACGGTGAATTTACTGTTGAAAGTGTATATATTGTATGTATGAATTGTATTCGCGTATATTACAGGTGCGGCAATATTACACGTTGGCTGCGACAAGCTGCACCTTCATACGAATTCAATCGAGGCGAAATGCAATTTCGCTGCAAACAGCTGCGTTACCACATATCAAAAATTTCGACCAAGGATGCTCAAACTTTCCCACCAATATATACGTGAAGATCTGTGTGATTTTTTAGCTCAGTTTGGCTTAGCGGAGTTAAGCGAGTTGATAGCTGGTAAAAGCGAGTGGTCGCTCGCTCGCAGCATCTTTCGCTCTCTTTACGTGGAAAATGCAATTATTCCCGAGGTCGCGTACCGTGCGAATTTTCCTTTTTTCGCACTTGTCTCCGACCTCTGGCCATGTAATACGAGTGGGAAAAGTTTGAGAAACTGAACTGGAGGTGGGGAGAACGCAAAGCTTTGGCAGTTGGGAAACTTTGCCGTCTTTGTTCGCGTTTTGTGTGAGCGATCTGATACCGTTCATATGCCATTTTCTCTACGTTGGAAATGTGTGGGAAAAATTTTAAATTTCATGCAATTTCAACGTCAATCTCATTTGAATACGACCGACGCCGACGCCGTGCTTAAAATATCGTAAAATTTTCTAATATACGCACACACTTACATATAGCACAACTTTTTTCAAATTATTTATTTACGTGTGAAAATATTTTGTTCCGAGTATTTATTTTATTTATTTATTAATCAAGTAACATACAGCTCATAAAGCACAATATAAAATAAAATTAATTCCACATAATACAATACAGCCAAAATAATTACAAACAACGAACAAATCATAACAAAAAAGGAACTTTAGGAATTAGGGCTGGAAAGGAACTTGAGTAAAGACAATCTGAAGTGATAGCGAAAAGGATCAATATTTACAGGAATTTCTTTGAATGACGAGCAGAATCTATTTATTTATTTATGCAACAAATAACTTAAAGTATACAATAAAATATAAATACAAAATAATATTAATATCACACAATACACTACAGCCAAAATAGTTACAAACGAACAACAAATCAAAATAAGAAAGGAACTTAAGAGTTAGGGCTGGAAAGGAACTTAAGCAAAGATAATCTAAAGGAGGGCAAAGAATAGAGAAAAGGATCAATATGTGCCGGAATTTCGTTAAATGACGAGCAGGATCTATAAATGAAGGAGTTTAGTGAATAATTTGTGGAACAAAGATTCAAATGAAACAATGGAGGATTTCTGACAGGTCTAGGGGGGCAATGTAGAAGGATCCTACTTAGTAGGTAAGGGCTATCTAATAAATTATTTAAAAGTTTAAATACAAAGCAGAGATCCGAGACCGTCCTCCTGGTTGGCACGGAGATGTAATCACGGGAATTTGCAGAAGAAAGACAAAACCTGGAAATGGAGTACGTATGGAACTTCTTATTAATTTTTTCCAATTTATTAATGGAATCTTGGTAAAACAGGTTCCATATATGTAGTACTAGCAAATTCCAGGTGACTTCTCACAAATACATTATATAGTAGAGACACTGTGTCAAAGGACTATGAATGAAGGAGTTTTTCGAATAATTAGTAGAACAAAGATTCAAAAATGAAACAATGGAGGATTTCTAACAGATCCAGAGGAACAATGGAAAAGGATCTTACTTAGCAAGTAAGGGCTATCAGATAAATCAATTATTTTAATAGAATTTTATATTTTGTTTCCATTAGTAATTTAGTATTATTTATTTATATAATACAGTAGCTTAAGCTAATTATATAATATAGCACCTGTACAGAGATAGTTTTGGAACTTCTATGTAATTCCATCCGGCAGTCTATTATATTCCAAAACACCTCTGTACAAGATGCTTCTCCTATTTCTATTTATTTTAACATTTTTTATAATTAAATTATTCCTTAAATTATATTCACATACATTCATTCCTCTCACAATAAATTTACTAAAATATGATGGTAACATATTATTATCTAACTTAAATATAAATACGAACATACAAATCCTCAAAGTATCATTCACATTCAACCAATCTAATTCAATCATCATCTTTTTTATACTAGCATACCTATCCGCATTTAAAATACATCTCATACTTCTATTTTGTAATATTTGTAATCTATCTCTAGTTGACTTATCTAACATATTTAATAATGAACCACAATACATAAAATGAGGTCTGACAATTACATTATAAATTATTATTTTAGTTTCTTTAGATAAAATTTTTCTTAGCCGACATAATATTCCTACTTTTTTTATTAAAAATTGACCGTGTAACTTAAAATCAAACTTATCATCCAATATTATACCCAAATATTTGAAATTATTAACTAGTTCAATATTACTTTCACCAACTTTTAACCTAAAATCAGTTTTATTAATCTTATTATAATTAATTACCATTGCTTTGGTTTTTTCTACATTTAATTTTACTTTGTTGCTATTCAGCCAACTTATTAAATTACTTAATTCAATATTTAATGTTTCCATTATAAAGTTAATATTCTTATCTACTATATAAATCAATGTGTCATCGGCAAATAAATGTATCTTACATTTATTTACAACCTTAACTATATCATTTATGTACACTAAAAATAATAATGGTCACAATTTTGATCCTTGGGGAACGCCCCATTCAACATAAATTTTGGAACGAGAGAAATTTCAAGATAAGGTATAAAAAATGCAATTTGAACTTGTTGCATTTTAGATCTTACTCACTATCGGGTACATTCAATATTTAACTTACATAAATATGAGTTTAATGATCTAAATAGACTAATTAAAAGTATGGAACGTGTGAAAAAGTTAAAGTTGAAGTGGCAATGGGCTGGAAACATAGCGAGAAGAATGGATGGTAGATGGACGCGAGAAATACTGAAATGGTATTCGAGAGGATGTGAAAGAAAGCAAGGTAAACCGAGTGGAACCGAGTCACGATGCCACTCAAAACAGGTAATATTATATATGTCAATATTTCAAACAGCGAATTCTAGTCGCTATCACGACAATCGCCAAGGAAGACCGAGTGGAAGATGAGCTGATGAATTGAGAAGAATCTGCGGAGTCAAGTGGATGCAGTTTGCTCAAGACAGACAGGGATGGAAGAGGATTGGAGAGGCCTGCATCCAGCAGTGGATGGTGAACGACTGAAAATGATGATGATTAATTCTATGTACTTTCACCAATGTCGAATTTCACCGACACATCAAACTGAATATGAATATGACTGGTTGTAAATAAGAAGAAATAAAACGAAGAATGAAACTAGAATGTAGTGCTTTTGAAAGAATGAACATTGGTTTTAAATCCAACATTCCACTATGCTTAAAAGAGAAGGCATACGACCAATGCGTATAAAAGGTAAAAAAGGAAACGAATGACAATTTTTGAACGAACTCGATCGTATGATCAGAATTCTACATTCTCGAACTCTTTAGTCGTGCTTTATTTGATGGAAACATAAAATGAGACTCTTCGTTTTGATTTGAGTGAATTTTCGTTAATTTTCGCGTGGGGGAAAATTCGGAATTTTCCGCACGATTTCCGTTTACGGCGGTCGTCGATGCAAAGCGCGAATCGCCGAAAGTGCACTAAAGCCTTAATTATAAAACAATATTTTCCGAGTGGCTGCTTTCGATTTGCGAACGGTGGCTTTTCCGCGAAAATTCGCCGAGATGCACCGCACCCACTCTCTCGACCGCTATTAATAATTGAAAGGAAACAATCTCGGATAATTTCATTACGACGGGCAAAAATATTTTTACGAATTTTCCAACGATGCAAGTCCACGCTGCAGTATAATAATAATACTTGTGGTTACTATCCGATATTGGAACAGAGTTACTATTGTATATATAGGCCAATTCATCAGTCGATTTGATATACACACACTCACGGTACCGATAACCGCGGAACGCTCGTTTACAATAGATTCGAGCGCGAAGCGCGAGTTGACCACCTACGTACGCTTTATATGCTACATACGCTATATAGATACATAAATGATAACCACGCGATGACACTGTCAACAGACAGTGACTAGTTAAACATAGTTGTCCCGGTCTGCTGGACGTCAATATGACGCATCGGGGGAAAATTTGGAAATAAAAATATATTGGAAAATTTTCAACTCGATTTTACGACGACATCTTTTTTATTGGAGTCCCGATCCGGAACACTCCGGTCGAGGGTTATCAGTTCGAATCCGTTTATACATTCAATAACGCAACGCGTATACTGGGTCGTAAAAAATGAGAATTTATCAATAGAGCGGAAAGTTTGCCATGAAAACAAACGCAAGGCTTAAAGCTCTATATATAGGTACATACATATACTTGTACGTGTGGTAAAATCATTTGAATTGATCCTAAAACTGTCCATGGTTAAATAATAAACGATCGAAACGATCTTGACTCGTTTTCGAACTACTGTGATATTAATCAGTTGATCGTTAATATAGATAAATGTTTTCATATCACTTTCTCCAGACTTGCTTTATTGGGCAGACGCGAGTATTGAGAGTTGACTGTGTGAGATACCTAGGTGTCTTATTAGATAGTAAATTGTCTTTTAATTCCCACATTGATGCAGCTGTCAATAAGGCTTATAGGAATTCGGAATTCATAATGAGAGTATCCAGACCCTTTAAGTCCTTTGACACAGTGTCTTTACTATATAATGCATTTGTGAGAAGTCACCTGGAATTTGCTAGTACTACATATATGGAACCCGTTTTACCAAGATTCCATTAATAAATTGGAAAAAATTAATAAGAAGTTCCATACGTACTCCATTTCCAGGTTTTGTCTTTCTTCTGCAAATTCCCGTGATTACGTCTCCGTGCAAACCAGGAGGACGGTCTCGGATCTCTGCTTTCTATTTAAACTTTTAAATAATTTATTAGATAGCCCTTACCTACTAAGTAGGATCCTTCTACATTGTCCCCCTAGGCCTGTCAGAAATCCTCCATTGTTTCATTTGAATCTTTGTTCCACAAACTATTCACTAAACTCCTTCATTTATAGATCCTGCTCGTCATTTAACGAAATCCCGGCACATATTGATCCTTTTCTCCTTAACTCCTAAGTTCCTTTCTTATTTTGATCTATTGTTCGTTTGTAACTATTTTGGCTGTAGTGTATTGTGTGTTATTAATATTATTTTGTATTTATATTTTATTGTATACTATAAGCTGTTTGTTGCATAAATAAATAAATAAATAAACAATATGAAAATATTTTGATACATCGGATTTTTCTTTTAAAAAAGTATCGTGTATCGACGGAGAAGTATCGTGTTTGAATTAAATATTATGTATGCATTCAAAATAATGTTTCTATAAACTGTCACGCACTCTATGTATGTACAATAATTTTACATACATATGTACATACACTATGCATCGCTCAACGGTAGTCTTACTCGTACCATACGTCCCGGTTTGGCCGAGATTGTCCCAGTTTGTCATTTTGTACGTTTCATTCTTTAAAAAATTGACTATTGGATGCGTCGAACTATTGCGATACTATCCACTAACATTTGTGCTTTTGATGGAGAGGGTAGGTTAGTAGTGCATAACACAGTCAATAGAGGTTATCGAGAGTTTCTTGTCTTATATGTATCAAATTAAAAATGCTTAAAAGAAACTGTGAATTTACGGATACCTTAAACTTAAAGAAAGAATAACTCCTTCTGAAAAAAGTGTGTGGCTACGTTGATCACGTAAAATGTTAACAATGTTCGCCTGAATTTTTTAGTGCTTCAGGGTAAGTAGATATAGGTATATAAAAGATGTTCTGTATTTTGGAAAAAATAATCTCACCTGCGGTGCATTTTTTAAAGTTTAGTGCAAAATTTAGAGATTTTCTAATGAAATTTTAAATAATTTAGATGAAAAAATATGTTCTCATGCAAGAAAATGAAGTGTCCCGAGAGTAAAATAATATGGTAAGCCTACTGAACGGTTATTTGGATTCGATGCTGCTTTTGATCGACAATGAAGCTGATTTAATTTATTTCATTACTTATATAACTCCTGCGAAAAGCTACAAACCTAATTAACTTACACTTTAATATTCAAATTCGATCACAATTATTAAAAAGCCAAATAATGGAAATTAAAAATATTACATCTCCAATCCGGTTATTTTGTTATTGTTGAATCGTGAGTATCTTTTGAATATTTTATTGGGACTGAAGTTTATTATGTTATGTTATTATACTTTCTTACGCTGTTTACGGCAACTTTTAATCTAACATTCTCCCTCCCTATCTAATTTCCTTTAATATTCTTTGGATGAAATAATAAAACTGAAACTATATTTTCCCATTTAATCCCACAGGGAACCTCCTCTCGCCCCTCTTGGTAAGTATTCCATTGATTTGAATGTGCCGTACAGTTTTCGTTTTTGTTATAATTACAATATGCATTTAGCAATATATGTACGTAGGTATGTTGCACTTGTGAAAAATTGCAACTGAAAATATATTTAACGCAAACACTACAAATGGTATTCTCATTAAGCTAAAGCGATAAAAACGGCAAGAGCCCACACCAGTTTGGCCCAGATGTGTAATTATACCGTAACTAAATTTAGTAACGTTTTACACTTGCCCAAAAGGGTTTGTTGCATTGCCAACAACAAAGTGCAAGCATTTTTACTAGTGCAATATGTACATATGCTCACTGCACGTGTTATTAAGCCTGATCCTACACAATATTTGCGCAAAATTGATCCCAATCAAAACGCCATTGGATTCTACCAAATGTATTATAACATGACGATCGGTTTAAAATAACAAAAATTACACCAATTTATTGATTTTGTACATGAATATTCATTTTATTCACTTCTTGAAATATACATAGTATACACTTTTATACAAAAAAATATTACAAGTCAACCATGTATGTACTAACACACTTCAAGATCATATTTTTTGATATAAAAACATTGCTTTTCAATACAGTGCTGTATTGCTCAAGCTTTTGCAAAACAAATAAAAATTTTAATATGACGCTTACTGAAAATTTCCATTTGATTATGTACATTTCGTCCGAATCTTTTGTCCCGAAATTACATCACCGAATATAATTTCAAATATTGAAGGGAGAGAGAGAGCTAGAATGTGATAGCCTTTAGGTAGAATATATACGATGATAATAAATATAATTTAAACGCTAAAGCGTATTATTGTCGTTTGTAACACGAACTTGTGAATTAATGAGCGGCGCTTCACAAATTGGGACACACATTTCGACGAACGCCAAATGAACGACACTGACATAATAGATAATAATAATCATGACGTATTAAATTTAAACTACTGTGAATTTGTTATAAAAACGATAATTACCATACTAACAAAGCTACATAGATACATAAATAAGAGTCTATGCAGATAAAATTGAATTCATATTTGTAAGTTTGTTCCATATACATATGTATAGTACATTCTGAAACCGCAATAATCAGACATCTTAAGACATATCCAGAACCACCTTAATGGTGCTACTTATTTTACAGCTCTTACATTGTGATTGAAATAAAAATTGATCATTAAAATTAAAACTGCATCATACCGTCTTTTGATTATCATGTAAAGACATCCCTTAACCCTCACCACTCAGACAGGTTAGCACTTACCAGCCGAATGAAGAACGCATCACCATCCTGTATTTATGTTACAGTTAAAGTGTATACATAGTTTATGTATGCATTCATTAGTTAATGTATACATTGTCCAGCTTATCCAGTCACAGTATACACGGGAGAATGAATAGACATATTTGCTAGTCACGGCATACATCAACCATACCGACGTAGTTAAATCTTCTGAACAGATATCAATATCAATATATTGTTTGTAAAAAATAATGAATTAACTCATGTAGAAATTAATAAATGGATGATGAGATAGGGATGACTATGAGAATAAAGATTTCAGAAGTAGATAACTTTTGCAAAAACAATAGATGTTCGTGCGTGAAGAAGCTTTTGTGCAATTTGAAATGTCACTTTTATGACAAAGTTAGTCATGTGGAATGCAATTTTGTGAGCTTTAACCAGAACTTTTAGTTAATGTATAACATACACTGACGAGATTTAACACTTTAACTGTAGCATATACACATAAACACAATATTACCATAGCATCATCATTTGCAGCCGTTCACTATCCACTGCTGGATTAAGGCCACTTTAATCCTCTTGCATTCCTGTCTGTCTTGAGCAATCTGCATCCAGTTGACTCCACACATTCTTATCAATTCATCAGCCCATCGTCAACTCGGCTTTCCTTGCTTTCCTTTACATCCTCTCGGACAACATTTCAGTATTTCCATCTTCCATCCAATCTTCTCGCTATGTGTCCACTTTAACCTTTTCACATGTTCCGCTATATCTGCATCTTCTTACTCGTGTATTCCTCTTCATGTTATACCAAGCATACATCTTTCCATGCTTCTCTGTATGCACTAGATCTTACGTAGCATTCAGCATCCATGTTTCACCTCCCTACGTCATAACTGGCAGTACGCATTGGGCGTATTCCTTATTTTTTAAACATAGCGGGATGTTGTATTTAAAAATTATGATAATTCTTCCAAAAGCGCTCCATCCTAGTATTTCTCCTTCTTTACATCCAGTCATATTCACCAATTGTCCTAGGTATAAATGACTATCAACTGTCTCTACAAT
Organism: Parapsyche elsis; assembly: GCA_022651745.1. NCBI lineage: Eukaryota > Metazoa > Arthropoda > Insecta > Trichoptera > Hydropsychidae > Parapsyche > Parapsyche elsis. The sequence goes on from JAGVSN010000059.1 coordinate 929,725, forward strand.
ATGATTATCCAACATTATATTAGTACTAGTGTAAGCCCGTTGAATATCAACGCCCGCTGAATTTTAAATATCGTAAAGCGCTTTTTTAATAGAGATCCCCACTAATTGATCGATAAAAACAAAAAAAAAAAATAGTTTTTATAACGCCATCTATGTATTATAGCAATCCCACTAATTGAACGCTATCGATACCCACTCAAAAAAAAAAAAAATTTTTTTTTTTACTTTACTATTTATATTATAATTATTAATTATTATATATATAATAATTATAATTTTGTAAGTGATTTTGTAAAAATCAAAAAAAACAAAAAAAAAATAATAGTTTTTTTATATCGACATCTATGTATTATTAGCACAGTTTTTTTTATGTTATAGGTAAAGCAGACTTACATACGATCCCTTTTGTAGATAATGTTTAAAAAAAAAAAAGGTCTATATTGAGCAAGGGTGATGGCAGATTAGTCTTAGGACGTTCTTCCCGAGCCTGAGGTCGTGGGTTCGTCCCCTAGTTCTAGTGGTTTTTTAATAATTTTTCCTCAGCGAGCGTTATCAGCAGACAGGCAGACAGACAGACAGACAGACGGATTTCGGCTATTATATATTAGTATAGAAAAGATATAAGCATATGTTATCAAGTGTTCTATGTATACATACATACATACATGTCGTGGCAACACTCTGATTAAGTCTGTAGCGGCCGTGTGTACGTTCCCGTATATTGATGAACCGTTAGACAAACATGTCTGCGTCGCTTTCCCCTCTTCCAGATATCCGAGGCTGGTAATGTCTGCAAATTTATTCAGAATTATTCAGCTCATACGCGTTTCGACTTACGTCGTGTTTGTTTCGAAAACAAGACACCCGCTAATAAGCGCAAGCTCCCTTCGGTGTGCTACCCCTTGGCGCGTGTCGCGCGACACCTCGTACCGTGCGAATTCCTAATTGACCCGATATACACCGCATTCGTATGTTGCTGTATATAATATGTATGTATGTATGCGATTGGATGTGATGCATACGAGAGCATACGTTCGGTCGATGACAGGGGCATTTGAGAAATTTTAATCGGTTTTGTTGTGTGCCAATGTGTACTTATTCCAATTTCATCCAATTGGTCGATTGACTTCATTCGGTTTACTTTTTTTCCAATTGACATTGAGATCAATTCGTTAAATTTTCGATTCGTCCAATTGATATATGAGGAATTGCGGATACGAAAGGCGAACTCAACATCGAATAATTTTATGTTACCATTCCATTCTCCTGCCTTCTTAGAATATACTTGTGGGTTTTTTTTAGTTTGTCCATTATGACTGTATAAAAATAAATTTTGAAACATAATAAATCATCGTTATCGTACTGGACGATAAAACGTGTTTTTCTCTAAATCAATGTTTGTCGAGTTCGCCCTTCGTATCCGCAACTCCTCATATCATCCAATGATCCGATTGATTGTTTTGTTCAATTTATTCATCAATTGACTTTTTGTCCTGTTGACATTTTATCCAATCATCATTTTGTCCAATTTGGCATAAGGTTTTCGTACTGATTGCTGTATTTTTAACAAAATTTCAATTGTACAAAAATAATAAACTGCACGAATCGTCAATTGTACGAAACGCAAATTGGACGAAATGATTATTAGATGCAATGTCAATCGGTTGAAATGTCGATTGAACTTTGTGCAAATGTCATTTCATCCAATTGATTGTTAAAGTCAACTTGACGAAACGCAAAATGGACCAAATGGTGATTGGATGAAATGTCCAATTGACATTTCATCCAATTGATTGTTCTGTCCAGTTTATTCTTCAATTGACTTTTTGTCCTATTCACATTTCATCCAATCGACATTTCGTCCAGTTTATTCTTATTGTGCAATTATAATGTTGTTAAAAATTACAGCAATTAGTACGAAAACCTGACGCTTTGTGCGAATTAACCCAGATTTCAAAGAAAGTGTAATCCGTTGAAAATTTGTTACAATTTAAGTTTCAACCGGCGTATTTTAATTTCGTTCAATTAAAGTATATTCTCGTAGTCGATTCATTAAATCAATCAAATTTCGTCCAATGTACGCTTTAACGGATTTTACATTCCCTAAATATTTAGTAAAATATTATAATCTGAAATATACTTTTTTTATGAATTACATTTTTTTCGTGAAGCTTTTTAGACTATTTGATAGTAAATAACATTCACGATGATAATGAGATGGTGATTTATTTATTACATCGCCCATTGAAATTTGAACCTTATCGACCTTGTCCATTGTCTGAATTGCAAATACACAGAATATTTTAAACGAAATTCGTTAATGTAAATTTTTTATTATTATTATTATTATTTTACAAAATGTGTCGCAGGCTCAGATTAAATTGAAATATTTGTCTTTGAGACAATATTGTGAATATTTTCGTCGCGCATTTATTCTATGATTATACATATTTCAGAGTTTGGTTTTATTTTCTGGTCGAATTGTCCCGAGATCTCTGGCTTGGTCTGGTGACCAATGGCGGATGAAATTGCCAAGAGCCCCTGGGAGCCATTGGGCTGATTGCGTCATCAGACGAGGCGCCATCTGCCACCAGGTAGTCCCGGGACAGAAGCGCCAAACCGTTGCCAATAACAACTACCAAATAGATATAATATGTATAGAAGGTATCCTCAAGTGTGGCGCGCGTGATACTATTTGCACTTTTTGTCAGACCCATCGGATCGTTAACACTTTTCGGCACCTATCAATTGGTATGTGCCGTTTCGTTTGAATGTGGAATAAATTCACTTTCCACAATAAAATTGAGTTAAACTGCTAAATGCCTTATTCTACATATACATATGTACTTACATATATTATATACACGCTGAATTGCAGGGCGTTGCTCGGGCGGGTGAAATTTTGTATATGGGGGCCCGTCGACCCCCTGATGTGACCCCTTTCAAAACCCACCTACGCGTAGGTGGGTTTTGGTCAAGGTTTAAGTTTGGTTCGGTTTAAGTCAAACCGTAGCTATGGTTTGACTTGGGGTATCATGAGATAGTATACCAAGTTTGGCGGTTCTAAGTTGAAAACTGTAGATTTGCATAGCGGCATAGTAGATATCGATGGGTTTACAATAGTGTATGTATAATAGGCTTAAGCCTGTCTTTCTTTCTGGCCGTCAGGAACGCTCGAAACTATATTATCTCTATATATGTATGTATGTATGTATGTAATTGAATTCTTGTCAGTCTATCTGTCTTGATGTTTCTTATGTATTTATTTAATTTATTTACAGGCCAAAAGCTCAAACAAAAAAAAATATAAATTACAGGATGATAATAACAAATGAAAATAAAACATTACACATTTAAACATTCTATATAATAGATACACATTACAACGTAATGCATAATGATAAAAAAAAAAAAAAAAAAAACAATTAAACACCATCACATAGTCGCTCAGTACAATATCATATGTAGCTATATGTATACTGCCGTCCTAAGCCCACTTAACGTAACTGACAAAAATTACGAAAATGAGTTAGATGTGTTTTAGGGGTTATGGGGGTGTATTCTTGCGATTTTTCATATCAAAATGAATGTATCTTCATCCAAAAGTGACTTTTTTAAGCTATTAAATCTAGCGTATCTGCATGCGCAGAGAAATAGTATCACCAATACTTGGCGAAAATAACGTATCCAATATTTACTTCGGTCACTACCTTATCACGAAAGATTGAAAAGACTGAATCTCTCCACATTGGAGATGAGGAGATTAAGAGGTGATTTAATTGAAGTATTCAAAATAATAAATAATCATTATTCATGTGAAATGACCAACCTCATTATGTTCAATGAGAACCCTCATCTAAGAGGTCATACTCTTAGACTCCGAAAAAAAAAAATCAAATAAGATTGTTAGATCACAGATATTGTATATCACAGTTAGTGCACAGATATTGTATGTCCAGTTTTTACCAAAATTGAGTTGTCATACATCAGTGGTCGGCAACCTTTTTGGAGCCCGGAGCCAAATCAGCTAAAAATCCAAAAAATGGCAAATTATTTAATAAAAAAAAATATATACATATGAATATATATAAAGGTGTCCCAGCATTTACGCAAGAAGTAATTTTGATAGAAAACACAGGTTTTAATTAAAAAAGTGTATATTTTTATTGATTCAGAAAGTATACAGCATAAGGTTATGTATGAAGTAGCATATCGGTTAAATGGCCTCCACGGCTTTGCTTAACTTATTTGGTTGAAGCGAGTAAATTCAGGGTCAAAAAAGTCTAATTTACAATTTTTTTATTTTGCTTTACGCAAAGTGTTGGATTATAAACGGAGCTGCCAATTTTTGCGCCCGGAGCCGCCGGTTCCCGACCACTGTCATACATAAAACATCCATCTACATCAAACCTTCATGTTTAAAAAATATTGTATATCCAAATAGTATATTTGAGAAAATATTGCCTTATTCAAATATATAATATGTCCATTTCATGCAAAAGAGATGTACATATGTATGTCACTTACTATATTTTAAAACAAAACTGGACATACAATATCTGTGCATTAACCCATCGATATAATACTTTCATCAAAACAGTTGGCAGAAATTGTATCTTATGTGTAAATAAAGAAAAAATGAAGAATTAAACTACAAGGATGGAGTGCTTTTAGGAGGATGAACATAGTTTTTAAATCCAACATTCCGCTATGCTTAAAAAAGAAGGCATACGTCCAATAAGTACTGCCAGTATGGATGTGAAACTTGTATGCTAAATTCTAGAATGTTACGCAAGATCTAGTGCACACAGTGAAGCGTAGAAAGATGTATGCTTGGTGTAACAAGAAGAGATCGTAAGAAGAATACATGGGTAAGAAGTATAACCAAAGTGGCAGATATACATAGCAGTACGTGTGAAAAAGTTGAAGTGGACACATAGCGAGAAGAATGGATGGCAGATGGACGCGAGAAATACTGGAAAGGTATCCGAGAAGATGTGAAAGAAAGCAAGGTAAGAATTAGGAAGAATGTGTGGAGTCAAGTGGATGCAGATTGCTCAAGACAGACGGGAATGGAAGAGGATTCGAGAGGCTGATGAAAAAATGATGATGATTATGTAATAAATGCAATCCTTGTATGTATTATCTAAAAAAAAATAAAAAATTCAATATTTTAAATTTCATATTGAAAACATTTAAAGACATAAAATTTTTTTCACTTACCGAACTTTTCCTTAATACCTTTTTGTAAAAAAAATTATCAATTATAAGCATCCTCTATCAAGCATTTATTAAATGTTCAATTGATACGTTCAAATCAACTAGAAAGTTCACATAAAAATAGCTAGACGATACAAACTACCTCCGCAAGCACCTTTTAGCCTATTTAAACTTCACCTATAAACTTTCCAAAGCTAAAAGCTTCTTACACCATACAATTTGAAATATATATCTATGTACATACATATGTATATTCATAATATTAACAAATATTTGATACTTTTACGATACGAGAGAACGCCAAAGCGATATCAAATTATAATCACACCTTTATGTACATACAAGGTATAATTTCACTATATGTATATCCAAAACGTGAATAATATTATAAGTACACACATCCTATACGAAATTTGGCGACCAACTTCGAGCATATATCACAAACATTGGCCATTGCGATTGTTCAGCCAGAAACTGCAATTGAAACCGACATACACACATATCTACCTATAGTATGTATGTATGTATACAAACAGGATATCCTCATAACTCCTTCAGGATTCGCGCACACTTCCCGCCCGTATAATAATCTGAGGATTCGCTATCGCGGAATTAATTAATACCATCCTTGCGGATGTTGATAACCATCGAGGGGTTGTCACGAAACCTACCCTCCTTCTCATCCTTAGTCCCCTAAAATCGTAAAATCAACGAGCTTCCTTCCCATCCTTAATAATAGCCGCAGGATAACTCGACTGTGGAGTAAAAGTTCACTTTGATTTAACCTCCGTGTAGATTTAACGTGGTTATTAAATTTAAAATAAACATAATCGACTATACGGAATTAAAAAAATACACATCTCTGAAACCAATAATTCTATGGTAATTTAATAAAAGCACTTTGAAGTTAATGCTTCTTTCGATCGGTGTAGAAGTTTTGACCAAATTGATGATAAATAATGGCAAAATATTCGCTTGAAAATAAATAATGGCAAAATATTCGCTTGAAAATAAAATACGGAAATAACGCATTTCATATTATTATATACATATATGTATAATAGCCGACATCCGTCTGTCTGTCTGTCTGTCTGTCTGCTGATAACGCTCGCTGAGGAAAAATTATTAAAAAACCACCAGAACGAGTGGGGGATCGAACCCACGACCGCAAGCTCGAGAGTCATCACGCTAACGCTATACTCTATCGCCCTTGGTCGGTTTAGTCCTTTTTTTTTAAACATATCGTGACTCGGCTTTACCTACAAAAGAGATCGTGATTCTGCTAACAATACATAGATGGCACTATAGAAACTATTATTTTTTTTTGTTTTTTGATTTTTACAAAATCACTTACAAAATTATAATTATTATTTACATATATAATAATTAATAATTATAATATAAATAGTAAAGTAAAAAAAAAAAACGATACTGTCGATACTACGGGATTGCTATAATACATATATGGCGCTATAAAAACTGTTGATTTTTTTTTGATCAATTAGTAGGAATCAATTACTAGAGCGGGCGTTGATATTCAACGGGCTTACACTAGTAATAATATAACAGCCCTATTCCATCTGTCTGTCTGTGTGTGTCTGTCTGCTGATAACGCTAGCCGATGTAAATAATTAAAAAAAAAAAAACCAGAACGTCGCGCTAGTGAGATTTGAAACCGGTATCACTGATTCGTTACACTGAGCGATTACGCTGTGAGCCAAACCAGATAATAATGGGCTGGTTTCAACTTGACTATTTATATAAAAAAAAATAGGCTCGCGACTTTGCTAAATTGTTACGTTGTTATTATAACGCGCCATCTATGCAACAACTATAAAAACTATTAAATTTAATATTATTTTTCAGTACGGGTGATGAGAAAGCGCTCCGTTGATATTCAACGGGCTTACACTAGTACAATAATATTTACCGGGTCATAACCTTGTATGTATGTATGTATGTATATCCCTATTGTTCTATGTATTGAACCATTCTTGGCGTACGCTTAGCGGTTAGTGTTATTATAGTGTTGAAGTTTATTTCCTTTCTTCGCTAATATAAAGATATTTATTATTCGGCGAGCGTCGTAAATTTCTCCACTCTTTTTGACCTGCAATTCTTCGAAGCACCCTATAAAATTACACGGCAATTACTATACATCTTCATTTCGCCGAAAATCTATAGTCCCGGTAGTAAATATAGTGCATTCGCTGAAAATAATAAAAGTCATCGAAACTGACAACGAAACGACAGTTTACTGAAAATATGATATTTAATCACACTCAAGTACCCCCAGTAAGGCTCACAGGAACATTGAAAGCACCTCTCCAAAGTTTGACTTTGATTTGTTAAGCAATGTGGGAATATATAATATATGTATGTACATATGTACATATACATATATGTAGTATACTGCCGTCCTAAGCCCACTTAACGTAACTGACAAAACAACAATATCGAGATAAATGGACTTGAAAGTTTTATTCTAAATTTGTGTTTTTCTTCATATATTACTGATTTATTTAAACTTTTTTTTAGTGCATGAGGTTATTTTCTATTGTGTTTTGATAATTCTAAGGAAAAATAATAAAATAAATAAATACTAGTTAGAGAATAGTAGTTACGTCACTTCATTATTCATTATTAATGTATACATATGACTATTCCAAACTTCAACCACTCTATTTGAAAAGAATGAATCTCTAACAATCTTATTTGATTTTTTCTTTTCGGAGTCTAAGAGTATGACCTCTTAGATGAGGGTTCTCATTGAACATAATGAGGTTGGTCATTTCACATGAATAATGATTATTTATTATTTTGAATACTTCAATTAAATCACCTCTTAATCTCCTCGTCTCCAATGTGGAGAGATTCAGTCTTTTCAATCTTTCGTGATAAGGTAGTGACCGAAGTAAATATTGGATACGTTATTTTCGCCAAGTATTGGTGATACTATTTCTCTGCGCATGCAGATACGCTAGATTTAATAGCTTAAAAAAGTCACTTTTGGATGAAGATACATTCATTTTGATATGAAAAATCGCAAGAATCCACCCCCATAACCCCTAAAACACATCTAACTCATTTTCGTAATTTTTGTCAGTTACGTTAAGTGGGCTTAGGACGGCAGTATACATATAGCTACATATGATATTGTACTGAGCGACTATGTGATGGTGTTTAATTGTTTTTTTTCTTTTTTTTTTTATCATTATGCATTACGTTGTAATGTGTATCTATTATATAGAATGTTTAAATGTGTAATGTTTTATTTTCATTTGTTATTATCATCCTGTAATTTATATTTTTTTTTGTTTGAGCTTTTGGCCTGTAAATAAATTAAATAAATATATAAGAAACATCAAGACAGATAGACTGACAAGAATTCAATTACATACATACATACATACATATATAGAGAGATAATATAGTTTCGAGCGTTCCTGACGGCCAGAAAGAAAGACAGGCTTAAGCCTATTATACATACACTATTGTAAACCCGTTGAATATCAACGGAGTGGTTTTTCATCACCCGTACTGTGAGTGTTTGTGTGGGTGAATGTATATGTGTATTTTAATTTTTTTTTAATTAGATGGCGCTTTATAATACAACAACGTAACAATTTAGCAAAGTCGCGAGCCTGTTCTTTATTTACATATATTGTCTCGTAACAGGCCCGCTATTATCTAGTTTGGATCACAGCGTAAGCGCTCAATGTTGCGAACCAGTGATACCGGGTTCAAATCCCACTCGCAGACAGAATCAGCAGACAGACACACACACAGATACACACAGACAGACAGACGGAATAGGGCTATTATATTTATGATATAATATGTAGTATGTATGTATGTATCTTTTGGCGTACAAGGAAATGCGTTCTTTGAACCTAATAATCACACGTTACATGTTTATAAAATATGTAAAATAATACATTTCTCTCGTGTGCATTACGTCTTCCCTTTTACGACAGGGGCGCGACGAAAAAAAAATCCGCAAATAATATAAATAATAATAAAAATCATAAAAAGTGATATAAAATACGACCTCGCCGGGACCTCAGTGTTTTTCGAGCATACGATATTATTCCGAGGTGCAATATCGTTTTTTATAAACTTTTTTACTGAAGCACTTTGTCGTTTTATTATGATTATAAGGCGACCATATACTACTTAGAAGTTTATGAAGTCGTAAGGGCGTACGATTAAATTTATTATAACCCTTTGAGGACGCTTAATGCGAGATTTATGACTGCGACAATATGTTGCGAAAGTTGAACTTGCTACTTTATTTTTTTCCTATCGCTACTTAAAAAGATTCCAAAAAAAAAAAATACACTCATATTACAACAGTTATTTATTGTGCTAAATTTGCATAGTGTTTTCTAGCAGTGGACATATTTTATTTTTATTCGGTGACAATGTTGCGCAAGAACGTATAATATGAATAAGCCGCTTTCAGCACCTGAAATATCCAATTGTAATAATTTCAATTGCATTCATCTAATTGGTGAATAGTATTTAAACTTACCATAAGAAGTGTATGAAGTGACAGCGGTACAAATCTACCAGCCGTGAAAATAATCGGCTTTTGAGCCCTGGTCATCATTATGGACAAATTTGATAGCATAGTTTTATCCATGAGATACCAGTCGCTCAAATAAATCGAATACGATAAGTAGTTGCTCTGAAAATGTATTTAAAAATGGATTAGTGAATTTAAAAGTTACTTGCTTAGTAGCGTTCATTGAAACCGTATTAACTTTGTTTTTGTTTTCTACTGAATTTAGTCGTTTTTATATATTTTTTAACAAGTTTAATCTACTTTAGATGATTTAAAATATATATAGATTGCTTCAAGTGCTAAATTTTGATTCGGAAAGAATTCAAAAAAACGTCTTTAATACATTTTTTTTACTATACTGAAAATTGGATAATGTAAATAATTATTATATATTTTTAAACGTGCAAAATTGTTTATATTTAATTTAAAATTGCAAACAAGCAAGAAGTGGTGATTTAAATTAATAAAATAATTAATTTCTACTTAATAACAAAATGTTCGTTTGAACATTCATTAGTTGATTACCTGTAATATTATTTCATTTCCAAAATAGCAGTATACAGTCAATTCCCACATGCTACATGCCAAAATTATTACACAAGTCATCCTGCTCGACATTGCAGAATCATTCTAAAGCGAGCAATAAAGTCATCGTATTGTAATCATGCCTATAATTATGTACTAATATTCATAGTATCATATATTATAACTCACACTGGTAACTACGAGTATAGTGAAGCACACCATTAAACAGCTCGTAAAGAACTGCAGGAAAATCACAGTAGAAAATATCCGTTCAAATCCACTCGTGTTCCTTAAAGTATGTACATTATAATATTAATTAAATTCAACTCAGCACGCGTTGGACTTCAATTAACCGCAGTGTATGTATGTATGTAGATAGTAAAATCGATGTAGGAATTAATTTTTAACCGCGTTTTAAATACTTGATAAGATAAATATATATTCTCGCGCTTAAAACGATCCACCCCCACACTTTCGTAATGGCCCTACGAAGTGATAAATATTTAAAGCTCTATTAGGCGGCAAGGTGTTAAGTGATATGCGTTATTAAAGCCTTTTACGACACTATACGACTAATATGTATTCGAAACGCGCGATTCCAACAATAACCCATTAACGCCCCCGAGTCTCTTTGAACTAGTTAGTTAGGTTGATATCACCTGATTATGGCCTGGTGATGTTTGGCGCACTTCTTGAACATTTCCTCGACTTTCCTGTTGATTTTCTCCACTGCCAAGGCTTTTCCTAAACAAATATACCTATGTCACATATTTGATAGGTGTAACTTTTGAAATATCAATACAAATCATTGTAAGAGTTTCTAGCTTACAATGGAACAAAGTGAAATGCTAAGTTCAAGAATGTTACGTAAGATCCATTGCACAGAGAGAGGCGTAGAAAGATGTATGCTCGGTATAACAAGAAGATACCACAAGAGGAATACATGGGTAAGAAGCATGACCAAAGTTGCAGATATAGCGGAACGTGTGAAAAAGTTGAAGTGGCAATGGACTGGACACATAGCGAGAAGAATGGATGGCAAATGGACACGAGAAATACTAGAATGGTATCCGAGAGGATGTGAAAGAAAGCAAGGTAGACCGAGTGGACGATGGGCTGATGAATTGAGATGTATGTAGTCAACTGGATGCAGATTGCTCGAGATAGACAGGAATAGATGAGGATCGAAGAGGCCTTCATCAAGCAGTGGATGGGGAAAGGCTGAATATGATGATGATGAATAAAACAAAGTGAAATAGTAAATTCAAGAATGTTACGCAAGATCCAGTGCACACAGAGACGCATGGAAAGATGTATGCTCGGTATAACAAGAAGAGATCGCAAAATGAATACATGGGTTAGCGGAACGTGAAAAAAAGTTGAAGTGGCAATGGACTGGACACATAGCGAGAAGAATGGATGGCAGATGGACACAAGAAATACTAAAATGGTATCCGAGAGGATGTGAAAGAAAGCAAGGTAGCAAGGACGATAGGCTGATGAATTGAGACGAATGTATGGAATCAAATGGATGCAGATTCCTCAAGACAGACAGGAATGGAAGAGGATTGGAGTGACTTCATCCAGCAGTGGATGGTGAACGGCTGAAAATGATTATGATGATGAATAGTGCACACAGAGAAGCATGACAAGGTGTATGCTTGGTATAACAAGAAGAGATTATAAGAGGAATACATGGGTAAGAAGCATGACTAAAGTGGCAGATATAGCGGAACGTGTGAAAAAGTTAAAGTGGACACAATGGAAGATGGATGTGAGAAATAATGGAATGGTATCCTAGAGGATGTGAAAGAAAGCAAAGTAGACTGAGTGGACGATGAGCTGATGAATTGAGAAGAATATGTGGAGTAAACTGGATGCAGATCGCTCAAGATAGACAGGAATGGAAGAGGATTGGAGAGGGCTTCTTCCAGCAGTGGATGGTGAATGGCTGAAAATAATGATGATGATGATGAATAAAACAAATTAAACGATATCTTCTCTTGAACAAAATTTTCACATAAATAAGTGCTTTTCATCATTTTAGTTACAATACAATTGATAGTATTTTATTGTATTAAGCATTTCAAAAGCTAGACACTTCAATCTATCACTCTTAAGAGTCTTAAGGTAAATTTAAACCATAATGAGCTTCTACTTCTTCTATGGCTCGCAATCGTAAAGTTTCCATGGCCAATCTTAAAATTTTCAATTGCCCAGCTGCGTGTATCATCAAACCCATACAAATCTGAAAAAATATTTAGTATCAAACCATTTTTAGTACAACTCTATATGCTTTGTCGCCGAACTTTCATACAACACACAATAAAGTTTACACGTTCATAACTATACCAATCTGTATTTTAATGTCAAATAAAACTATGTGGAAATAGTCTACAAACCGTATCAAATACAATGATTATATTTGCAGAAATGAAAACCAAAAAATTGGTCAAAAAAAATGACATTTCGTAGAGTGGCGATTCTGAATAGTCGTACGGTAACCAATTGACGAACGGTAATACTGGAACGCTAGTATTTTTCGACGATGTAATCTAAAAAAATTCAATTTCAATCAATAGGTCATTGTTATTTTGAATAAAAAGGTTTATTTGTAATCGTACCGAATCGCTAAGCATAGTTTCCACATTCATCATGACCAAAATTCCAATGATTCCGAAACATACTGAAACTTGCGCATTGTAAAGCCAGACGCAATGTTCGATAATCGCGTTCGCATTCAAATATTTCGATTTTCTATACCTGTATATAAATGTAAATAACGATTTAATTAATAATAACTATAATATTGATAATTGCTATTTTGTTCGACTTTTAATAATAATAATCGAAAGATTCGACGATAAGCTCTTAAGATTTTGCTAACGTTCGACTACGTGACGTTTGGAACTGTCAAAAAGAAACCCTTTCGCCACGGTGGAATTCGACCGTAAATCATAACGGCTACATTCTAGCGTTGCAAAAAAATAAATAAACACAAAACTTTCGCGAGTGCTTCTATTTTATATCTAGGAAAAAAACTCACGCAAAAGTCTCGCCTTCGTAAGCCTCCATGTATTTCTCAATAGTTTTCGTGTGGAATAAAAAGGCGGATATTTTGACACATCCCAACATCATGGCTAAAGTGACTGAAAATCTTGGTAACATGTCCATCCATATTCCTGCTTGAAGTTGGAGAACCGTATCCACTGTTGAGCACACATTGTAAGGAACAATGGTCACGAGCAAGATCTGAAATTTCAACAGGCAAATTCAACCAATAAATAATTCCTTATGATGTGATTGAAAATCATGAAAATATGTTTTATAAACACATTGTTTGTTCACAAGTAAACAAACATTCTACTGTATATAATAGTGAAGTCAAAGAATGAAACTAGGATGGATTTCTTTTGGAAGAATGAACATTGTTTTTAAATCCAACATTCCGCTATGCTTAAAAATAAGGCATACGACCGATGCGTACTGCCAGTTATGACGTATGGATGTGAAACGTGGATGTTAAATTCAAGAATGTTACACAAGATCCAGTGCACACAGAGAAGCATGAAAAGATGTGTGCTAAGTACAACAAGAAGAGATTGTAAGAGGAATACATGGGTAAGAAGCATTACCAAAGTGGCAGATATAGCGGAACGTGTGAAAAAGTTAAAGTGGACATACATATAGCGAGAAGAATGGATGCGAGAAATACTGGAATGGTATCCGAGAGGATGTGAAAGAAAGCAAAGTAGACTGAGTGGACGATGGTTTGATGAATTGAGAAGAATGTGTGGAGTAAACTGGATGCAGATCGCTCAAGATAGACAGGAATGGAAGAGGATTGGAGAGGGCTTCATCCATTAGTGGATGATGAACGGCTAAAAATGATGATGATGATGAATAAAACAAAGTTAAATGCTAAATTCAGGAATGTTACGTAAGATCCAGTGCACACAGACAATCATGGAAAGATGAATGCTCGGTATAACAAGAAGAGATCGTAAGAGGAACACATGGGTAAGATATAGCAGGTATAGCGGAACGTTTTAAAAAGTTGCAATTTTGGTGAATTGAGATGAATGTGTGGAGTCAACTGGATGCAGATTGCTCAATACAAACAGGAATGGAAGAGGATTGGAGAGGCCTTCATCCAACAGAAGATGGTGAACGGCTGAAAATGATGAATAGTGAAGTAACTAGGGGAAAATACTATCCAGTGATAAAACCATTGCCTTCTAGGTGGGAGGAAAAGGTAAAAAGTATTTTTTTAAATGGGGCCAACTTTGTGAAATCGTCTAATTTAGATAAATCGCAAATTCTAAATGGAAACGGCTGATCTGGATTTAATAATGTCCAGATCTTACCAATGACGATATCTAAGTTCGCTCAAGAGGCCAACGCTCTAACCACTGAATACATAATAAATTGTATTACAATTTGATTTAATAATAATACATTACCGCGATGCCGTAAATCTTATACAGAATAGACGCGATCGGTGATAAGGTACGATTTGGCCACAATCCCCACAAAGACAGCATAGTTTTTCCGAATTTAAAATGATTGCTCAATCGCTTCGGCTTGTCGTCGACCATTTTGTTCCTTCGAAATATTTTATTTCGTATAAATTTCATATATAATATGTACATAGTCCGCGTCGAGTGAGTTCTCCACACAGTGCAACGCGTCAATGAAATGATACGTTTATACAAACGATCTAACTGTAGTTTGGATGCGTACAATCAATCCAACGGAAAGTGTTATCTATTGATTATGATTGATATTATAATACAAACATTTCGTTTATGTATAAAAAAATGTTAAACAATTACAACGTTGCTTAGTATGTTTGACGGGTATAAACTTCGTGATTTTTTCTATTATTTTTAATTTTTTTACACAGACTTACATATAGCTATTTTGCTATAATTTTGACGTGTAATATATTACACATTATATATGGTGTATTTGAAGAATTTTTAATTAATCGTAAGTACGTTTTAAATAGCATTTTCAAAATGTCAAAGTACGGCGCCGCAACTAGGTGCTCCAAATTTTCAACATCCTTCCACTTCAAAATTCTCGATCGTCGAATATTTGAGCGTTTTTTTTTTTTCTTCGATTTTGTCCGCATACGAGAGAATCAAACGGGCCTATAATGCCGTCAAAAAAAATTATTCCCTTCTAGGCCTTTGATCCTGGCGATCCTCAGAACTCCGTTCGGTTAGAAAAAAATTTTTTTTTTAACCGAAACCTTACCTTAAACCGTTCGGTCCAAAAGTCAGTTAATTAAATACGTGTGACCCGATTTTTATTTTTGTCCATCTGTAGACGTAGACGTGCATATTTATAATATATTCGTATACCTACTAGAGTATAATATATATTTTTCTTACCTTTGATGAAAAAAAATACCCTAAGTGTACCCTAGGACGGTTCGTTCGATTGCCTTCACGCGCTATTGGATCTTCAGATTATCAAAGAACGATAATTATTTAACTAAGCGAAAGTTATTTTTCTCCTATATAGCTATTCAGATCAAAAAATACATAATATATATCAAAAAGACCAACACGAAACTTTTTACAATCACAAATTTCTCAAAACACACACTACACAAGTACTTATCGTTTTTATATTAAAAGATTTAAACTACATCTCAATGCTTTCTATTTCAACGTGGCATACAATAGAAAATAAATAAAAAAAACTGTAAAATAATTACCAAATTATACGTTTATTATGCGACCGGTTATTATCGGCTCCACCCCCGTTTAAAAGCATCGTCTATTCTGCAAATCATCACTTACATTTTTTTTTATCGTTAATAACTGGCTGATTGAATAACAGATCGCCAACAAGGTAAACTTTTTTTACTACGACCCACTGCAAGAACTGCATTTTGTATTTCGACCCAGTATGCCTACCATATAATATTATATTAAACACAAACTCTGTCCATTATGTTCCTTTATTTACTATTGACACGTGATATATGCATATTTATGGATGAAACTACATAGTTTTCAATTAGAAACATTGTTTTTAATTGATATAAAGTTGAAAATCCTAGTTCACACAAATAAGTTAAAGTAAATGGCAATAGTATAAAGATTAATAGTATGTAAATTCTCCTTTAATTGCTGAAATTCATTATTTAGTGTAAATGAACTATGTAATAAGGTGCAGAAATTTAGTCTCCTCTTCGGGATCAAAGTATAACTCAATTATTATTGATTCAGGGCTTCCAAAGGCTGTTCTTTATTGTTTAAAATTTCTGCACTGTTATTAGTTATTATTAAAGCTTTGGGATATTGAAGTGAGGCGTGATAATGTGTCGAGTTTTAATTCTTTTAAAATATTTTCATTGACAATGTTAACCAATGATAGAGGAACTGACCATTCCGGTGTTATGCGAACAAATTCTACCATGTTATAAAATCTAGATACAGGCGACTCGTTCCATTCTCAATATTTGCAACGTTTGACGAAACCCATTTTATTTATTTTGAGACCCATTAATGTGGTTAAACCGAGACCCATTAAACCGGTGGTCCGCGAGAGAATTTCGGTGGTCCACATTTTTCATAATCATCATCATATTCAGTCGTTCACCATCCAATGTTGGATAAAGGCCTCTCCAATCCTCTTCCATTCCTGTTTGTCTTGAGCAATCTGCATCCACTTGACTCCACCCATTCTTCTCAATTCATCAGCTCATCCTCCACTCGGTCTACCTTGCTTTCTTTCACATCCTTTCGGATACCATTACAGTATTTTTCACGTCCATCTGCCATCCAATTCTTCTCGCTATGTATCCACTTTAACTTTTTCACCCGTACTCCTATATCTGTCACTTTGGTCATACTTCTTACCCGTGTATTCCTCTTACGATCTCTTCTTGTTTATAACAACTTTATTTTATCTTTGGAGTGGAGGAGGAAAGTATCCCTGTTGAAACATGTGTTCATGATTATAAATGGACATATGTTCAATGGGGAAATACTGGAGCGCCTCCAACTATACACTCCGGATTTTTATTGTCGTGCACGGGGTCACGAGCTTTTTGTGGTGCCAGGGTGCAGATCAATGCTTATGGGGTCCAGCCCGGTGGTTACTGCTCTTAAATTATTTAATTCATTGTCGACTGATGTTGACATTTTCAACATCATAAAAATTTGTAAATTCTAGGATTATTTTATTATTATTTCTTTTTTTTTGTTTGATTTTCTTATGTTTTTTATTATATTACTAGCTGACCCGGCATACGTTGCAATGCCCGATACCGTTCCCGTTCCCGATCCCGATCCCGTTCCCGTTCCTAGTACGTTATCTGACGCGTAAGCAGGCCCGTTCCCGATCCTGTTCGCGTTCCCGGTCTAGATCCTGTTCCTGTTCCCGATCACGATCCCGTTCCTGTTCCCGATCCCGATCCCGTTCCCGTTCGTAGTACGTTATCTGACGCATGAGCAGGCCCGTTCCCGTTTTATCCCGATTTTTTTTCACAGGAACCATCCCCGGCATGATCACAATAAGTCCTGAATGTTTCATCGCGATCGGTTGAGTGGTTTAGGAGCCTATAAGAGACAGACATTCATTTTATATATATATATATATATATATATAGGTAGATATTCTGTTTAACTTCTATGTAGCTTTTTTGATATTCTTATTCTTTTTTTTTTTATATATGTATGTAGTTTAGATATGTATATGTAATCTATATTTTGGGCTAAAACCTGTTAATAAATAAATAAATAAAATAAAAATAACAAGCATACATCTGCACCAGTGCAGATCCAGATCTTACGTAGCATTCTTGAATTTAGCTTCCAAGTTTCACATCCATACGTCATAACTGGAAGTTTTCATAATGAATATATCGTTTATTTATCATTATCACTAGGTGATATCCAACTTTTTGCAAATAACTTGTTATTTTTATGGAAACAATCACGGTAGTGGTCCGTGAGGTCCAAAAAGTTGGCGACCGCTGCATCAGTGGGTCGGGACCCACAGTTTGAAAAACCCTGTGTATCTACATACATACATATACATATATGTACATGTTAAATTTTCAGATTTAATTTATTTATATTCGTATTCAATTTTGAATCCCAATTTTTTTTTCAGTGAAAGTGTACGTGTTCAAGGTCATCCTTGTGAGTCTACCTCGCCGGACTTGGTTCACTTTTGCGGTGAAATCGTCACGCACGTACGCAACGGATAAAAAAAAATCGTTTAGCCTGCGCTGCGCTGACCAAAACACCCATTTGCATATATTTAATTTGGGTTTCGTTGCGGATAGAAGCAAATGGGGGTGGTTGGGGGGTTGAAATCCGTTGGCCGAGTCCCACAACGCCGTTAATCTCGTTATAAGTCAGCGTTAAACGGCCAAATCAGATACACAAGCGGCCACCGGCAAAAACCTCGTTTGAATCCCGAAATCCGGATTCCGGATTGACACTGGCTGAAATTGGGCGAACGGATTTTTGTGAGAGTGGAATGGGAAATGTTGTTTCGACGATATATTATGACGACGATACAATCCGGAACAGATGCGATAGCAAAATCTGAAATGTGCAAAAAATATCCGCATATCGATTTCTTACCCGTCGACGATAAGAGTGGTTAACGGTATCGAACGAAGCTTACTAGTAATAAAATATAACGACTATACACATTAAAATTTGATTTATATTTAAAATATATTACATCTACACATTAATCACCAAAAAAACACATACATAGATAGTAAAATACGTTTCATGGACAAATCCATTCCATTTCTCAAACAAGATTTCATCTAAAATTCAGTACAAAAAAAATTAATCTTAAAATCGATTGGAAATATTATTGGAATATTTACGTAATCTAGGGCGTTGATTTAAAGTACTTTTAAGTAATAAAAATATTATATATACATATAATAGCCGAAATCCGTATGTCTGTCTGTCTGCTGATAACGTTCGCCGACGTAAATAATTAAAATACCAGAACGTCGCGCGAGTGGGATTTGAACCCGGTATCACTGATTCGGAATACTGAGCGCTTACGCGTTGAGCCAAACCAGATAATAATGGACTGGCCTCAACTTGACTATTTATGTATATAATAAAAAATAGGCTTGCGAATTTGCGAATTTGTTAAATTGTTATTGTTACGCGCCATCTATGCAACAACTATAAAAACTATGAAATTAAATATTATTTTTCAGTACGGGTTATTGAGAACGCTCCGTTGATATTCAACGGGCTTACACTAGTACATATATATAATAGCCGAAATCCGTATGTCTGCTGATAACGCTCGCTGAGGAAAAATATACGATCCTGTCTCCAAACTTCGCCATATTGCTTATATGTAGAGGATGATTCGTTGTTGCAATGGAAATTTTTTGAAAAAAAATTCAAAGGTCTGGTAGTAAAGTTATACCCATTTGAACATTATATTATATATATATATAATAATAGCCGAAATCCGTCTGTCTGTCTGTCTGTCTGCTGATATCGCTCGCTGAGGAAAAATAATTAAAAAACCAGAACGAGTGGGGGATCGAACCCGGAGCCCCAAACTCGAGAGGAATCGCACTTATGCTATCCGCTGTCGCCAGTTGTCATTTTAGTTTTTTTTTTTTTTTTTAAACATTACCTATACAAGGGGATCGTGACTCTGCTTTACCTATAAAAAGGATCGTGACTCTGCTAATAATACATAGATGGCACTATAAAACCTATTATTATTATTTTTTTTTGATTTTTACAAAATCACTAACAAAATTATAATTATTATATATGTAATAATTAATAATTATAATATAAATAGTAAAGTAAAAAAAAAAATTTTATCGATTGGGTATTATAACGCGCCATAGATGGCACTATAAAAACTATTAAATTTAATATATAATTTTCCAGTACGGTTGATGAGAACGCTCCGTTGCTATTCAACGGGCTTACACTAGTTATGTACATATATGTACATATAATAGCCGAAATCCGTCTGTTTGTCTGTCTGTGTGTCTGTCTGGTGATAACGCTCACTGAGGTAAATAATAAAAAAAAAAAAAAAACAGAACGAATGGGATTTGAACCCGAGGTTGGGAGGAATCGTGCTTACACTATCTTCCAAACGGAGGCGATGGTGTACGTGCTATAATTAGCCAAAATTAGTTCTTTAAACGGTTTGCGACTTTGCTAAATTATTACGTTGTTATTATAACGCGCCATAAATGGCGCAACATATTGTTGCATAGGCAACAACTATAAAAACTATTAAATTTAATATTATTTTTTAGCACGGGTGATGAGATCGCTCCGTTGATATTCAACGGGTTTACACCAGTAATGTAATAACATTAAATATAGTATTCGGTTCAACTAATATAAAATTTTGTACATTTGTAGTCAATCATAATAAAATGATATTATTACATTTATATGATATTTTACAAATTTTATGTCATTTAATCAATAGTGATATTAAAATTTTACCATATTATATAAAATTAATATAACACGTTGGACTAATTGAATCGTTTAAGACGGAGGCCGTTAAAGGTAACCGCGACGATAACCATTTTAATTAATAACAATTGATAATGAACGATTATATTTAATACCCGTGTATACGCAACAATTGCAAATTATACATTGATTATAAATTACACACCTAATTGTACCTGGTGGCGAAATTTTACCCGTGCCTAATACGATTTTCCCCTTTTCCGCGGTGAACGAGTCACTTCCGGTCTCGCATTATAATTTGTCATGGCGTCACAGCCCGGAAAAGCGGAAAACTCAACGAGGCCGGAAAATCCGAACGAAACGCGCGAATGCGATTCCAAACGATACTATGTACATACATATGTATGTTCGCACGAACGCTTCCGTCTGTTTGACCATTTGTGGACTAATGTGGACTAAACTGTACGGGATCAATGCGACGAAAAGCTCACACGGAACGGGACATGGATACACAACATTTCATCGAATGAAAAAATAACAATATTGGAACAGTATTCAATACAATACTAGAATATTTATCTTTGTCATACATACTGTACTTATTTTATAACAGTTTGAAACGAGAGTGGAACTAATCCATTTATATAAAGTTTGGATTTCTATTTACTAAAAAAAGTGTGAATACGTATGCTGCCGTCCCAAGCCCACTTAACGTAACTGACAAAAAATACGAAAATGAGTTAGATGTGTTTTAAGGGTTATGGGAGTGTATTCATCCAAAAGTGACTTTTTTAAGCTATTAAATTTAACGTATCTGCATGCGCAGAGAAATAGTATCACCAATAATTATCGAAAATAACGTATCCAATATTTACTTCGGTCACTACCTTATCATGAAAGATTGAAAAGACTGAATCTCTCCACATTGGAGACGAGGAGATTAAGAGGTGATTTAATTGAAGTATTCAAAATGATAAATAATCATTATTCATGTGAAATGACCAATCTCATTATGCTCAATGAGAACCCTCATGTAAGAGGTCATACTCTTAGACTCCGAAAAGAAACATCAAATAAGATTGTTAGAGATTCATTCTTTTCAAATAGAGTGGTTGAAGTTTGGAATAGTCATATGTATACATTAATAATGAAGTGACGTAACTACTAAAGTATTCTTTTTTTTTTTTTAATTTTTCCTTAGAATTATCAAAACACAATAGAAAATAACCTCATGCACTAAAAAAAAAAGTTTAAATAAATCAGTAATACATATATGAAGAAAAACACAAATTTAGAATAAAACTTTCAAGTCCATTTATCTCGATATTGTTGTTTTGTCAGTTACGTTAAGTGCGCTTAGGACGGCAGTATGTATGTATTACTTTTGTCTAAACTCTAAAGGAACTAAACGATTATGTCTTTACTTAAAAAATAGTAAAAATCTTATTTTTTTACCTTAAATAAATTCATTCTAATCTCATATACACACATATGTATGTATGTACATACATATGTAAAAGTGTTACACGCTTTGAAAGATATGAGTTTTTGATTTTAAAATTGAACAGTTCCATTTTTATTGTTTTTGGTTAATAAAAGGATTACATTTCCGCATACTGAAATAATTTTTTTAAACTTTTCTTTGTAAGAAACCTTATTATTTCACCATGAATGGAATATTTCCACTTTCAAACATTTTTTTCAAAAAATTTTGCGCTAGTATGAAAAAGTTAAACGACTCAACTTTATATATTATATATAATTACGAATTAACTTTGTGTTTCAAATCGCTTAACGCGTTTTTATTACACTATGACACTTCAATTCAAATGTTCATGAGACCTGCTCCACTTTCCGAGCATCATTTTTTAGATACGATCCATTCATTCATGAAAGTGCGTGCCCGTATAACTAATCTTTTTCAAAAGTGGAATACTACCACTTTCAAAACAAAGCTCACAAGCCGCAGATGAACCACCACTCAATACAATACACACGATCTCTTCAAATGCAACGAGTCTCGTCAAATTGCACTCAATCGAATCCGTTACCTGTAATTCAATGAACTTCATCCGACTCAAAGGTAACCCTTTCCGACATTGTTTCCCACACAAAACTTGCATTAATTTTTTTTTTGCCCCTTGCTGTTTTATGATCGCCGTTGTTGAGAACCGCACCGTGACTCAAGATTGCAACCGAGTTTAATTACCAAAGAGAAAATGAGAAAATCCATTGCAACAGTCTAAGGGTGAAAAGGTCTGAACAGGACCAGCCGAGGCTTTATTGGTCTACCCTTTCTTTTCCTCGTACCCTTCCCTTGCATCGTCGAAACGTTGCACAATATAAAAGCTTTCATTATCGCGAAAGTGCAGTCTGAATCAACACGGTTGCATGCACTCGCCAAACTGAGCTCTGTGATCTTTTGAATTTATACGTTTCTCCGTTTAAAACACATTTCTCTGTCTCTGCCGTTTAACGAGCTCGCCGTATCAAATTAGTAGTATATGTATGTACAAATATATGTACATTGGAGTTGATATACTCGTATGATACATCTATCGTTCGTTCCGTCTACACTTGTATTTAAACTTGTGAACGGGTAAAAAATTATGCCCTGTGCAAACTTTTCGCATCAAACTCGTCGAAACAACGTCACCCCTAACGTACACTCTTGTAGTAGTTTTTCAGATCGTTTGAATCAATTTTACGATTGCAAACTAGTACATGTTTTAATTCACGGCATAAATTGCGGTCTTTTGAACCAGTAAAACATATTTCCTACCATTCAAACTCTTCATTTTCTAGATTTTATTACATTTCCGTACAATTTTCGTTTACATAGACGCATTGAGGTTGCTCGAAAGAACTTTCGAATTTTTAATTAGTTCACTGCGAATAAAATTTTATATTTTCTAACAAGTTATATCTTAACCTTTTAACAGTAATTATAATAATTTTTATGATATTTTAATCAGTGTTATACACACATATGTATATCTGCGGCCTGACTTATAAGTATGTTAAACATGCCAATATTTTCTTATGCAGATTATCCAATAAGTAACTACCCTACATCTTTTGGCGATACCTTTTAAACTACCCAATAAGAATCAATTTAGTAAATTGGGTAATTTTAGTATAGTATTTCGCAAATGGAGGACATTTGTACGATACAACACAATTTATTTAATTGATTTTTATTAGGTAGTTCAAAAGTTATAGCAAAAAAAACATAGGGTCCTTACTTATGGAATATTAAAATTTTCGTATGTTTAAACAAAACCTTTGCAGTATTATCCTTAACACAATAGAGATAGTGCTGGATGAAAGCCTTTCCGATCCTCTTCCATTCCTGGCTGTCTTGAGCAATCTGCATCCACTTGACTCCGCACATTTTTCTCAATTCATCAGCCCACTCAGTCTACCTTCCTTTCTTTCCATCTGCCATCCATATTATTTTTGCTGTGTCCACTTCTACTTTTTCACACGTTCCGCTATATCTACCACTTTGGTCATGCTTCTTACCCATGTACTACTCTTACAATCTCTTCTTGTTATACCGAGCATACATCATTCCATGCTTCTCCGTGTGCACTGAATCTTACGTAACATTCTTGAATTTAGCATCCTCGTTTCACATTCATACGTCATAACTAGCAGTACGCATTGGTCGTATGCATGATGCAGAATAGTCTAGATATGCCCTCGCCCTCTAAAAATGTTCCGACTCTAACTAAGACACTCGGGTATAAAAATTCTAGTTGTGGGAGTTAAAGTGTTGAAAAAAAAGGTCACTTCTTTGTTATTCGAGTCATCCCTACCGTATTCTATGTATTCTATATCTATAGTCGTATGCCTTATTTTTTAAGAATAGCGGAATTTTGGATTTAAAAACTATGTCCATTCTTCCAAAAGCGCTACATCCTAGTTTCATTCTTAATGACGGTAATTCAGGTCGAATAAGGCCCGTAACGCACTTGGCAGCCTGGCTGCGCGGCCAAGGCCGCGGCGGCCAGAAAAACGTGCACCTAGTTCAAGCAGCCAAAGCGGCAGCCAGAGCTCAGTTCTCAGAAATTTAGCGGCAAGTTCTCAAACAAAAGATGCTCACAAATGGACAGCGATACAACATATTATTTTCAATGCAATATTTGGTTCGTAATCTCGGATCTCGGATCCTTTTGTACTGTATGTACATATGTAGATGCAAATAATTCGTTGAAAATAGTTTTATATACATTATTTCCAGCGCGCAATATTAGCGAGATTTTTTTTTTATATTTTTATCTTATTCGTTGAATTTAGTGCAAAATTTATAATGGAATTGGAATTGTTTATTGTTTATTGTTTTTCAGCCGAAACGGCTGAAAATCAGAAATGGCAAACGTGAATTGACTGGCTGCCGAGCAGCCAGGCTGCTAGTGCGTGCATCGCACAGGCAGCCACATACATTTGCTTTGTTAAATACATCTCGTGTTGGCCGCGGAGGCCAGTGGCTGCCTGTCTGGCTGCTGCGTATCGGAGCCGGTACCTGTGACCGCGCAGCCAGAGTTTCCTGGCTGCCTCAGTGCGTTGTCAAACAGGCAGCCACATACATTTCCTAACATCGTTGTGGCCGCCGCGGCCATGGCCTCTTACGACATAGTGTATTGATTATAAAATATTTGGGATATCGATTTTTGTACGATTTGATTTCTCGGAATTGAATTTTCATATTTTTACATTGGCCCCATTTGGGACCGTGTCGCGGAATTTCTTATGGAAAATTCGATTTATTTATTTTTTTAATGAATCTATTACGTGTTTACGCACAGTCCTCGTTATGCAGACCTTTGATGATTTAGTCGAAAGGCCGGGAAGCAAAAAAAAAATGAAATTGGACGGTTGTTGGAAATTAGTAAGTGGGTGTTGTCGAGACGCCATTTGAACGCGCGCCTGCCGAAGAGAAACGCCAAATAATTTGCATCTGTTTACCCCATAAATATTATAATTAGCTACCGAAGAAAACTTTCGCGGACATTAGACACAGACAACAACCGGAACAAGGGGCCGGATTCTACTTATTTTTCTCCTATAAACCTCACTTATATATTGCTACTGCTGCCACCGCTGCTGCTTCTGCAGCTTTTTACTTTTATTTTTTATTATTATTATTTTCTTCTATTTTTGTACTTTGCCAAACAGAAAGAGCGAATGAAACTTTCGGTCGGAAGGACTAATGAACAAACACCGGCAGTCGTGAAAATATTTTTCACCAAATCTCAAAAATTAATCTTTTAAATATACCGTCGTGTTTTCTTTGCCAAGTAAACGTGAACCCATAGAGTCAATATTCAGAAGTTAGAAATATTTTTCGTATAAACAAAGAAATATATACAATATTTGTATCCACTGAATACGAATATAATAGTTTCTGTGATACATTATATACATTTTGTCCAATTCTTAGCATTATAAGGTCTCTGTCACAAAATCGTCTTTTTATTGGTGTGTTTTACGGCATTAAAATCTTTTAAATTAACTGTGCAGCTGAAACCGAAAGTCAAAAATACTGCTATTACGGTTTTGCTAAATTCAAGAATGTTACGCAAGATCCAGTGCACACAGAGAAGCATGGAAAGATGTATGCTCGGTATAACGAGAAGAGATCGTAAGAGGAGTACATGGGTGAGAAGCATGACCAAAGTGGCAGATATAGCGAAACGTGTGAAAAATTGGAAATGGACACAGCGAGAATATAATGGATGGCAGATGGACGCGAAAAATACTGGAATGGTATCTGAGAGGATGTGAAAGAAAGAAAGTTATACTGAGTGAACGATTGGCTGGTGAATTGAGAAAAATGTGTGGAGTCAACTGGATGCAGATTGCACGAGACAGACAGGAATTGAAGAGGATTGTAGAGGCCTTCATCCAGCAGTGGATGGTGAACGGCTGAAAATTATGATGATGATTATCGTTTTATTTATTCTCAATGTTACCTTATTACAGTAACTATGTCTATAAAGTTTGTAACTTTACCATACAATTTTTCGTTTAAGGAAAAGCTCCATCAAAATTTTCCACAACAGAAAGAGAAAATTCTTTAAAAAAATCCTTACACAATCAACTTGTATAATAAAATAGTGTATGTCTATGAATTTCAGTAATTTTTAAAACTCTAATTCAATTAATTACATTATTCAAATAATAAAGTAAGCCCGTTGAATATCAACGGACGTGTTTGACGTAATTGATTACGTTACAATTTAGCAAAGTCGTGAACCTACTAAGGAAAAATATTTTAAAATTATAGGAGACCTTCCATCACCGGTGTTGGGTGAACGCGTTAGCGCTAACTCGCCCAACCTGGCGATCGCGGGTTCAAATTCCACTCGCGACGTTCGTGTTTTTTCAATTAAATTTAAATTTCAGCCTTTACCGAGGCGATCGTTATCAGCAGACAGACAGACAGAATTGGGCTATTATATGTGTAACTAGTGTAAGCCCGTTGAGTATCAACGGAGCGTTCATCACCCGTACCTATATAAATAATAATATTAAATTTAATAGTTTTTATAGTTGTTGTATAGATGGCGCTGAACTAAATATAGGGAAATTAAAAATAAATGCGAGGTGTATTAAAATCGTTTTAGTGTCAGAATGATGAAATGTAACTTAAATAAAAATGTCAATAGTTATAGAACTTACATAAAAAGGCTTTTATACAAATAGAGAAGATATCAATACAGGAGTAAAATATACATTTCTTGGTAATGCAAGTAACGAACGGTAATTTCTTAGTAATGCAAGGCAGCGATTGGCAGAGATAAGTTGGTAGGGGGGTGGGTTCAGTCCAGGTAGCAGTTCAGACCGCTTATATGGGTAACAAAGGTTTCTCTTACCAACCCGCCGTAGTCGATACGTTAGAATGCTCGACTACCAACTTCGACGTCGTGGGTTCAAATCCCGCAAAATCTGGTATTTTAATTATTTTTCATCTTTTCCTATTTATTGTAACTATAGGTAATGTAACTAAAGGACAAACTCACGGCCGGGCGATAGTGTATAGCATTAGTGCGATGACTCTTGAGCCTAAGGTCGTGGGTTCGATCCCCCGCTCGTTCTATTGGTTTTTTAAATTATTTTTCCTCAGCGAGCTTTATCAGCAGACAGACAGACAGACAGACAGATGGATTTCGGCTATTATATATATAATTAAACAATGTGACGTTCATATACATATGTACATACATTGCTGAAGCTGCAAAAGTAAACTGTGGGATTTAACGGTCGAACGCGACTCTTCTTCGGAATAATTGTTACGACCGGCGGCCACGACTGCGAAGACCCAAAGTTCACAATTCGCTCGTGTGGCCGACGCTAGTTTACGACGAAGATAAAAATGAAGAGTATTACTGTACGTAAATGCCAAAACGACACGACCATGTACGAGATTAAGTTTTACTTTGTCGGATTTCGTACCCGGGTGAAAAGAAAAGAAACGAAGGAAAAAAAAAAAAAATACACGGAGTGGTAATAAAACGCAAAGCCTCAAAGTATCGTCGCGGCCAAGTAATAACCTTTAGCGCGTCTGGCGCTACACTTCTTGCCCCCTAATTAGCATCGTTGTTGTTCGCAAGGAACGGCCCAGTCCGTGGTAGTTATGCAAATTGGTGTAAAGCTACTGTATATATAAATGCACGTGGACAATACGATCCTGTCTGGATCTCTAAACTTCGCCATATTGCTTATATGTAGAGGATGATTCGCTGTTGCAAAGGAAAATTTTGAAAAAAAAATTCAAAGGTCTGGTAGTAAAGTTATACCCATTTGAACATTATTATATACATATATATAATAATAGCCGAAATCCGTCTGTCTGTCTGTCTGTCTGCTGATAACGCTCGCTGAGGAAAGATAATTAAAAAAACCAAAACGAGTGGGGGATCGAACCCGGGACCCCAAGCTCGAGAGGACTCGCACTTATGCTATCCACTGTCGCCAGTTGTCAATTTAGTTTTTTTTTTTTTTTTTTAAACATCACCTATACAAGGGATCGTGACTCTGCTAATAATACATAGATGGCGCTATAAAAACTATTATATTTTTTTGTCACTTACAACCGTGCGATCAATTAGTGGCATAATTATACATATATATGTATATATTAGTGTGAGCCCGTTGATTATCAACCTAGCGTTCTCATCACCCATACTGAGAAATAATATTAAATTTAATAGTTTTTATAGTTGTTGCATAGATGGCGCGCTATAATACAACAACGTAACAATTTGGCAGTTGTCAAATCGTAGCAGGCTCGTCATCGCCTCCGTTGCATGATAGTGTTAGCACGACTCATTCCAACCTGGTGATCACGGGTTCAAATCCGAGGCGAGCGTTATCAGCAGACAGACAAACGGAATAGGGCTATTATATATATATACTAGTGTAAGCCCGTTGAATATCAACGCCCGCTGAATTTTAAATTACGTAAAGCGCTTTTTTAATAGAGATCCCCACTAATTGATCGCACGGTTGTAAGTGACAAAAAAAAAAAATTATAGCGCCATCTATGTATTATAGCAATCCTGTAGTATCGATTTTTTTTTTTTTACTTTACTATTTATATTATAATTATTAATTATTATATATATAATAATTATAATTTTGTAAGTGATTTTGTAAAATCAAAAAAAAAAAAAAAATAGTTTTTTTATAGCGTCATCTATGTGTTATTAGCAGAGTCACGATCCCTTTTGTAGGTAAAGCAGAGTCACGATCCCTTGTATAGGTAATGTTTAAAAGAAAAAGGACCAAATCAACAACTGGCCGACTACTCCCGACCTGGCGTCCCGGGTTCGATCCCCACTCATTCTGGTTTTGTAATTATTTTTCCTCAGCGAGCGTTATCAGCAGACAGACAGACGGATTTCGGCTATTATATATATATAATATATATGATGAAATCCGTCTGTCTGTCAATGATTAAAAGACATGAACCGTCGCGCGCGAGTGGGAATGCGCTTACGCATTCATCCAAACTACATAGGTAATGACGGGCCTGCTACAATTTGACAATATTCAGTAGATTCGCGACTTTGCTCAATTGTTACGTTGTTGTATTATAACGCGCCATCTATGGAAAACTATAAAAACTATTAAATTAAATTTTTTTTTTTTTCTAATCTCGGTACTTTATTCATTTGTCAAGTTAGCAGTATGCATTACTATATATAGTATCGCAAGGGTCTGTCTGGCTGGATCTCTCTCATACATACTGCAAGTACACATACATATACTCACCCACACAAACACTCACAGTACGAGTGATGAGAAACCACTCCGTTGATATTCAACGGGCTTACACTAGTGTATAAATCTCGACCGTTTGCATGTACACTTGTACAGTACCGGTCATTGAGATCGCCATTTGCAATTTGAGATTGTCTTTATGTGAAGAATTCCGTCAAATGGGAGAGTATTCGTAAAGGTGTCAGTTAGCCTATCAAATGACGAGAGATCGTTACCGATTTTCAAATCGTTTTGAATTTTGCTCAGTAATTAAATCAATTCTGGGTAAATGTACGATGATCTGCATTGGTCGCTCACGGACAATGCACTTCTAGTGCATTTGCAACTTAAAATAAGCGGCGTGTGCATTTGACGTGCATCGCGTAAGTGCTCGTGCAGTACTATGTATGTATGTACTTTACGCTACTACGTTCTAATGGTGCAAACAAACCCGGCACACCCTCTCATCGGAAATTGCCACGAATTAGCACAAGGAGCACAAGAAATTGTCCAGGCACTCTGTGCGGAGAGTCCTCGTAAAATTAGCAATTGATATCCGGAACTTGGGATGCGATTAAAGCCAGCGCTTCCAACCTAGTAAATGCAGTGTTGGGAAGTTCCATGTCACATACGCAACATTTGAAGACAATTTTGACACTTTTGTAGTGAATAAAAGCTTAACTTCAAAGCCAAGTGAATAGCTTTTATAATAATTAAAAATACTTACATAAAACTCTATATTAATTATAGAAAGCCGAAAGGTTACTTTGACAGAAGAAAATTTAAGAAAACAAAATCGTCACTGATGCAACCAATTTCAACCCCAAATAACGTTCAAGTTAGAAAACTTAGAACATCATAGTAAAAACTATTCAATACAGAATCCTATTTTAATAATTAAAATAAATTAAATGATTGAAAAATGTTCCATACAGCGTCCTGAGGGCACAAAAGTGACATGTCCAAAATTTTTCCAAAATGAGCTATGAATGCAACTTTGTTCTTCTTCAGGGCAGTCCGAATGACGTCACAATTTCTTTGGCATCACAATGTACAAAAATTATGTCATTTATATTAATATTCTTAGAGCGCACACAGTAACATGTCCAAACTTATCACCGATGAAAATTTACTTGCGTAAATTCAATAAAAATGAAAAGCATCAAAAACTCTAGAGTGCAATTATTATTTTTATATACATACATACATTTTACTCTGATTTATGATTTAAAACATTTAAACTGCTGTCCTGAACAATTTACTATTTTGGACGTGTCACCTTTGTGCTCTGAGGACGTGATATTTATTTATTTGTTTATTTAAGGTAGCTCAAAAAAGCTAACTACAAACAAACATAACTTAAAGCTGAAATTACAAAATAAACTTTTTATCTACTAGCACTTGTACATACATAGGTGCTGTTTTAAGGCCGCCAGGAATCTATCAATTTTATTTATATTTCTAAGAATTTTTGGCAGGCTATTATGTATGTATGTACATATATTCAACAACACCCCTATACAAGATACTTCTCCTGGATCTATGTATGTACTTAATTTTATATTCTTAACCCTAGTATTATGATTATGTTTTTATATACACTTCATTTACATTCATTCAACATAATATATCTTATACTAGTTAATCAATTAACATTTAAAATACTCCGCATGGCTCTATTTTGGAGTTTTTGCAACTGTAATTACCCTATTTACTAAATTTAAAAATGAACCACAATACATTATGTATATAAAATGATAAAATATGTTCAACGTACTAAATGCGTAATATCTTCGTTACGCACGCAACTTTATAAAAAGACTGATAGTACTCTCTGTGCTACTAATTTAAAAGCAAATTATTAACCATATGAAAATAGACCACTAGTAGCAATGTTTCAATAAAACAATTATATTTCATGATGATACATTAAAACAGTAAACAAAAATGTATTTCTCCTTCGCGTGGTACATGCCTATGTGAGTATTAAAGTGTACGTATTTGAAAGAACAGTATGTAAATTTCAAAGTCGTTATCATTTTACACACGTGTAATAATTTTCAAGGTGTGCACGTTTCGACGAAACCCCAAGAGATGACACAGAAGCCATTCATTTACTTTTTTTCGTCCGTTTCGCCTTGCACCGCAACGGTGCACGCAAGAAAAAGTGGAGAACGAGTTGTACGTGAGGAAAACGAAGTGAAGGAGGATGTGGTTGGGGTGGAAAAGGAGGAGGAGGAGGAGGTTTGGTGGTAAGCACTGCAGTTTTCTTTCTGTAAAAGCTTTGCTGAAAAAGAAGCTGAAATATTAAAACAAAGAATGCTCGGTACAATGCGATTCCACAATCGGCCACGTAAAGTACGACGTGTCATTGTTTTTGTTTTGTTATTGATGATGTTGTTCCGTTGTCGGTGACGTAATTGAAGATGCACAATTGTGGTGGTTTTGCTGTTAGGATTTTAAATGTACCTAAGAACGGATGCACGAGCTTATTTGCACTGTTGGATGTATTAATTTATCGTGCTATACAATGTATTTAAGAGAAGTCACCTAGAGTTTGCTAGTAGTATGTGGTACCCATTTTACCAAGATTACTAAACTGGAAAAAATTAATAAAAAGTTCCATGCGTACTCCATTTCCAGGTTTCGTCTTTGCTCTTCTTCTTCCAATTCCCATGATTGTGTTCCTTTGCGGTCTAGGAAGACAGTCTCAAATCTCTGCTTTGCATTTAAGCTATTAATAATCAGATAGCCCTTATTTGCTAAGTAGGATCCTTCTCCATTGTTCCTTTAAATCTGTTAGAAATCCTCCATTGTATCATTTGAATATTTGTTCCACTAATTATTCGCAAAACTCCTTCATTCAAAGATCCTGCTCATCATTCAACGAAATTTCTGCACATGTTGATCCATTTCACTATTCCTTGTGTTTCCAGCACTAACTCCTAAACTTCCTTTCTTGCTGTGATTTGTTCTTCATTTCATTCATTTTATTTTATATTGTACTTGATATTTAATAAATAAATAAATTACTTTTTTAAGTTCAGATTTTTATTGGGTACTATTGTTGTCGTGGTTCTCTTTTTTTATTGGTACATTTTCACATTTGCGATTAAATCGCGCGACAAACAATCAATTTGTATGCAAGCCTGTAATTGCAACCCTTACGAGGTGAGGTGACTTGTAATTTGAACCTTTCGGTTGCCAAAGTGACCAAACTTTTTTTGTTACACCAACTATTGTATTTTATTTTCATTATATTATATTATATTATATTTAGATTGTTCAACATTGTGTACTGTTGACATTTCGATGCTATTATAATTCCTTTTACTATTAAAACTGCTATTTCTGTTATTTTATGTATGTACATACTGTTCATTTTAATGTTTCAAATCAAAAGAAAAGCTCCAAAAACACGAAACAAATACCAACATGAAGAAAATTGCGTCCTACACACACAAAAAACTAAAATTAGTTCAGAAAACAATTTTTAAGTACTCATAATACACTGGTCTAAGTAAAGGGTAATTTTATTATATCACCTATTGAAAAATGAGAAGCGTATGTTATGTACGTTTAGTTTTAAACACACCATTTCAAACGGTGCATTATACATTTCAACTACCTACATTATTTTGACTAAACTGTCGATCAACGCAGGCAATGGTTATATATTTGTGTACATATATACATACATTTATCGTTTACTGTGCAGTGCGAGATTAACGTTTCGAATAGCACAACACATACTACACATCCTCAGCTCATTTGCATCCACAATAAGCGTATCGGTCACAAGCCCACTAGTAGTGTTCGAATAATCACTGACAACCAGGCTTCTACATAGTAGGTACATCCCTGGCTCTGAATCAACAATATTATTCAATTTGCATTCGATCGCCATATTGGATATTTTCACGGGCGAAAAGTGGCCATCTTGTCTCAGAGACGCCCCTCAAATCCGGGATTTCGGAATATAAATTTATAGGGACGTTATGTTTTACGGCTGACCGTTCCCGGGTCATCAAACGGCCATTCGAAGCAGACCCCTCCAAAATAAGACAAATAGAATATATAACAGACCCGGCAAAACTGCGGATTTTGAGCCGCATGCGGCTCTTTCAAATGATTCAAAATTCAATCCAAAAACAACTAATGTTCACTTATGATGATTTTTTTTATCAGTTTCATCAATTTAAGTGACTATGTATTTTTTACATTATATAAAGTAAGGTGTGTTTAATTGAAGAGAAATTTCTCCTGTGACGCATTATTTGCAGACTTTTCACTTAAGTATTACGATTTTATAAAATTATATGTTACATGCAAATTGTGAAGTTCCTAGGCATTTTGTGCAATGCTCAAAATATTTCGGCATACAATGGAAGTTCGAGATGTATGTATAAAGGCGCTCACACACCTCTGCGGATGTCAGAGTGACAGAAACCAGACGATTTTGTCAACAGTCAGCTGATCCTTAATGTCACACCGTTATACATTACATTCAAGAAAGTATTTAACTAACCATTCATATAAATATGCGGCCAACATAAGAGCTTCGTCTTCATTTGAGGAGTCCATGTCAGAATCGTGAGTGAAATACAAACGCTTAGAAAGCGAGGTGACAGGTGGTATTTCGCACTGTATGCTGAGCACTGGCGAAATTCGCAGAGGTGTGTGAGCGCCTTAATGGTTCATAACTTTAAATATAAATAGCGCAGTTTGAGAATGACCGTATGAAAAAACCCTGGTTTAAATTATTCGTCAGGATCAGCTGGTCGGATTGGTTATATTTTATATAGCAAAACTACATAGTTTATTTCACACATTGCCTTAAAACGTGACTAAATAACTAGACGTTTAAGTTTTCCTGTAACATATACAATATTATATGAAAAAATTATCTCAAGGATATAAAATCCTAAATGAACAAAATGTTGGCCACCAATGATATAAATTGTTTTGTAATAAAGTTGTGACGTTTCAAAATCCCAGTAAATAGTTTTCACGGTTAAAAAAAAAACAGTTGATGCTGTCATGGTTACGATTTTTATGTAATATTTCGCACGCTATAGTCGACCTTATACAGTTGTGGCATAGAGGCGAAGTTAGCGTACAAATCATGTCCACAATACTGAAATAACATGCGATAAAAGGGTGAAAATATCACGCAAAAGTAAGGGATGATTAAAGGGCAATTGTGTAGGTTTGTGTCTCTGAGGATTTACCCTTTAAAAGTCCTTTCGGAATTTATTTTTTTCGCTTTCGTACGCACGTCATTTTCGTTCGTAATAAATTTTACAGTGTTTCTTCGAATTTTTCCGCAAATAAACTTTGGTAATTCGCGATAAAGTTTCACGTTGACAAAAACAAATTTTCCACGTTGGGGAAAGTCTGTGTTTAACAATTTCGCTGAAAACTTAGTTTTCATCCTGACGCCAGCGTATATATGTATGTATGTATGTGCATAAATACATATAGGTAAATATACGTACGTATATACGCGTCATTGAAAGTTTACCGTGACCCACTTTGCGATCGAATTGCGGAATTTTGTACAATTTGTTCGAATTTTTCTTCGGTGAAAATTTTGCACCAACACTGTTCGAGAACCGCCGATACAGCGTTTTGTTCTATCGAATAAATTTTAAATTATTACGAAAAGTTGTGTATCGTCTGTGTTGTGCGCTTGATCGTTTTTATGACAGCAATCATCTTAAACAAGAAGTTAAAGCGGAAAAGTCTCACTCGAGGAAAAACCAGACAGTGTATGTAGGAGTGAACCAACACTTTATTTTCACTATTTTTCTTTCATACCATAGGAAAATTATCAATTATCACAAGTGCATATAGTGGCGATCGTCGAATTTGCATCAACTTGTCTATTTGTTTTTTACCCTCTTTACAACTTTTGTGGTGATTTTTATTAAATTGAATCTATTTGACATATTTTGATTATTTAAAGCCTTAGCTTGTAATACGGAAGATATTCAAAAAGAAGTATTATTTTTGTCATCTACTTGGAATAGCGCTAATCTATGAAAAAGTAATCAAATATCTAATGCATATGTATACCTTAAATTTCAGTCAAGTACAATTTTATTTGAAATTCCTCTTATACCAAAATTCAATACTATAAATAACCTTAACATATTAATAATGTGTAAAATAGTCATATAAAAGTAACAAGTCCGGTGTAATATATAACGATGATGCAATTTTAATGACTGGTACCGGGTACGTACTGAATTTTTACATTTAACTTTTACTTTATCCATGTACGTAATATATGTATGTAGATAACGTACTCGTATTCAGATTTAAAAAATCGTGCATTTGTCCTACAAAATCCAGTACACTTGGTTCACTTTTACTCGTACGAAAAGCTGATATATGTACATGCATACATACATATGTATGTATAAAAGCGTATCAAAACCATAGCCCAAATCCACCAATCTGCTGATAACGCTCGCCGAGGTAAATGATTAAAAAATACGAACCGTCGCGCGCTAGTGGGATTTAAACCCGAGATCACCAGGTTGGAACAGTGAGCGCTCACGCTATGATCCAACGCCAATAATGCGAGATCTCCTATATTTGAACGTATAAATCCTTAGTAAGTTCACAACTTTGCTAAATTGTTACGTTGTTGTATTATAAAGCGCCGTCTATAGGCATACAAAAACTATATATCTACTCACACACAAAAACCGAACACTAGCCGAAATCCATCTGTCTGTCTGTCTGCTGATAACGCTCGCTGAGGAAAAATAATTAAAAAACCGAACAGAACGAGTGGGGATCGAACCCAGGACCCCAAGCTCGGAAAGAACTTCCTTAGACTAATCTGCCTTAGACTAACCAGGTTGGGTGAGTTAACGCTAACGCGTTCATCCAACACCGGTGATGGAAGGCCTCCTATAATTTGAAAATATTAATCCTTAGTTGGTTCGCGACTTTGGTATATTATTACGTAATCAATTACGTCAAACACGTCCGTTGATATTCAACGGGCTTACACTAGTATTTTCTTTAAAAAAAATCTCAAAATGTTTGATTTTCATTTTTTTCCACAATTCCCGTATTAAATGAATGAAATTGAATTTACACGCATTCAATTATATGTATGTACATATAGGGTACATAGATTTTTAATTGGTTATATGGTTATAATAATGTTTCTTTTTTCGATTTCTCGACGACACAGCGTGACAAATCTCGAGTCGCCCGTTTAATAAAACCGGAAACGACGTAAATATGCAAGAGCTTAAAGCTCGTTTATTTCAAAGTACACACAGAGGAGGGCTCGTCACTCACTTTCGACGGTGCAAATTGCAAATATTTGCGTCGCAAATATTTATTTTCGCTCTCGTTGTTGTTGTTGTTGATGTCGAAACGGTCAAACGGCTGAAAATCAATCGACTCCACTCGACTTGAATTATAATTGTTTATTTTTTTCCTAATGAATCGACGGCCATCTAACAATATATCACATTTTTTTCAGATTTATCCAATCGAAAACCGTATGCGTGATATTATATTATATTATATGAATTAATACCGTATCCAATTAGCTTATTATACATATACTAAAATAAATATGTTTCAATGTCTATGAATAATTCAAATCTATCACTACTTACTCAAAACATACATATGAGTCGCCTAGTTCCAAACCCCGATAAGTCCACAATATATAAAAAACGAGGATAAAATATTTTCTGGTTCTAAGAATGTTTTCAAACAATGCCTTATACTTGAATTATTCCAAATACCGCCAAGTGCGCCGTAAAAAAATATTGAAAATCAGTGTTAGTTCCAAAAACTGACAATTGCACTATGATAAAAGCTGATAAAGGCCATATTTGTAAACAAACAACGAGAGGTCCATGTTTCTAATCTCAATATTTTGTTTAATATCAACAAAATTAAGTTTAAATGAGTTTAAACGCCATCAAGCAAAGAAGTCTGTAGCAGAAAAACCGCGTTTGCGAACAAGTGAGTTTTATGGACTTATCGGGATTTGGAACTAGGCGACTCATATAGTTTTAAAGCATACGCAAAGGTTTAATTTTAATTAGTTTCCATACAAGAAGATCAATTCTACACTGATTGAAATATTTTAATCGAATTAAACGCGTATAATTTGAGGTCAATCAACTTCAAGCACAAATAAGTCATTTATTCACAAACTAACCGTCGTACTGTGCTTATTTTAATTTGATAACAACATATGAATAATAACAACAACAACAAAAAAAAACTACTGGAGCGGAGACTAGTCAATCTTTACTAAGTTTGACCCACTGAATCTGAATATGATAATAAAATTCGTTGGTTAGCTTTTGTTTATGAGATATGAACGTTTAAAAAAATGGACAATTTTATCATACATACGTATACAAAAACTCCGAAAGAAAAATAAATTTTTTACCGTTTAAAATTTGCTAGACTATTACGTATAAGTATAATAAAACTTTCAAATATCACAATTAATAGCAAAAACATCTGACTATTGCTTCCAATAATCATTTTGAACACAAAAGTACTAAATTTTGAGTTACAGACGGCAAAGGTCAAAAAAATGTAAAAATTGTCCATTTTTTTTGAAACGCTCATATCTCATAAACCAGAGCTAACTAAAAAAATTTATTATCATATTCAGATTCAGTGGGTCAGAATTACATAGGAATAATTTTTAAGTCTCCGCTCCGGTAACTCAAAAACGTGATTTTTTTGTTGCACAGTGTAATCCGAAATGTCCGAAATAATGTACCGATTTTTTTTTTAAGTTGTAATTCTTCCTATGTCCCCATGCAATTATATTAATTTTAAACCAGTTTTGATCCTCAAAGAGACAATTTTTGGATTTTTCAGCGTTAAAATTTTACTGTACGCCATTTTACCTTGAATTTCGTCCGCTGAAAATGTTCAACGATCGCTTTGAACAACAATAAATATAATTTGGAAATCTAGTCGTACTCTACGGAGCCGAAACAATCGTAGCGCTGATTGCAGAAGCGACGAAGCTCGCAGCTTATGAAATTCCTTCCATTTCCTGTTTTCATAAAACACTTTCAACCCCCCACAACTCCCTCTTTCGAACCTCCCTTCTTCTGGGTTGCATTGTAATACAAATGAAGTGCTCAAGACTTATTCACTAGTAGTCGTCGTCGTCGCGATTTTCGCCCTTAATAAATAATAAAGGACGCCTCTCTCGCCGAGCACACCGATATTGTTAAAACTCCGAAGCGGGAAAACTAGATTTTCCGCCTTTATTATTACATACATACAGACGAGTATTCGTTTAACCCTTCGCTAGCTCTGTACGACAGTGTTTTCCATATTAAAACGAGTGCATTGTATATATAAGACCAGAAGTTC
This sequence comes from Parapsyche elsis, assembly GCA_022651745.1. Lineage (NCBI taxonomy): Eukaryota > Metazoa > Arthropoda > Insecta > Trichoptera > Hydropsychidae > Parapsyche > Parapsyche elsis. The sequence goes on from JAGVSN010000059.1 coordinate 969,166, forward strand.
TTAGCCTTTTCCGCTTTACCAATAAGCAAGTCTCAAGTATTGTGTCTGCACGATACGTAACACTGAGTTTCCTTTTTGTTGTAACATTTTGACTACTCAATATTCAATTAAAATATTGCTTTATTTCTATAAGATTCTATATGTATCTGATATTACAATGTCCTACCATTTCTTTTAAATTATTCAATGCACAAAACGGGGGTCAAGATTAACGGAAGACACTTGAACCATCTAAGATTCGCTGACGACATAGTTATAGTTGCATGTGACTCAGTAGATTTACAAAATAGATTAACAGAATTAAGCAACGAAAGTATGGAAGTAGACTTAGAAAATAATTTTAATAAAATTAATATTATGTTTAATGAATTTTGCACGCAATGCGTAGTCACAGTAGATAATCATATTATTGATAGGTATTTATACCTTGGAAAATTGATGAATATGACCGGAATATGACAGTTTTTAAATCCAACATTTGCTAAAAAAATAAGGCATACGACCAATGCGTACTGCCAGTTATGACGTATGAATGTGAAATATTAAATTCAAGAACGCTACGTAAGATCCATTGCACACAGAGAAGCATGGAAAGATGTTTGCTTGGTATAACAAGAAGATATCGTAAGAGGAATACATGGGTAAGAAGTATGACCAAAGTGGCAGTAGAGGAAGAATGGATGGCAGATGGACGCGAGAAATACTGAAATGGAATCTGAGAGGATGTGAAAGAAAGCAAGGTAGACACGAGTGGACGATGTGCTGATGAATTGAGAAGAATGTGTGAGTCAAGTGGATGATTATGGAATCGATAGCTGTACGAAAAAAGTTATCTTCGTGATATTTCTTAATGTCTGACAGTTTATTGCTAAAAATTATTATAAAGTTTAATCTGAAAAACGATTTAAAGCTTTTTATAGACAGGAATACATGGGTTAGAAGTATGACCAAGATGGCAGATATGACGGAACGTGTGAAAAAGTTGAAGTGGACACATTGCGAGTAGAATGGATGGGAGATGGACGCGAGAAATACTGAAATGGTATCCGAGAGGATGTGAAAGAAAGCAAGGTAGACCGAGTGGAAAGGCCTTCATCCAGCAGTGGATGGTGAACGACTAAAAATAATAATGATGATGACCATGTCCTAAGTTTTTTTTTATTTGAAAGATAGTTGTGATGTAATTGGTACCAAAATGCACAACTTCTTCGGTTGCGTCGGTGACGATTTTGTTTTCTAAAAATAATCTGCTTTCAAAATAATCTTTCGTGACAGTCTTTCTACTATTATTGTATAAGTGTTTACAACGACCCATCAGACGTATAACTATTTTATTAACACTAATATTAAAATCTGAATCACATCGTTGTCGACCTCTGTATTAGACAAACATAAAAACAGTACTCGGGTCGAATTTTAAGGGGATTGTGAGTTTTCTTTGTGAGATACAACCCCTCGAAGCCATCTAAATGTTAAGATGGGGGTGTTTTAATCGAGTGGCAATCCATGGTGTGAGACGGATGAGCTTTAAACAGCTTACGGCCTGCTTGTAATAATCTAATGAGCTTAATATTTGAGCGAAATACATTCCGGCAAATGAAGAATACTACGAGACTCCCTTCCCCTTCTTGTTGAGATAGCGAAATTGTGTAGCTCTCCAGTGAAAAAAAAAATATTAAAAACCTCAAAGGCGACCCCTCAAACAATCGTGCAAATGTATAGGATGCGGCACAGATACAACACGATAATTAAATCGACGTAATTTACAACATCATAAAAATCAGCAAAATTTATTTTATTCAATGATAAAACATATTTTGAATCAAATATTGTGCATTAACAACATATTTGAACTTTCAAATTCAAATGCAAATCCAGTGCGATTCAAATATTGTTATACCGAATTTCGAAAGGCTTAATGGAACGCATCCCACTCTCCCACGGAGTAATTTTCCGGTTACAAAAATCCGCGATAATCCCACGAGGCCGGTATAATTGAAACGCCGGAGAGCAAGAAAAAAAAAAACGGCAATCCCGAGAAAAGAAAACACCGGGAAAAATGAGCGAGATGGACGACGTTGATGGACCCAACCTGAGCAATATATCATTTTTTACGTTATTTTATTTAAAATCCCAAACATCGACTCCTCAGTGAAATTAGCTTAACGGCCGGATGCTAAATTAGCGAAGATTAATTAATTAGATCGTTGCCGTTGCTTTTTTTAGACCGATAAATTGTCCGTGGGTATGTACATGTAGCTACGAGTGTTCGTACTCGTTGAGACAATTACCGAACAACGGGTGAGTTGTGCTCGAGTTTAAATCGTTGACTTTATGCACTAAGGGGGGTGGTTAGGAGGATTTAGTGGGGTCAAAAGTGGGGTAGGAGATGGGTAGATACACCCTGCACAAGAATCATATCCGAAACGAGGACTTTGGGCCATCGCTCCAAACTGGATTACGGACAAACAGGGACGGCACTTGGGAACACTTGTCGAGTTTGACTCTTTGCGAAAGATACTCTAGTTATATTTTTGAAAATATTCTTCTTTTAAAGATGGTGTACTTGATATCAGGCGTTTTAACTATTTGAAAAACATTTTACCGTCTATTATAGTGAAGTAACCAAGGAAAGATACGGTATAGCGTCTTGTGAACGGGAGAAACAGAGAGATGAAACAAACAATTATTTGGTGGGTAGGAAGGAATTACATAGTTGCCATTGGATGGTGCCAATTTTGTGAAAATGTCTCACATTTAAGTTAGATACATAATTTGAGACATCCGATTTGGATTTAGTAATTATTCAGATCTTGCCAATGACGATATTTAAGGTTGAAAACCTTTCAGCATACAAAAACCTTAACCATTGAGCTTTCATTTGGCGATAACATATGATTTAAATAAATTTATTGTAAGATTTTAGGTAAATGCTGAAAACAATTTAACAGTGAACATTTGTTTTAAATACTAGTAATCCAGTCAAATTTTTACAACACTTATTATATGTAGTTACAAAAAGAGAAAAATGGCATAATTGACTTTAATTCCATATTCTTTTGTATCATCATCATCATCATTTTCAGCCGTTCACCATCCACTGCTGGTGAAGGCAACTCCGATCCTCTTCCATTCCTGTTTATCTTGAGCACTCTGCATCCAGTTGACTCCATACATCTCAATTCATCAGCCCATCTTCCACTCGGTCTACCTTGCTTTCTTTCACATCCTCTCGGTATACCATTCCAGTATTTCTCGCGTCCATCTGCCATCCATTCTTCTCGCTATGTGTCCACTTCAACTTTTTCACACGTTCCGCTATATCTACCAATTTGGTCATACTTATTAACCATGTATTCCTCTTACGATCTTTTCTTGTCATACCAAGCATAAATCTGTCCATGCTTACGTAGCATTCTTGAATTTAGTATGCAAGTTTCACATCCATACGTTATAACTGGCAGTACGCATTGGTCGAATGCCTTCTTTTTTAAGCATAACGGAATGTTGGATTTAAAAACTATGTTCATTCTTCCAAAAGCACTTCATCATAGTTTTATTTCTTCTTCTTTACAACCGCTCATATTCACCAATTTTTCAAGGTATAAATAGCTATCAACTATCTCAACAATATGATTATCTACTGTGACTACGCTTTGCGTGCAAAAAGCCTACTTTATGTACGTAGCTGTTGAACTAATATACTGCCGTCCTAAGCCCACCTAACGTAACTGACAAAAATTAAGAAAATGAGTTCAATGTGTTTTAGTGGATGGTTTTATGGGAGTGTATTCTTGCGATTTTCATATCAAAATTAATGTATCTTCATCCAAAAGTGACTTTTTTAAGCTATTAAATCTAACGTATGTATCTGCATGCGCAGAGAAAAAGTATCATCAATACTTAGCGAAAATAACGTATCCAATATTTACTTCGGTCACTACCTTATCATGAAAGATTGAAAAGACTGAATCTCTCCACGTTGGAGATGAGGAGATTGAGAGGTGATTTAATTGAAGTATTCAAAATGATAAATAATCATTATTCATGTGAAATGACCAACCTCATCTATGTAAGAGGTCATACTCTTAGACTCCAAAAAGAAGTTCATTCTTTTCAAATAGAGTGGTTGAAGTTTGGAATAGTCATATGTATACATTAATAATGAATAATGAAGTGACGTAACTACTAAAGTATTCATTTTTTTGTTTAATTTTTCCGTAGAATTATCAAAACACAATAGAAAATAACCTCATGCACCAAAAAAAAAGTTTTAATAAATCAGTAATATACATATGAAGAAAAACACAAATTTAGAATAAAACTTTCAAGTCCATTTATCTCGATATTGTTGTTTTGTCAGTTACGTTAAGTGGGCTTAAGACGGCAGTATAGTTTAAATTATTTTTAATAAGAGCTAATTTTAATATAATGGTTGGAAATGTACTCATTGATAGAGTAGCCATCGTAAAATATTTTAATTGTGAGTTTTAATTCACTATTTTGGCGCAATACCGTCGTCGAGACAATTTCGTACACGGTCATACTGCATTTAGTGCTCGGCTGGCTTCGAAGCTCGCACACAAAAAAAGATAGACACACTTAGACTTTAAAATTAAATGTTAAATTTGCATAGAGCCTCCGCTCTCAGACCGGCACTACAGATTTGCTATAGAAAATACAAAATAAAAAAAAAAAATAAGGAAAAAAAACGAACGCGAAATACTGTCTCTCTCTCGACAGTGTTTGTCGTCGAAATTCTGAAGCGCAACGCCATATTTATTCCATTTGTATTTATGCGCACGGAACTTTAACGATCTCAATTATCCGGTTCCGCTTTTCTTTTATTCGGACTTTTACTTTGCGATACCATACCCACCACCTGAGTGGAAATTTCAGATTGAAACTCGTACCCGAAAGTTTTACTCGCAAGGCTAAAGTTTAACCGAAAAGTAACTCGTCGAATTCGATCCGCTGCGCCATTGTCTCTCGCACTCTCGTAATTTGACGCCTCGGTCGGAAAAACTTCGGAAAATTCTCCCACACGAAATCGATATTAGCACGACGCCGTTTCGTGATCTCATTGTCGATAGAGTCGATCATTCGGGCACAGAGTCGAAATTGGATTTAAAACATAAATACAAAACAAGATTTATACATACATACATGTATAGGGATAGGTCACATCGCACATGCAATATTTAAAGAAAATGTTTTACATTTGATCGGGATTTCAGGATCGATCAAATTCAGCTGGATTCCGGATTCGGAAACATTAAGGGTGCAAAAAAGGTTTCTCAGATCTCTTTATGCAATGCTGTATAGGAGATATCCGTGGCTTTACCCTAGTGCATTTTTGCTAGGGGCGTTAGGGTTTAATTGCCTGGAGTCACGTCGACAGCTTTATCTGGGAAAACATTTACACAAATTACACTGAGCAACAAAAAAAAATCCCAGGGCGGAGATTGGTCAATCTTTACTACATAAGTTTGACCCACTGAATTCGAATCCGATAATGCGTCTTCTCTCGAACGTTTCGCGCGAAAGAGAGCACGCGAATGTCTTTTTATAGGTAGTTTGCATCTGTCACTTGTATTTTGTTATTATATTTTATTTTATTCTATATTATTTCTGTTTTTTTATTTTATTTTTTGTTATTATAATTGGTTTTTTTTTCTTCTTCTCTTCCATTCACATGTAAAATGGTCGTTTTGTTTTGACCGTGTATTATATAAATAAATAAATTAATAAATATCCGATAAGCTCCCCGCCGAGAACATACATACATACATATCATAACGTAATTTAAAATCACTTGCCGCTCGAATTAGTACGTTTAGATAAAATAAAAAAATATTTAAATAGAAAACCAATCCTTATAAACGTGATGAAATAAAAAAAGTCGCCAAATAGCACGGGAAAAAAATACATACATATATGTATCTTTGACTTTAAAAATTTGCTATATAATTAATTATAAGTATTTCAAAGCAATAAAAAATTACAATCAATAGTAAAAATATCCGACTGTTGATTTCAATACTCACTTTGAGCACAGCAATACTATATTTTGAGTTTGGCCGCAAAAGCCAAAAAAATGGATATTTTTTACATAAATCGCGTAATATGAGATCGTAAACGAGAGAATATCAACAAAAATCATTATCAGATTCGAATTCAGTGGGTCAAACTTAGTAAATATTTAATAATCTCCGTTCTGGGTTTTAAAAAACGTGATTTTTTTTGTTGCACAGTGTTATTGATTGGCCGGTGCACACACTCCACTAATTCTCGATGAAAGGTTGCTATTGTCGTTCGCTGTTATGCCGGGTCCTCACATTAGGCAAGTATTGTTAATTATTGACGCGCGAGTACTGAGCCCCAGTGTGTGGTAGTATGCTTACGCTTACTTACGTTTCGACCAACAGAATACAGCGTTATTTACGACTACTCGCACGAGTAGTCACGAGTATGACCCTCACGCGAGTGTGAGGGCCCGGCATTAGGTTCGTCGGTGTGTACGCAGCATAAGGTAACTGTGGTCAAATTTTGTATCTAATATATAAAACACTTAAGTTTGTATGTACGTACGTATGGGTCATTCGTCAATTACCAGGCGTTGCTTGGGTGCGATTAATAGAAGCGATGAAGTACACACGATAGTAGATGTTTTCGGCAGATTTAAGTACGTACGTCCCCCTAACCCCACCCCTCCACATCCCCGCATCCCTCCTTTATTACCCGGCTTTGCCCGGGGTGTAATTAATATAATGTAATATAGTGTTTGTTTAGTAAATTATTTCGGGAGCCCAAAAAAGGGGCCGCCGGGGCAGGAGTGGGGGTCTGGGGGGTAATAAGGGGCTGGAATTGCTTTTCGGGAGTCAAAAAAAGGAGCCGCCGGGGTAAGAAGAAGGGTTGGGGGGTTGGTAAGGGGCCAGCATGGCTTGAAGGAGTCCAAAAAGGGGGCCGCTGGGGCTTGAAGGACGTCTGGAGGGTGGTTTGAGGGCCGGAATGGCTTTTTTGGGCTCCTGAAATAATTTACTAAACAAACACTACATATATTACATTATATTAATTACACCCCGGGCAATTAAATACATAAATGCAAACCTTATTTAGGACAAAAGCTCGAGAAACAAATCAACGACAATCGAGTGCAACCAAACATCTGACTTTTTACAACGAAAAGAGTATGTCAATTTAACACTCGCATACGACCGCTGACTTTTTTACTTTATCCTAATCGGATAAAGTATTGTGATCGTGCGAAAATTCGACCTCGAGATTTTGACTGATTTGTATCAGGTATCATCCCCTGATCACGTTTTCATGATTTCTAAAAAATGTCTGTATGGCTGTGTACTTATGTGTGTGTGTGTCTGTATGTGTGTTTTCTCCGAAACTGTCAAGTCTATCAACCTGAAATTTCATATCTATTATTTCCACGTAAAGTGTAAGAGCCATAACGAATTTGGTCAACATCAGTGAACCGGAAGTAGGGTTTTTTTCTTGTAGAAAATTCTAAAATTCTTTTACCACAGAATACTTCCGAAACGGCTCCGGGAAGTTTGTCCAAATTTCATATCTATAGTTTTCACGTTAGCCTTAAGAGATACTGTGATTTTGGTCAACATCTGACTACCGAAAATGGCAGTTTACTCTTGAATGATTTTTTGTTTTTTTTTTTTTTCGGCCTTTTAAATATGTACTATCGTCACAATATTATAATGTTGTACTTCTGAGTAAAATTGCTAGTTAAGAAAAAATAAATCATTAAAATCAGTCAACCGGAAGTAGGTTTTTTTTTTTGTCGAAAAGTTTACCACAGAATATTTCAGAAACTGCCCTATTGATCAAGTCGAAAATTTATATTTATAATTATCATATAAAATTTAAGAGTTGATAAGGTTTTGATTAAAATCCGCCGACCGAAAGTGATAGTTTTTCTTATTTGAATATATGCCGAAGATCGTATTTTATATACGCGCGCGCACTCAACACAGTAATTTCATGATATGTACATAAGTATGTATTTTGGTTGGTGTGGTGGTGGTGTATGAGTTTTATTTACTTACGTACTTAAAAAAATAATTTCGTTACTCTTTGTATTCCTCAAATATATGGATAAAGTCATGGGTTGGCTACACCCGAATTTTTTTTAAATATTTTATTCGGCGATAAGTTCCATTAGCATTCCTTGCGTGGACAAGTTTATTGTTGAAATACGTAACTTTACGTATACATGTACTGTACATATGTACGTGTATATACGAGTGCACGTACGTGTGTGAACGTGGCGCTCGGTAACATCGTAAAGCATTTTCCGGAACATATTCCGCGAGCACATCCTGCGAAACGTCGACACCCGGAAACGAAAGCTTCCCAAAATGGACGTGCTTTGAATATATATGCGGGACAGCCTACCTGAGCTTTCTCACCCGTACGTTTAAGAACCCGAAAGAAAAAAAAACATTTATTAAGATGGGACGAAGTAGCCCGTCAGCGATACGACGAAACTTGAAGCAGCGTCCACACAAGCATCGATAGATTATCCGTGCTTACGTTCGCTGTCTGCGTGTGGACGAGGCTTGAGCGGATTGCTTTAACTTTTACGGCGCACAAGTGTATAAAAAGCTTGCTTGAAAGTCGCTTTAGTTGAAAAATGCATGGTTTTTTTTTTTTAAATTAAATATGATCAATTTTAAGTGGTATAAACTATTATATATAAAAAAAATTCGGGTGTGGCCAACCCATGACTTTATCCATATATTTGAGGAATACAAAGAGTAACGAAATAATTTTTTTATGTACGTAAGTAAATAAAACGCATGCACACCACCACACCAACCAACATACATACATACATACATATCATGAAATCACCGTGTTGAGTGCGCGCGCGTATGTAAAATGCGATCTTCGGCATATATTCAAATAGGAAAAACTGCCACTTCCGGCAGTCAGATGTTGAATAAAATCACAATATCTCTTACAGCGAACGTGAAAACTATAGATATGAAATTTCGACTTGATCGCCGTTGCAGTTTATGAAATATTCTGTGGTAAACTTTTCGACAAAAAAAAAACCCTACTTCCGGTTGACAGGTTTCAATTATTTAATTTTTCGTAACTAGCAATTTTTCTCAAGAGTATAACATTACAATATTGTGACGATACTACATATTTAAAAGGCCGAAAAAATAAAAAAACAACAAATCGTTCAAGAGTAAACTGCCATTTCTGCAAGAGGGATTTTGACCAAAATCACAGTATCTCTTACGGCTAACGTGAAAACTATAGATATGAAATTTCGACAAAATTGCCGGTGCCGTTTTGGAAATATTCTGTGTTAAACTTTTCGTCAAAAAAAAAAAACCTACTTCCGGTTGACTGATTTTAATGATTTTTTTTTTCATAACTAGCAATTTCTGCCAGAAGTACAACATTACCATATTGTGACGATAGTACATATTTAAAAGGCCCAAAAAAATTAAAAACAACAAATCATTCAAGAGTAAACTGCCATTTCTGCAGAAGGGATTTTGGACCAAAATCACAGTATCTCTTACGGCTAACGTAAAAACTATAGATATGAAATTTCGACAAAATCGCCGGTGCCGTATCGGAAATATGATTTTTTACAGAATTTTTGAATTTTCTGCACGAAAAAAACCCTACTTCCGGTTGACTGATGTTGACCAAATTCTTTATAGCTCTTACACCTTGCGTGAAAATAATAGATATGAAATTTCAGCTTGATAGACTTGATAGTTTCGGAGAAAACACACAGACATACACACACACACATAGTACACAGACATACAGACATTTTCCAGAAATCATGAAAACGTGATCAGGGGATGATACTTGATCCAAATCCGTCAAAATCTCGATGTCGAATTTTCGCACGATCACAATACTTAAGCCGATTAGGATAAAGTAAAAAAGGAGTCATAAATATTTGATTTATTTTATTATCTTATATATGAACATAGTAGAGGAAATAAAACTAGGATGGAGTGCTTTTGAAAGAATGAACGTAGTTTTTAAATCCAACATTCCGCTATGATTAAAAAAGAAGGCATACGACCAATGCGTACTGGCAGTTATGACGTATGGATGTGCAACTTGGGTGCTAAATTCAAGAATGGTAGGTAAGATCCAATGCACCCAGAAAAGCATGGAAAGATGTATGCTCAGTATAACGAGAAAAGGTCGTAAGAGGAATACATGGGTAAGAAGTATGACCATAGTGGCAGATATAGCAGAACGTACATACATACGTAGAACAGAGAAATATTGGATTGGTATCCGAGAGGATGTGAAAGAAAGCAAGGTAGACCGAGTGGAAGATGGGCTGATGAATTGAGAAGAATGTGTGGAATGTGTGTTAGGAATGGAAGAGGTTTGGAGAGGCCTTCATCCAGCAGTGGATGGTGAACGGCTGAAAATGATGACGATGGTTTAAATAGTGCCAATCTAGAAAAAAAATAATGATACATTTAATGTATCTAAATTTTGTAACATAGTAATGGAATTACATAGTTGAGGTACATTTTCTATAAATAAATCAAAATAATACCAATTGTGCAGTTTTTACTTTATCCTAATCGGATAAAGTACATATTGTGATCGTACGAAAATTCGACCTTGAGATTATGACTGATTTGTATCAGGTATCATCCCCTGATCACGTTTTCATGATTTCTGGAAAATTTCTGTATGTCTGTGTGTCTTTTACTTGTGTGTGTGTGTGTGTGCCTGTATGTTTTCTCCGAAACTATCAAGTCAATCAAGCTGAAATTTCATATCTATTATTTTCACGTAAGGTGTAAGAGACATAAGGAATTTTGTCAACATCAGTCAACCGGAAGTAGGGTTTTTTCATGTTTTTTTTGTAGAAAAGTCAAAAATTCTGTTATCTCAGAATATTTCCGAAACTGCCCCATCGATGAAGTCGAAATTATTTCATATCTATATTTTATCTAAGAGATAGATACTTTTAATTTTGGTCAACATCCGATTACTGGAAGTGGCTGTTTACTCTTGAGCGATTTTTTTTTTTTTTCGGCCTTTTAAATATTTTGTATCGTCATAATATTGTAATTTTATAATTCTGAGGTAAACATCTCATTATGAAAAAATAAATCATTAAAATCAGTCAACCGGAAGTAGGGTTTTTTTCTTGTAGAAAAGTCAAAAATCCTGTTAGCACGAAATATTTCAGAAACTACTCAACCGATCAAGCTGAAAATTTATATTTATAATTTCCATATAAAATTTAAGAGTTGATTAGGTTTTCATCAAAATCCGCCGACCAGAATTATTATTTGAATATATGCCGAAGATTGTATTTTACATTCGCGCGCGCACTCAACACAGTAATTTCACGATATGTATGTATTTTGGTTGTTGTGGTGGTGTGCATGCGTTTTATTTATTTACGTACTTAAAAAATTAATTTCGTTACCCTTTGTATTCCTCAAATATATTGATAAAGTCATGGTTTGGCCACCCCCGTTCTACTAAACAATAAAAAGTCTATGCTTTTTCCAGTTTTTCTTTCTTGGAACGTTTCGTCGTGTTTTTCTACGATGTTATTCAAAATGCAAAAAAAAAATGAACGGCGAAGCCTCTCAAGTGTGCACATAAGATGTTATTTAATATATTGTGTTACTTAAATACTGCGAAAATTTCATTGGAATTTCCGCATTTTATTTTCGAATCATATTCCCACACCAATACGGTGGCACCTACTTATTTTCTCACTCAAACCGAACGTTGCCGTAATCGAATTTAGGGTAAACTTTAACCAGTTTCACACTTGTTTAAGCTTAGGAAGGGTGAATGAGGGGGGGGGGGGGGTTCGTTTCCATTTCGGACAATGCTCCTAAATAAAATAAAATAAAATAAAATAGAAGAATTCCGTTTTAAGCGATGTCTTCGTGTGCGAAAGAGGTGGCCTTTATTACACCTTGTAATTGGTGTGGGAAAAAAGCAGAAACGTTTCCACCATTTGTTCCCGGGTTATTTTCTTTTCTTTTCGCCTCTTCTTCTGTTTTTTCCCCCTTCAAATTCGGCGAGTAGGTTTCGTCAGAGCGAAGGGCGCTGGTGTTGGGCCACCCATTACGAGAGCCTTCGCTAGCTGTAATTCAAACAAAACGTGATGTCCAGTACTGGGTGGGGTCAACAAAATGGCACAAGTATGGGTTTGAGGGAGTATGGGGTCAATTTGACCCTGCGACGAGGGTGAATCCTTGTCAGGGGAGCAAATATTACCGGCTAAAATTAGATGTACATATGCGAATCAAATACGTGTACGCAATACATACTTACATACCTACCCAAGTTGAATATTTAAATTTACATTATGTGTGTATTCAGTTGTAAGCGTTAAAATTTTCGTTTAGAGATGCCAGTC